>JAWWEV010000030.1:0-10188 GCA_035583235.1 Hafferia zeledoni | reverse complement strand
TGATGTCACACAGTAACCCTGTGATGTCACACAGACCCATCTGTGATGTCACAGTCTGTTCTGTGACCTCACAGCCCCACTCTGTGATGTCACACAGCAGCCTGTGATGTCACACAGACCCATCTGTGATGTCACAGTCTGTTCTGTGACCTCACAGCCCGCTCTGTGATGTCACACAGTAACCCTGTGATGTCACACAGACCCATCTGTGATGTCACAGTCTGTTCTGTGACCTCACAGCCCGCTCTGTGATGTCACACAGCCTATCCTGTAATGTCATACAGCTCCCTTTATGATGTCATAGCCTGCTCTGTGACCTCACACAACTCACCTTTTGGTGTCACACATCAGCTGTGTGATGTCACACTGTCCCCTCTATGATGTCACTCTGTGACCTCCCTACCTGCTCTGTGATGTCATAGCCTGATCTGTGACCACACACAACCTGTTCTGTGATGTCACACAGCCCCTTTATGACGTCATAGCTGCTCTATGGCATCACAGAACCCTCTCTGTGACCTCACACAGCCCCCCTCTGTGATGTCATAGCCATTCTGTGACCTCACAGCACCCTCTCTGGGATGTCCCACAGCTCCTCTATGACATCACAGCCACTCTGTGACCCCACAGCACCCTCTCTGGGATGTCCCCTGGTGTCACCTTTGGGGCGGGGTGGGCAGGGGGCCCCCAGGTGCATCCGGGCCCCCTCTGCCTGCAGCCCCCAGTGCCCGTAGGTGCCCAGCAGCTCCTGGAGGCTGCAGAACCTCCGTGACACCCCCGACAGCCAGAAGTGTCCCTCCTCATCCCTGCGGATCTGGCACCGCTTGTAGTCCTGGCCGGAGCAGGTCTGTGGGGTGACAGTCAGAATCAGCAGTGTGGGGACCCCCCCGGAGCCCCCCAAACCCCCCCTGTTGTGCTGGTGCCCATGGCGGTGCCAGGGCTGTGCCCATCCCAAAGAGCCATCGTGGGTGACACCATCCCAGTGGGCACCAGGTCGGTGTTTCCCACTTGATGATGGGACCCCCGTGGTCGTGAAGCCCCAGAGCCCCTGGAGCAGGTGGGATCTCACCTGGACACAGACGGTCAGCAGGAAACTGTCGAAGTCCTGGGGGCTGCGGCGCAGCAGGTACAGCCCCGGGGGGCTCCCCGCCGCCTTCAGCTTGTTCACAGCAAACTCGGCGCTGTGAAAGGCAGGGCTGGGTGTGGACCCCCCCCAGGGACACCCCGGGGACCCTCCCCTCGCCACGGTGCCCCTCTCAGCCCAGCCGGTACCATCGTGCCCAGTGAGCAGGATGGGGACCAGTCCCCGCCACTCCCGTGGCTCCCACCACGTGATTCCTTCTCCCATCACCCGTGGGTTGGGGTTGGTGAGGGGGGTCCTGGCACCCACCTGATGGGCCCGTGGCACTGGTTCTCCACGTCCTCCAGGAGCCGCGGAGGGGCCACCTCCTTGCAGAAATAGTGCTGGGCGTCCACTGTCAGCCGGTAGTAGCCGTCGATGAGAGCCACGAAGGAACGAGCCTCGCGCAGCGTGGGGAACTCCACCTCCTGGGGCAGGTGGGGTGTGGGGGGTCAGCTCCACATCCCTCCAACCCCGGGGGGTCGCCCCGCCCCACTCCTCAGCTCACCAGCACCCGGTTATCCGCCTTGGTGAGGGTGACGAGCCGGTTCTCCACGGGGCCGCCCTCGCCGCTCGCCTGTTTGATGCTGATGTCGGCGATGTCGGGGAAGTCGCAGAAGTGCTGGCGGTTCTGTGCGGTGACAAACGGGGTGAAACCCGCATCCCCCACCTCACCCCACGGCGGGACAGCTCCCACCCGCACACCCAGCACCTCGGAGTCGCCGCAGCTCCAGGACACGCCGCTCTCTCCGGCCACGTGGATGGTGATGTCCGTGGGGGACCCGGGGGAGCGGACACGGAAAGTCTCCTCGGCCCGGGGGCGCTGCAGCCGCTCCAGGTCCAGAAGGTATTTGAGCTTCAGGTGGGGCGCGGCCGTCTGGCAGCCCCCGAGTTTCCGCAGGGATTTGCTGAAGCGGCGCCGGATGCGCTTGCGGGTGAGGAAGTTGTGCTGCTGGATCTGCCTCCGCAGCGGCGCCGGGAGGCAGGACTTGTAGCTGTGGGGGACGGGAGGCACAGGTGGGTGGCGGGGCGGCCCCAGGGGTGCCAGGCTGGCCCCAGGGATGCCAGGTGTCCCCCATGGGTGTTGGACTGTCCCCATGGGTTCCACACTGACCCTGTGGGTGTCACGCTCTCCTAAGGGGTTCTAGGCTATCCCAGTGGATGTCAGGCTGTCCCCATGGGTGTCACACTGTCCCAGAGGATGCCAGGCTGTCCCTATGGATGTCAAGAGGATGCCAGGCTGTCCCCATGGGTGTCACACTATCCCAGTGGATGCCAGGCTGTCCCTGTGGGTGTCACACTATCCCAGTGGATGCCAGGCTGTCCCTGTGGGTTCCAGGCTGTCCCAGTGGGTTCCAGACTGTCCCAGAGGATGCCAGGCTGTCTCCATGGGTGTCACACTGTCCCAGTGGATGCCAGGCTGTCCCTATGGGTTCCAGGCTGTCCCAGTGGGTTCCAGGCTGTCCCAGTGGATGCCAGGCTGTCCCCATGGGTGTCACACTGTCCCAGAAGATGCCAGGCTGTCCCCGAGGATGCTGTCCCTATGGGTGTCACACTGTCCCAGTGGATGCCAGGCTGTCCCAGTGGGTTCCAGGCTGTCCCAATGGGTGCCAGGCTGCCCCTATGGGTTCACACTATCCCAGTAGATGCCAGGCTGTCCCTATGGGTTCCAGGCTGTCCCAGAGGATGCCAGGCTGTCCCATGAGTTCACACTATCCCAGTGGATGCCAGGCTGTCCCAGTGGGTTCCAGGCTGTCCCTATGGGTTCCAGGCTGTCCCAGTGGGTTCTAGGCTGTCCCAGTGGGTGCCAGGCTGCCCCTATGGGTGTCACACTGTCCCAGTGGATGCCAGGCTGTCCCTATGGGTTCCAGGCTGTTCCCATAGGTTCCAGGCTGTTCCCATAGGTTCCAGGCTGTCCCTATGGGTTCCAGGCTGTCCCAGTGGGTGCCAGGCTGTCCCATGAGTGCCCCAGTGTCCCCCCAGCCCCCGGCTCACCTGATGTGGCTGCAGACCTGGTCGGGGCTCTGCCGCTCCTCCTTGGCGATGCGCAGCATGTCCAGCACGGCCAGGCTCAGACACTCCTCCTGCGTGGGCAGGCTCAGCCCCACGGCCACGCGGCCCCCGATGAAGTCACTGCGGGACTGGAGGGGGCACAAGGGTTGGGGATGTACCCCAAGACCCCTGGTCTGTGCCTGAGGCTGTGGCAGGTATTGTCCCCCTGTCCCAGTCCCAGTGAGTCACATCCAGCCCCGGGCTCTGGTTTCCTGCAGCTTCTCTGGCTTTGTCCCTGGGGTAGGTACCACCCAGGGGACACTGTGACCCTCGGCTGGGCAGCCTGGGGTGCCCCGTGCCCACAGGGGGTTGCCCATGAGCAGCTCCAGGTGAGCCAGGTAAGAGGCTCCACATCCTGCAGGGACCAGTGGGTGCTGGAAGAGGAGGAGGAGGAGCATGGCATGGCCCGGGGTGATGAAGGGCATCACTGCACTGAGGTTAACATGTACCACACACTGGAGAAACCACATGGGACCCCCCCTGCAGTCCCAGGAGTTGGGGACAGAGGTGCCACCTGGCAGGGCTCACCTGGGCAAAAAGGTAATCAATGACAGGGTAGTCCAGGACGGGGCTGGTTCGGTCATTCACCAGCTGGAAGCGGTGGGACTGTCCCAGTCCACACCAGTTGGGGAAGAAGAACCTGATGGGGACAGGGGAGGGGTCTCAGTGCTGCGTCCCCAGGACACACAACCCCATCAGGGGGTCCCAGGGAGCTGGGCTGGGGCTGTACCTGATCCTGTACACCACGACCTGGCTGTGGGACTCGTCCACGGTGAAGAGGTGGCTGGGGGGGAACCAGCAGCTCAGATCCTCGGTGGCCAGGGCAAAGAGGGGGTGGCACACGGGCAGCACACCTGGGGGTGGAGGGCAAAGCTGGGACCCCCAGTGAGGATGGGCACAGGACCACCCGCCCCGGCCTGAGACCCCAATCCCATGGCCAGTACCCCAAGGTCACAGCTGGGACCACAACCCACAGCCCCGATCCTGAGACCAAACCCAACAGCTGGCACCCTGAGCTTGCAGCCAGGCCCCCGTGCTCATGGCTGGTACCCCAAACCTACAGCTGGTACCCCAAACCCCCAGCAGGAACCTCAAACCCATGGCTGGTCCCCCAAACCCACAGCTGGTCCCCCAAACCCACAGCTGGCACCTTGAGACCACAGCCAGGACCCCGTGCCCATGGCTGGCCCCCCAAACCCCCAGCAGGCCCCCCAACCCCAGGACTGGTCCCCCAAAGACCCTCAGCAGGCCCCCCCAACCCCAGGGCTGGTCCCCCGACCCCCGAGCCCCCGGGGCAGGGCGGGCTCTCACCGCAGGCTTTGGCAGCGCGCACACAGAGCTCCTCGGCCGTGTACTCGCCGCAGGTGAAGGTGAGGCTGCCGGGGCCGCTGCGCGGGGGGGGTGCCCGGGGGTACAGCAGCACCTGCAGGGTGCCGGTCCTGCCGGTTTCGGCCGAGGAGAGGCTGCAGGAGCGGCCCCCGATCAGCGGCGTGTCCTCGCCCAGCGGGGCCATGGCGGGGGCTGCAAGGAAAAGGGGGGCTCAGAGGGATCCCCACAGCTCCCCTTCCCTGCGTTTCCCTCGTCATCTACCCCAGGGTCCAACCCCACAGCTGAAACTGCAGCACCCCCAGAGCTGGGATTGCCCCCTCCTGGGAAGGATGAAGGGGAAACTGAGTCACGCAGTGGGACAACCCTCCCATCCTGTCCCATGGTCGCCCAGAGTGGGCAGGGATGGCTTGGCTCCATCCTCTGGAGCCCCCCGTGCCAGTGTGGTACCTCTGCCGTGCCAGGGGCCTCGCTGTGGTCCTGGGGAGGGGTCCCGGGCAGGGTGTGCCGCCAAGTCGGGGTTCTGGGGGTGCGTCGGTGGCTGAGAGTGAAGGAGAGAGATAAAAAAAATCCCCTGGGTGACTTCCTTCCTGCCCGAGGCCTCCCCAGCCTGTGGCTTCCTGGCAAGGGGGGGGACCGAAGGAGACACCCCAGAGTGCAGGGATGATGGGGGGGTGACAGACAGAGGGCTTGGACACCCCCTGGCCACCTCAGTGGACCCTTGTCCTGCTGCTTCCCAGTGCTGGGGGTACCACAGGGTTGGGTGATGCTCTGCCAGGACATCCCTTCCCACGGTGAGGGGCTGGTGCCACCTGCCCCTCCCTGCATCCCATTGCTGGGACCCTCAGTGCCCCAGTGACAGCCCTGGCCCCTCACCCTGGTCCTGCCCCGAGTGCCACTGCAGCTCTGGGCACGTGCCGGGCCCGGCACCGTGTGGTGTTGGACGTCCCTGCCAGAGGATGTGGCCAAATCTTGTTATTTTTCCCCTTGAGCTGCTCCAACCAGCTCTGTGAGGAGGCAAAGCCAGAGAGAGGTGGGGAAGGGGTCCTGCCCAGCCCTGTCCCCCGGGGACAGGTGATGGGGACAATGCTACCAGGCCCAGTGACCCTCCCCTGCCCCATGTTGGTGCCTCAGAGGGGATGGTCCCCCTCTGGTGACACCTTGGAGGTGACAGTGCCCTCGTGGTGGCACCTTGGAGGTGACAGCGTCCCCATGGTCATGCCTTGGAGGGAATGGTGCCTCCATGGTGACACATCAGAGGGGGCAATACCCCCACCCTGATGCTTTGGAGGTGACAGTGACCTCATGGTGGTGCCTCAGAGGGGACAGGGACCTTGTGGTGATGCTTTGGAGGGGATGGTGCCTTTCAGTGGTGCCTCAGAGGGGACAATGCCCCCAGGGTGATGCTTTGGAGGGGCTGGTGCCCCTGGGGTGACCCTTTGGAGGGGACTGTGCCTCGATGGTGACACACCAGAGGAAACTGTGCCCCTGCATCACCTTTGTCCCCACATCAGGGCTCCTCCCCAGTCCCAACTCCCTTCTCATCCTCAGGGCTGAAGGCAGAGGGTGGAAATCCCCAAACCTGTCAGTGCCGGGCGGGACAAGGTGGTGTTTGTGCCAGAGAATGAGGAAACGGGGACAGCCCCACGCCCGGTGCCACGTCTCATTCCAGAGCCAGAGCTGTCCTGCCTCCCCTGCGCTCCTGGGGGGCAGTGCCCGCCTCCCACCGGGCTCCGGACACCGCGGCACCGCCCGGGCTGGGAGCCAGTGCCCGGGGCACGGGAGGGAAGGGGTTATGGCCGCGGCCCCCGACGGCTCCGTCCTCCCCACCGAGGGTCCCTCCCCGACGCCCTGAACCTGCCTCCTGCCATCCCATGGGCTGGAGCAGCTCGAGGCGCGGCCTCCCCTCGCCACGGCCCCTCAACACCCGCCGAGGACGTCGCAGCAGCCTCTCGGACCCGCCGGGCTCCCCAGGGACCCCCGGGCAGCCCCCACTCGGCTCGGCAGCCCATCCTTCCCGCTCCACAGGCAGCTGCCTGCAAACAACCTGCTTTTTCTGGGTAAAGGTTTCCTTTGGGTTTGTTTTTTCCCCCTCAGCTGGAGATAAATTTGGCTCTGCCCCTCCTTGTTTGTGCTGGCTGGGGAGGGGTCGCTCCCTCCCCTCCTTCCCTCCCTCCCTCCTGGCCGTGTCCTTTGGGTGCTGACGATTCCCTGGAACCGGTGGGTGGAGCAGCTGGAGCAGGCGCTGCCACTCACTCTCTGCTCCAAACCGGGAGGTATCGGGACAATTCCCACGCTGAATTCGGATTGTCCCTTGTGCATCTCTGCCCTTCGCAGCCCTTGGCACGGACCTTGCCTGGGACGGGCACAGAGGGGACAGGGCAGGGCTGGCAGCCCCGCTCCCCCTGGCCGTGCTCCCTGTTTTCCACACAGGGTGTTGATCAATAATTCCAAGGAATTTTCTCACCCTCCTGTTTGACCCTTGGACGCTCCGGTGTGGCCGTGCCCTGGCCGAGCCGTGTCCCCGTGTCCCCACAGGTGTCCCCACAGGTGTCCGGTTTGGGGCTCCCCGTGCCCTGCAGTGGCCATGCCGGCTCCGGGGGGGAGCCCGGACATTCGGGCTCCGGAACATCTCACCTTCAGCCTTTGGGACTACGGAGTCTTCGGGTTGATGCTGCTCATCTCCACGGGCATTGGGCTCTTCCACGGCCTCGCCAGGGGCGGCCAGAAAACCTCGGAGGATTTTTTCACGGGGGGCCGGCGCATGTCGGCGCTGCCCGTGGGGCTCTCGCTCTCCGCCAGCTTCATGTCAGCCATCCAGGTGCTGGGAGTGCCGGCGGAGGCGTACAGGTACGGAGCCAAATTCCTCTGGATGTGCATGGCACAGCTCATCAACACCCTGCTCACCGCCCAGCTCTTCCTGCCCGTCTTCTACCGCCTGGGACTCACCAGCACCTACGAGGTGGGCACGGGCTTGGGGGACGCACACGGGTATCCCACCCTGGGGCGGCCCCCCGAGGTGTCCCTGTTGCCGGGATGGCCCCGACGTGCTCCTTGTGCTTGTCCTTGTCCCAGTACCTGGAGCGGCGGTTCAGCAGGAGCGTCCGGCTGTGCGGGACGCTGCAGTACGTGGTGGCCACGGTGCGTGTCGGCGGTGCGGGGTGGGGTGAGGACGCGGCGGGGACTCGGACCCGGCCGTGCCTGCGCTGCCCGGAGCCTCTGGGGAGCTTCCTTGTTCCCGTGCTCGTGTTTTTCCTGGCTCCGAACAAGCAGCGCCCGGCTGGAGCCCTGTTTTGAGTGAAAACCGCAGTGTTTTCCCAGCCGTGCTTGAGCAGCGCCGTAATGCTCTGTCCCCGTCCCCGCCGCTGCCGTGTCACCTCCCGGTGCCCGCCGTGCCGGTGGCACCCGGTGCTGACCCCTCCGTCTTCCCGCAGATGCTCTACACGGGGATCGTCATCTACGCCCCCGCCCTGATCCTCAACCAAGGTGTGTTGGGGAAGGGGGGTTGCTCCCCGGTGTGTCCCTGTCCCTGCCTTGGGGACACCTCAGCCAGGTGACGTTTCACCCCGGGGCTCTGCTCAAGCACTTTGCTTTCCCCTCCAGTGACCGGGTTGGACATCTGGGCATCGCTGCTCTCCACCGGGGCCATCTGCACCTTCTATACCACCATAGTGAGTGAGGGAGCCCTGGGGAGGGGGTCCTGGAAGTGCTGGGGGGCCCTGGAGCTCACCCCTGGCTGTGTCTGCTGCAGGGTGGGATGAAGGCTGTCATCTGGACCGACGTCTTCCAGGTCTTTGTCATGCTCTCCGGCTTCATCGCCATCGTCGTCCGGGGGGTGCTGCTGGTGGGAAGTCCCACCAAGGTGCTGGGCATCGCTGCCAACGGCTCCAGGGTCAACTTTGGAGAGTGAGTCCCCCCACCCTGTGGCGTGCAAACCCCACTCACCCCTGCCCTGGGGTTCTGAGGGGTCAGTTAGTCCCCCCTACCGACGGTGTGCAGATCCCATTCCCCCTCAATCCAGGGTTCTGGGAGTCAGTGAGTCCCCCATTCTACGGTGTGTGGACCCTGCTACCCCTGCCCTGGGGTTCTGGGGGGTCAGTGAGTCCCCCATGCCACAGTGTGGGGACCCTGATCCCCCTGCCCTGGGGTTCTGGGAGTCAGTGAGTCCCCAGTTCTATGGTGTATGGACCCTGCTCCCTCTGCCCCGAAGTTCTGGGGGTCAGTGAGTCCCCTCCAACCCACAACGTGAAGACCCCACTCACTCTTCACCCTGCAGTGCTGGGGGGTCAGTGCCAGCCCCTCTCCCCCCTTGCCCTGAGGTCCTGAGTGGTCAGTGAGTCCCCCATCCCACAGTGTGGGGACCCTGATCCCCCTGATCCAACCAGGTGGGTTGGTCCCAACCAGCTCCCCCCTCACCCTGGCATTGTGCCCCCATGCCCAGCTTCAACCCGGACCCCCGGAGCCGGTACACGGTGTGGACCTTCCTGCTGGGGGGGACACTGGTCTGGCTCTCCATGTACGGCGTCAACCAGGCCCAGGTCCAGCGTTACGTGGCCTGCAGGACCGAGAGGGAGGCCAAGATGTGAGTCCAGGGATGGTGGGATCATCTGGATCCCACTCTGTGAGGGACCCCTCCTGGGTGGGGGGAGTGACTGGATGCCAGTTTGTCCCTTAAGAGAGACCATTGCCTGTATCCCTGTATGGCCCTGGCACCTCTGTATGGCCCTGGCACCCTCGCACAGCCCCTGCCCCCCTGCATTGCCCCTGCCCAGCCCCTGCACAGCCCCTGCACAGCCCCTGCCCCCCTGCCTGGCCCCCACACCCGGACAGGCCCCTCTCCTCATCCTCCCCCCGTGCTCACAGGGCGCTGCTGGTGAATCAAGTGGGGCTGTTCTGCATCGTCTCCAGTGCGGTCGCCTGTGGCCTTGTCATGTTTGCTCTCTACAAGGACTGTGACCCCCTCCTGGCCGGTGCCATTGCAGCTCCTGACCAGGTACCTGCCCCTCCTGGACCCCCTGAGGGCAGTGGGGTGGGAGAGGGGTCATTGGGGTCCCCCAGGTACCTCCCCTCCAGGACCCCCCTAGGGCAGTGGGGTGAGAAGATGAGGGTGTTGTGGGGGGTGTTGGGGTCCCCTTGGGTCCTGCCCCCTTGGGCACCACCCGAGGCAGTGGGGTAGGAGGAGGTGTTGGGGTGCCCTGGGGTCCTGCCCCCGGGGTCCTGCAGCCCCTTCCTCCTGCAGTACATGCCCTACCTGGTCCTTGACATCTTCGAGACCATGCCGGGGGTGCCAGGGCTGTTCCTGGCCTGTGCCTACAGTGGGACCCTCAGGTGAGGACGGGGGTGCCCAGGGGACCCCAGGGGAGGGGGTGCAACCCCTGCACCCCACAGGGGCCGGGGCTGAGCGGAGCCCCCTGCCCTCAGCACGGCCTCCACCTCCATCAATGCCATGGCCGCTGTCACTGTGGAGGACTTTGTGAAGCCCCGGCTGCCCGCCCTGTCCCCCAGGAAGCTCACACTCATCTCCAAGGGGCTCTGTGAGTGCCCCCTGTTATCCTGACCTGGCATGTGCCATGCTATGCCATGCCCTGCCACACTACCCCAACCCGGGACGTGCCATCCCACCCCATTCCATCCCATCCCATCCCATCCCATCCCATCCCATCCCATCCCATCCCATCCCATCCCATCCC
>JAWWEV010000029.1:18575895-18592805 GCA_035583235.1 Hafferia zeledoni | reverse complement strand
CACCGGCGACGCAGTGCGGCCACAGTGCGCGTGCGCGGGGCCGCCGCCGCCGCCGCCGCCGCCGCCGGGGCTTCCCCGCAGTGCGCGGGACCCGCGGCCGCCGCAGCCCCCGCGGGAACGGGCGGGGAGCGCCAGGCAGGGAGGGATGCCCCGGGTCCCGCAGCAGCCTCAGGGAGGGAGTGCAGCGCCGGGCGCCGCAGCGGGAACCGGCAGGGAGCGCTGGGCAGGGAGGGATGCCCCGGGCGGGGAGCGCAGCCCCGGGTCCCGCAGCAGCGCCGGGTCCGCAACCTCCGCGGGCAGCGCTGGGTCCCGTAGTAGCGCCGAGTCCGCAGCAGAGCCGGGCAGGGAGCACAGTCCCGGATCCCGCAGCAGCCCCGGATCCCGCAGCCCCCGCGGGCAGCGCTGGCCACGCCCGCCCGGTGCGGGGCATCCCTCCCTGCGGGCGGGCGCGCTGTTGTGTAACTCGCCGCGCTCCGCCGCCTCTGCGGGTTATACGCGGGTTGCGGGACTCCCCTGCCCGCCCCTATGGAATATTCAGGCTCCTGCCGTGACAGCGGTTCTAACGGAGCTGCTCCATTTAGGGCCGTGCTTTGCCGCTGTCACTGCGCGGTGCCTCCCACCCTGAGACGTTTCCACCCTAAAACCAGAGCTGGATTGTGGCCACACGAAGCCTCCAGGAAAAACGTGGAAAGCTCCTGCTTATCTGCAGCTGGTGTTGCTCAGTGGCAGCGAATACACATCTGTTCCTTGGTGCTGGCTCTTTAGGGAGAGCAATCGCACTGGTTTTCAAATGCCAGCGCACCAGACCAAACCTCTGCCTTGAAAATGTGATTCGGTGCTTTTCCTGTTCCAGCAAATACCTGCTGCAGGGTTGGTGACGTGCCACACATAATGATTACAGCCAGTCTGATTTTCACCAGCCTGCTACAGTTTGGAGCCCTGTTAGGAAAGAATAAGTAGCAGAACTTGACTTTTTCTACAAACACCGAGTTTTTTTTGGCTTCTGAATATCTTACTGGCACTTCAGAAGCCATTGCATCTTTCTTTACCTCTTCTTTTTGATTTTATTCTTTCTCAACATCAGAAAGAACTGCCTGATTCCCAGAGAATTTCATTCATACACTCTGCTTCTGTTGGGCCCAGTATTCCATTACTGATACTGAAGTTTTTTCCCCAATCTCAAATCACAGAGATGGAAAAATCTATTCCTTTCTTTCTTTTCAATTACATTAATTTGTATCAATGTAATTCTAATTTATCAATTCATATAAGAGAAAACAAGAGACCTGCCTTAGAGCTGCAGACAGAGCAGTGTCACTGACTTGAGCTGCACACAAATTATAGTAATAAAGACTATTTTGCACCATGCTCTCCATGAGGTTTCTGGCTTCAGGGAAGTACTGGAGAGGCAGTGGATGACTTAAAACCTTCATATTGAGCTAGGAGGTTGCCTGTTGTCATGAGTTTTCCAAACTCACGTTCTGTGTTCCATTTTCTGAAATATGACCTTAGGTATGCAGGAATTACATTAAAGGAGTTAGATTTTTACTGCTGGTTTTAGATCTCTTTAGTTCATTCAGACAGACATTTGTTTTCTAGGTAGTATAATTTGAATGTGCAAAGAATTTGATACTGTAGATCAGTATTTGAAAAATAATAACTTTCCAAAATGTTAATATTTTAATAAATTTGTAACACTTCCCTTAATGTTCCTAGTGAAAGCACAGAGGTGTAAGACTTTCCCACTGGCCCAGTCACAATTTTATTTGAAAATTTAACAATTTTAGCTGTGATTTTCCAATGAATAAACATGTGCCATACTCTGGGTCTTCCTGAAATTCCATCATTATCAAACGTATTTGTTGTCTCTCAATACATTCCTGTGAGAGGAATGCTATTCCAAGGACACAGAATGAAGAATGGTATGGGGCAACATAAAAGAGGAGAGAAAATGGGATGAAAAAGTTAAAAATTACCTGAGATAAATCCTTGGTTTGGGTTTGCTTGCCTTCTTATTAGAGACTGATAGAAGCTGTTTTATACTCAGCTCCAGTGTAACTTTCAGTGTTTAATTTTTCACTGGTTTTTCATTCAAACTAGTTTGTTATGTTATTGGGCTAGTAAAAGCATCACTGTGGCTTTATGAAATATGTTTCCACATGATTACAGCTTTTTTGTTCACTGCTGCTTTCATGACCAGCTTATTTCCAGGTCTTGCCAACCTGTACTGTTGACTAAAAGTCAAGTGGTCACTGTTACTGTTGGCACTGAATGAACCAAGTTCAACTCTGAGTGCAAGAAAAGTTAATCAACTTTATCTTTGTAATTTGCCTGCTGTTCTAATACAAATTTTGGTCCAATTAGATGCACTTTTCACTTCATCCACAAAGAGCTTCCTTATGTCTGGAATGCCCATTGGCTTTTGGCAAAATTCAGTTATTTTCTTTCAGAAATGTTGAGTTTGCCTGGATATGTAATAAATATGTCATAATTTCTCTGTGTCTCTCACTAATTGTTTTTGTCTTGAACTTCTAATTACCTCATTCTGTTCTCTTCTCTCTTTCCCTTGTGTACTGTTTTTAATATTCCAGACTGTAAAAAAAGTTATTAGATATCCCTTTCAAAAGTTTTATTACTCTCTAATTTTATCATTCTCTAATTATTATGTTGTATTATTCTATAAGCCTCAATAATTAGAAAAGAGGGGGTATTGCATCTTTTTAAAGAAAGCCTGTAGAGTTGTTTCTGTCCTCTCACTCCAGAACCAAGCCATCTGATTTTAAAAACTGTGACATTTTTATGTGTTGTACTGTAGGGCATTCTACAGATATATTGAATTTATTGATAATTAATATTTCTTTCTCTACAGCTACATTCATTACAATAAAATTCCATCACTTTTGGATGGGGCATGGAGGGAATGGGTACAAATGCGCTGATAAATGAGGAAATACTTAAATCTCAGCAGCCTTTTCAGTCCTATGAGAAGTGAAACTCAGTTTTTTGGAATGCTCAACTTTGCTGTAGTGCCTGGGACTGAGGGCCCCGTGTTTGCTGCAGATTCTCCCCATTCTGTGGTTTGTGGTTCCCTCTGCTCTGTGCACAGGCCCCCGAACTGCGCTGGCTGTGGAGGTGCTGCCCATCACCCTGGAGAGGGGACTCTTCCCTGGGATTACTCCAGAGCAGGGCGTGCTATACAAAACTTAAATGGAGCAGGGATTGTGTAAGAATCTGGTTGCTTGCTTGTTTTTTCCTGATCTCAGACATTATAGATGAGCGGCAACGTCATCGATTTTTCTCAGTGAGGCAGCTGAGGGCTTTCCCCTCAGGCTTTCCTGCTCTGATTTAGCAAACCCTTTAAAAACAGTTCATTTGGGATGCATGGATTAATAGCCTTCAAAAGCCAGTACAGCACTTGAAGTATCCAAACATTTCCCTGGTGCTGAAGAGCAACTCTGCTCTGGTGAACCTTAATCCTCCAGTTGAGGTAATTTGGCTGCGGTTGCCAAGAGACGATGCTTACCTCAGTTTGCTGTTAGCCCTGTGACAAATGGTATTAGGTCTCCTATGCTATCAGGATGAGTAAGACAACTCACCATATTCAAGGCTGTCCTCTTTGTCCCTGCAGAATTAATATATGAGAAATATTAGAAAGGTAAAGGTAAGAAATTAGTGGAAGAAAAGCAAAGCAGGTAACAATTACGAGCATTCAACAAGTGTTAGCAATGAACAAAGACAACAGATGCCTCTACCAGTGCTGGGATCTCCCTGCTGCTGTTACACAAGACTCATTTTCCTCCTCTGGTAGTTCACTTCTTCAGAATAAAAATCACTGAGGCCATCTACCGTATGTGTGTGTATCTTTAGAGATGAAGGATTATTTAAGATGCCAGGCAGAGTCAGTGTACTGAAGCTAAAGAAGTCTTCTGACATTAGATTAACGTTTCATTTGGAATAAGATAAAAAAGAAAAAAGGAAATACAAATTTTAAGCAGAATATACCTGTCCTTGCCTGGCAAGACCATCAACAGCAATACCACAGCATCCTGGATGAAGCTGTATGTGGGTTGCTATTCATATGAAAGGAAAGACCGTTGGAATTCTATTCCTCAATAGGACTATAAACAACTTTCATAGACATTATAGTTACTTTCCAAATTAACCTGGTCTTGGTAGTTTGATTAATATATGAGTGATAATTACATTAATGAGGGGAAAAAAATAAAGTAAAAGAAAAAAAAAACACCAAAGAACTCCCACAAAACTACATTGATTTCAAAGCCAGATTGGACAGACTTAGGATTCTGTAATCAGACCCTGTGTGTACCAGCGGCCAGAATTACTTATCCAGGACCTACATAAAAAATATAAATTTTATTGTATAGCTCATATTAACTGAATGCAATATAAGGGATGTAAAAGCAAGGGATGAGAAAAGTCAGAGCTTTGGTGCCTTTTCTTGAGATTTCTTGTCTGCATCAGGATAATATCAGCTAGGACAGCTAACAGCAAGACAGGTGACACAAATTCCTCATAGTTTTAATGGCAGAGGAGACTGATTTTCAGGGAGAGCAACAGACAGGAAGCCCTGCTTTGAATCGGAGCTATTCTAGATCAGCTCAGTGAGATGGATTGTCTGGGTTACTGTACCCCAGCACTCCATCATTAACAACGACTTCCCAGATGAAACTGTAGCAGCCTCTGATGTGGGGCTCATACTCTGCAGGGGAAGTTGGGCTGGTGCTCATGACAGAAAGAAAAATGTTGTGAAAGAGCCATTTAATTGTATGTTCCTAGCCCAGTACAGGGAACACATACTGCGAGTGAAGTGTTACATAACACAGCCTTGGGAACAAGCACAGATCTGAGAGCAAATAAATCAACACTGTGATCAGTGACTACTAAACCAATACAATGAATGCTTGTAACAAATTTGATTTAACACGCTCTAGTCAGATCTATCATTATCTCAACCCTTCGTGCCCCACATGGGACACCAAAAAGGGCTGTTGTGGTTTAAACTCAGCCAGCAAACATACACCACACACCTCACAGTTCCCTCCCCACCATGGGATGAGGGGGACAGTCAGGAAAAAAGTGAAAACCCCTGGGTTCAGATAAGTTTAATAATTGAAACAAAGGAAAATACACTACTACTCATAATGATAACAATAATACCACTAGTAATGAAAAAGAGAGAGAGGAATAAAACCTGAGAAACACAACCCAGTTGCTCCCTACCTGCTGACCAATGTGCAGCCCACCCCTCAGCAGCTTCTGGCCCACTCCCCCAGCTGACATTCTGTGGTGTGGGAGATCCCTTTGGCCAGTTCCAGTCAGCTGTCCTGGCCATGTTCCCCACCAGCTCCTTGTGCACCTGCTTACTGGCACAACATGGGAAACTGCAAAGTCCTTGGCTCAGGGTAAGCACCACTGAGCACTGGACTGGACTGGTGTCCACCAGCACCTGTTGTCAACATTATTCTCATACTAAATCCAAAACACAGCACTGCAGCAGCTACTAAGAAGAAAGTGATCCCAGCAGGAACCAGGTCAGGCTCAAAGGTGTTCTTTTCTCTCAAGATATTTTAAGTTATTAACAGTAAATAATCAAGGTGCTGCACCTGGAATAGGGTATGTACTGATACCCCCAGTATCAATACAGGCTGGGGCATGAACAGAGAGAGCAGCCCTGCTGAGAAGATCTTGTGGGTGCTGGTGGGTGAGAGTGGACTAAAGGAAGGTGTCCCTGCCCATGGCAGGGGGATTGGAATTAGGTGATCTCTGAGGTCCCTTCAACCCAAACCATTCTGGGCTTCTGTGATTCAGTACTCCAGGTGGCAACTTTAGTGATTTGACAATGCACTTTTAAATGACATTTCCTACTTTCTGTAGCACAAACAGTCCTAAAAGTTGTGTTTATTTACAAGGTTTCACAAGACCACAGAGGCAAACCACCCTGACAACAAAAGGTTTGGGAGTTAGACAGCAAAACAGAAGGAAACTCATCACAGAAATACCTATGAGCTCTTAACTATAATGCCTTCCTGCCTAATCTGAAATATCTATGCAGAATACTCTCCCTCTTGCTATGATAGTTCACTAGTGAACAAAAATAAACCACTGCTGCATACTCAGGATGTTATAGAAGGATGGAGGCTCACTGTTCTGATGATTTGTCTTGCAATTTTCAAACCCCGTGAGTCTGGGGTTTTTTCACTCTCACTGCAGTGCTTGATAGAAAGTAACATGAAAAAAAGAAGTGTTATTGCAGCCATCTATCTCATATTGTCTCCAGCCTGGAACAAGAATTCAGAAGACAGGAGTTTCTTCTTGAGTGACATTGGCTGGTAACCAAATCATAGTCCTGAGGGGAGATTCTAAATCCTTCTGCAGAGGCAATAAATTGGCTTCCACCTCCCAACAGCGATGCCTCAGCCACAGTAGCCTCCCTCTTTTGCATTAGTCAGCTTCCTATCCCATGCTAGCACGTGCTCAAGCATTGTAGGTGTAATCATGTACACACATACAGACACCACAGTATGTCACTATTATATATATAATTTTTTAATTGACTAACCATATCCAAAGCACAGGAACTATCCAAAGACAGATCTTTAAGCTACTCAGACTGTGGCAGCAAAGGGCAGCAGCAAACTGCAGAACACAACACAGTGACTGCAACAGTCACAGTCACTTTGCAACTAAACTACATGTTCCATTAGAGTATGAAACTTGGAAGAAAATAATCCCCCTTGCATTCCAGTTAGTCCTCAGAGATCAGAGGGGCTGGGCACAGCAAGGCTTAACTTCTGGTTATAACCAACTTGTCACTACAAATTCTTGAGCAGGAGCAAGAGATCAAGTACTGGGGACATTTCTAGTTATACGGCCTTTCCTCATGGATGTGACCAGTGTCCATCCTGTGTTTGATGGACCAGTACATGGGGGTCAGTTTCCTCACATTTCTATCCTATGCCAAATAAAAATACAGTGCCTGATACTACTATGAATCAAATGGGATTTAAAATTGCACATAATTGCCAAATACTTTCTTGCTGTCAGTTGTCTTACATGTTTTTAATGCGAGTACACCACCTATCACTATGTCTGGCAGGGAGGTTGTGAGTAAGAGTTATAATTTGGCTTTTCTATATTGTATTCTACATTGTATTTTCAGCTGGCAGATATAACACTCCTTAACACTTCTTTTTTTTTTTTTTGCTTCGAGTTTGATTTCGAGTGCTAATACACATATTGCTGCAATCACCTGGCTGAGCAGATATGCTGAAACCCCCTACAGCCCTGCACTGGAATAGGTGCTCTGCTCTTACGATGTCCTGGGTTATAAATCTGTCCTGACAGAGGCCTTGCTGTCGTCCTCTGTGACTGTCAAAACCTCAATAAGCTACAGCCTTTTTTGTCCTCTGGTTTTAATATATTTTGTTTTATTCCTAATTATAGATTAAAATTATGCAAATCACTTGCATTTCTTATACACAGTTTTTTTGTCTCTACCTGTTCCTCAAATGTCCATCTGTCTGTTTTTCTTTAAAAATACAGAATACGGAGCATGAGGGGCAGAGGGAGAACCCTCCTTAGGAATGAAGCCTTAGGGAAACTAAGCTTGCAATTGCTGAGAGTGTCAGTGCTGCTGCTGGCTCAGTATCCATGGAAACCTGATTTCCCATCTTGCTGCAGGAATTAATTGAAAATCCCAACCCACTTGCTCAGGGAATCACTATGATATTAACTCACATCAAGGCTCACTTTATTATCTCAGATACTCTTTTCATTACTTTTTATCAGAACAAAAGGTTCAATTAGCTTTCACCAACTTGAAAAAAAAAGGCCATCTAAATCTTCACCTGCTCAGAATGAGGGCACAGCACAGAGGCTACAACTTGGAGATCTACATCTTTCAAGAGAAGCTTGGCCAAAATGTCAACTACAGAAGGTGCACAGTCAGGAGTGCTCTGTGCAAATCTCCTTTCCTACATCCTAGACTCTATTTTTCACCTATGCTGTATCATCTTGGGGGAAAAAACTCAGTGTCCACCCTTCAGTGTCAGAACATAATTTTGTCTTCCACAGTCCATTCTTTCCTGAGATATAACATGCAAAACTTCAAAGAGAATAAGACAAAAGGGACTTTTGCTAAGGAATATTGTTTCCAGACTTCTCTTTGAAGGCTTTTCATTAATTACAAACATAAGCATGTCAAGTTCCCTCAAGGTCTGCTTCTGGATCATACATCTCTGGTTAGCTACCTTTGAACTTTCCTTCCTCTTTCTTTTGTTTCCTGTTGAAATCCCTGGTTGCTGTTCCCATTCCCTTTATTTCTCCCTGATCTCCAAATCATCTTCTCTGCTCTGTGCCTTTTTCCTTGGACATTGATTTTCTCCATTTTCATATTTCTGATATTTTGTATTTAGCAGCTGGTCCTTTTGTAACCATGACAACTCCCTCATATCAGCAAAGGATCTCACTATTATCTGAGGAACCAGATCTCATTGAAGGCCAGGGATGCTGCTTGAGCTGACGTTTAGTGTCCTGTGCCCAGGGGAGGAGCTTTGTTTGGAGTTTCCTGTATTTTCTGTGAGCCAGGAAAGGCTAATTTCTTATGTTAGCTGGTGTTCTTCAGACAATTGCCCTTCTCCGTCTTTTGTTTGTACTATCAAGACATAGTCCCTCCCCAAATGTGGACTGTTGAAGAATGTTATCACAGGAAAGATGGCAGGGATGTTACAGACTCATCATACAGTCCCAGGCTGAGATCTCTTACCTCTCGAACACTGACAGTTTATAAGAAACTGATTGATCTCAAACTGCAATTCCAGGTGATGCAAAAGCTGCATAAACTTCCTACAGAATACTTTTGGATTTATGGACAAAGAAAAACACTGTTTTTTCTGAATGGTAAATGCAGGCAGGGGGAAAGTGAGAATAACATTTTGAACTGGCTTGGTGGCAACTCAAGACATGTTAGACCAACAGTTAGGAGGATGAAGAAACACCACAGACCAGTGAAAGACTACTGGAGTACAAGGACACCAGTATTCTTAAAGGAAATAATTTTCTCTCCTGGATGTATTTACAAATTATATATTGTGTTATATTTTTACTCACCACCAAGAATGAGGACTCCTATCTGTGGTTAATCCCTCCTCAGTCTCAGGCTGAAATTTCCCAGCATCAGACTCTTTAGACATCTAGAGATGTAAATGCTGTCAAAGATGAGTTAGCCAGATGTAGACGTTAAGAGAGAAGTCCAGGAAGAAGAGAAATTAGTAGGCAAGCACCTACATCCCACCCAGGGCAAAGCTAGACTGTCTCTGTGTTTGCTTTCACCCACTGGAAAAACACCAACTCAGTTGTACTTCCTGCCTCTTTCTCCTCATGTCAATAAAGACCATCAGGAGCTGGTAATCTCAAGTACTGGGATAAAATAACATCTCAGTGAAGGCACCTGCTTTATGTTCAGCTGCAGTAAGAACACCACTTGTTTTACTCTAAGAAATTACTGCCAGAAACCATAACAAAGGTAATACAAATACATCACATATTCTCTTCTGTCTGTCTTCACTCAGTTCAGACTACTTAGATTTCAAAAAGAACCTTAAAAAAAGATGAAGCTGACAGAGACAATTTGAAGGGAGCTTAGGAAGAAAGGGTGAACACAGTGAAGCAATGGGGCAGCAAGTGTTGAACAAACAAGCAAAAGTACTTTTCTCCAGTACTACCCCATGGAACCCAATGCTGAGTGATCCTGTATAGGCCAAAAGTACCAACAGCTACAAAATGGGCTTCATAAACAGATCCATTGGTGGCTGTTAAACAAACACAATGTTGAGAAGCAGCCTCTGGTTCAGGAATCACCCAATAGTATATTGGGGTGGAAGCAGAAGAGAGGAAAATCACACAGTGCTTGCTTTGTTTGTTATACTTTATCACCATCCACTACTGGAAACTCTCAGCTAAGAATTAGATGGGTTAAGGAGACTTCATCTGTCAGTTTTTACAAAGGCAAAGCTCAATAAAATACAGAAAAATTCTCGAAAAGATCAAGAGTCTTGCTTTTACAAAAGGAATAATTAAGATGCAACATAACCATTAAACCCCCTCCCCCAAAACAGAGGACTAAATATATAATCTCTCAGAATATAAGAGAAGGAACACCATGAAACAAAAAGGAAATATGTTTTTGCACAATACCCAACCCATGGAACTGTCATGAAATACCACGGAGACACACAGGCAGCAGATGCAGCAAACATTGAGCACTACATCTGGTTAGCAACATGTTTCAGCCTGGATTTAATTTAAAGAGAGTGTTCTCTCCCATCGCTGCTCCTTCAGAGCATAATCTAAATTAAATGGTGGGTACTGGTAAACAGAAGCACCTTAACCGAGTCAGGACAGTTAACATTCCTGGGAATAACTTGGTACCATCAGAGACACAAACCTGGGCTGCCTGGACCACATAACTGAGGTAATTCCGTGGTCGGGTCCTGAGGTTTTTTGGGAAGGGTTTAAAGTTTGCGGTTGGAATAACAGGAAATGGAAATTCTGTATATTTCAGATCAAAGGGCCATTTAATAATTCACTTTTATATGAGGCCCTTATGAAGCAAAAAGACAATCCTGCTTCATTATGACAGAAATTTCAAACCAATACCTTAAAATCTGGAATATTAGAAAGAAACTCCTATTGCTACTGTATACTACACAGAGCATTCTCTTTGGCTTGTTTGCTGCAAGCCATTGCAGTACTTGTACATAAATTTGGCAAACCTCCCTCTTTTCTATGTTCGTCTGTCTTTTTTTGCTGTCCTTAAGAAAGGAAGATTTAAAAATACTTTTAGCAGTTTTCATGTATTTAATTATATATGTGATCATATATTTAATTATATGCGACATTTATTTTTCATTTTTTCTTGCACATCTTTAAAATGTATCTGTCTTTGCATATTTGCACTTGGCAGTGTAAACACTTGGTCAGTTATAGCTCCACCTCACTCCTCAGATCCAAATACAAGGCAATAACTACATTCAGGTACAGCTGCTTTGAGTTAGATTTGAACCTGCAACAGCCCTCAGTGTTACTGCTGGTTTCCACAGGCAATGATTATCTCTGATTCTGGCATATTCTACATTCCTCACATATTTTACTATATAGAAGATGAACTCAATAATCCTAAAAGCTGTTTCTTGCTCATCAGGTGTTTCACTTTTCATTCAGTACGGCTGAATGAAGTTAATTCTAAGGGATTAACAAATAAACTTTATTTTTTCTTCAGACAGCAACATTTTACTCTTGGCTAGCACAAGACTTTTAAATTAATCTGTTAACTGCTTTGAGTAACCTTCAGAGCAGAACACATGCAACATCTGTCTCCAGTATCTAATGATGTGGTTTTGTTGCCTACTGCTAAGCTTTTAAGATGTACAGAAGGAGTTCATGCCTATACTGCTCAGTAGTGTAGAGGATTTATTGCACTACCCAGTGCTTAATTAGATTAATATGATCTCACAGGTAAAAAATGGACATATTCTCTGTTTTATATTATATATGCACAGTATGGAGAAGGGGGTTTATATTTGCCCTGAGAATTCCAAATTAATTTTGTTGTTGATATGCATTCAAAACAACAAATAAACAGACATTTTTTAGTAGAAAGAGATGGTCAGTTGTTTATGTTCCAAGAGCTAAAGCCCACACTTTGCATCACTGTAAAAGGGAAATTAGATTTGAACATTTTTATGCAGTAAGAAAAATAAAATAAAATAAATGGCAAGACTTAATTACTAATGAAAAAGGGACGTTTTTCAGTATCACAGAATACTCTGTGTGGAAGGGACCCACAAGGATCACTGAGTCCAACTCGTAAGTGAGCAGCCCCAGTGGGGATCAGACCCACAGCCTTGGCATTGTTACTGTGCTCTGACCAGCTGAGCTCATCTCAGTAGGCATGAAAATAAATGGGGAGAACAAAAACCCTTTCTAGCAGGGAAGGGCTGCCACTCAGTGGGATCTTGACAGGCCCAAGGAGCAGGTCTGGCTCTGGGGTGCCCAGTACATGGCAGACATGGACCTGTTCAAGCAGGTCCAGAGGAGGCCATGGAAATGATGAGAGGGCTGGAACACCTCTCCTAGGAGGAAAGGCTGAGACAGTTGGCATGGGTTGGCACAAATCTTGCTTCAAAGAAAATTTGAAGACAAACATTACCTCAGAGTATTAAAAGTTAAACCAATGCTTAGTTACAAATCACAATACTTCAGTAGGAGTTAGAAGAGTGGTAGACTTACATGTTACTTCCTCATCTTGCTTGTAAAAGCTGAGGAAAGGAGTGTGATTGCAGTAACACATGGTACAAATACACCAGTAGAGGCAAAGTACCCCTCCTACTTCATGATGGAAACAGCCCAAATCTGAATGGGATCCTTATCCTGATTTGGGGTTTGCTTGAACTGCTCTTTTACTGAATGCTGTGAGTTTTTATTGCAAGCTGAGCAAGACCAGTAAAATCAACCTGACTAAAAACTCGGTGCTGCTTCCTCATTAATATGCCAGGACTGTGACATTTCTATGGAATGTCTGTGCTCCTGGGACTGATGATTCAGGATAGAGCTGTGTGGAATTTTTTCAACACTTCAGCCCTCCTCACTTCTCAAACAGCTTCATTTTACCAGTCTGTCAAGCAAAACCAAAAATAATTGTTTTGTGTGCAATTACAAGGGAAAAGATGAAAATTTCACTGCACAATGTATTAGGCAACTCATTAGAAAGCAGAAGCTGCATTTTCAAGAGCAGTGTGAAATATATCTCCCATGTTTAATTCTTTATTTTTTTTGGCAATTAGAAAGAAATCATGCCAAAATTTTAAGGTGCATAGTGAGTAATACCCAAGCTAAAAGAACATGCAATTAAGATTTCTGAGAGGTGAATTTGATGAAATTTGTTCTTTGCTTGTCATAGTTTCATGAAAGACATAAGGAAAAAGTTCTGTTTAGAACAAGGCTTGCAACTGGCAAAACAGACATGTGAAAGAACTAGACGTCTCAAAACAAGTATGAAATCTGGTATGAAATCTAATTCTGGTTTTCACAGTATTGCAGTTTAGAGACTTGCCTCACTACAAATTAAATG
The DNA here is from genome assembly GCA_035583235.1 of Hafferia zeledoni. NCBI lineage: Eukaryota > Metazoa > Chordata > Aves > Passeriformes > Thamnophilidae > Hafferia > Hafferia zeledoni. The sequence continues at coordinate 18,579,655 of JAWWEV010000029.1, read as the reverse complement.
GTATCCAATGCAAAAGACTCAGTTCAAGACAATGAATGTCTCATGACAGGTCTCAAAATCCAGCAATGTCTCCACAGGTCTGCAGCCAGGAAAACACCAATCTGTGTCCTGTGTGTAAGTGATTCTGCCAAGAGTCATCCTTTGATTCACAGTAAAATGGAACAGGAACACAGACAAAAGAAATCATGAGATTTACTGGTAACAGTCAAGGACCTTACAAACATTCTTCCCACAGAAGCTATTTCGTTGTAAATATATATTTGTGAAAGCACAGTGGGGGAGTCAAAGCCCTCTGCATTCAATACAGGCAAATTAGAACAAATTGAGAGAATTTACTGCATGAGAGGCCAGTAGTGCACTCACAAACACAAAGGAAGACACAGAATGGACTTCGAAACTTCAGTCACAGAAGCCCCCAGTCCACCACAGAAAATGCCTTCTGGGAATGCTGGGCTACATGCACTGTATGCATATTACATGGCATAAAATTATATACTTTAAGCTCCCTCACAGGCCAGTTCAGAAGGAAAGGAACAGAGCAATTTTATTAACTTTTACCATGTTTAATCATCTATCCAAATTTTTAATTTTCCAAGATAGCAATTATGTTGAGAAAGACCCACAAAGTTAACAGAAGTGTTGTTTCAAAGGATCTGATGAGAATAATTTAAAACCTGATGCATTTCAGATTATTTAGAGAATCATATATTAAATCTACAAATAATGCAATTTAAAATGCATTGGAAAAGCTGATGAACATAGACATGAAAAGCCAAAGGAATCTATAAATTCCTTCTGATTTTGGGGCATAGGATGACATAATCAGAAAGTTAAAGGAAAATCATGACAATAAATTGATCATGTTTTCAATCACCTGGAAAGAATTCTAGAAAACAAGATGTACTGAGCAGTAAGAAATTGCTGGATCAGTATTTAATATATATCATGACAGCAAGAGAAGATCACTGTATGTAATTTTCATCTGCATAGCCTCACATGCAGGGAGGGCATTCTACTTTTAAGTACTCTGTGTTCATTACTGAACAATTCTGCATACAAAAAGGATTTTTAAAAGTTTATTTTATAAGTCAACATTTAAAGGTTTAGGTATGTAAAGTTTAGTAAAATACCATCTTCTATGTCCACAAATCCATCTGATATGCAGAGTTAAGATGAATACTCTGTAGGAATTATGTCAAATTAGGATTAAATTAATAACAATGTATTCAATTACTTCTTTATTCTTCTATTTTAAGTAATTCTAAACAGGCCAGAATTTTTCAGACTTTGTAGTTGTAATTGTTTAACATCTTCCTTTGAGTCACTTCTTCAGGGTGAGTGTTTCCTTCCATCACAGGTGTGCACATCTGTGTACAGAGACCTCATCCACCTGACAGCTGTTGCTCCTGGTCACTGTTGTGTTGTACATGATGCTGATTGATTCTTCTGCCCCTGCTTCTGCTTTCTGGCTGCATGGAACTCTACTGTAAATCCTGGCCCATGAGTTCAGCTGCTTTCTGAAAAGAATCCAAATTACTTTGGTGGGACTGTTTCTCCTCTTTCGCTGCCATAACATGTAATTAATGCATTAAGTAAAAATCAACTAAGGCTCAGACTTGCTTTTTCTACAAGCTGAGTGTGGCAGCATTTGCAGAGTCTTTCACTGTGCCGATGGCAGAAGCTCCATAGCAACAGCATGTTTGCATTCCTACAGGAACCACATTGCTCCTGCACTGTCTGTCAGGAAAACTCTTTTGACATGTGTAGTCACAGTTATTTAGTTTGTGTGTTGAAGAATTTATTCTGATGAACAAAGATTTAACTCAAAAGCTGTGTTTATTTGTCCATAGTTAGCACAGGTTTCAGTGTACAGGGACAGTATTGCTTTGGTGCTGAAGAAGTGGAAGTTCTGTCTTCCCTCACCTGTAATTCAATAATACTCAAACATGTGCAAAAGCTGTTTGAAGAGTTTAAATAGACATTCTCTGAAATCTGCATTTCTCTCATAGAATTTCTGATCCCTTTACATATATCAATTGCAAAAGGTCTCTGCCCATTTAACACCATCCAGGAAAAGTTTTTTTTAAAGTACACAGTACCAAAACAGACCATAGAAAAAAAGTAGCCAAATGGCTGGGAAGTCTAAACCCAGAACACCACACATATACCACTCTACCCCAGATACTATCACTAAAACCCTCTAAAAATAAAGTATTTCACTGATAATCACATCATATTCAAGATAGCTGTATCCTCGTTTTCATCTTGATCCCTGTCCTATGTAGCCAGATGACACTTACCATTTAGAAACTATTCTAATGGTTTTTATATGCAACAAAGAACACAAATCATCCCCCCCTAACTGGTACAAAAATGCATGCCAGGTCAGGACAGGCACTTGTACTCTCATTCCATGGGAAATGAGGCTGATGAGAATTGAACAGATCTCCTACTGGATGCCAAGAATGGTTTCAAAGCCTCAGCGTTATCCACATTATTAGGTAATGACAGCTCCAGTGAGGCAACATCACAAACCAGGATGAATATTCCCAACCAGTTGAATCTCTGGGATTGAAAAGGATTAACTTCATTGCTGTGCTAACAGACTAAGCAGCCTGCCAATCATCTCTAACCTATTACTTAACAGCTCACAAATTCAGTGGTCATTTACACTGCAGCCTGTTAGGCCAGGAGAAAAAGAGGCTCAGCTTCAAGAGTTGCCAATGATTCTAATAAACAGGCAAACTCAAAGTCCAAGCCCAGTGCAGCTCATTAACTGCTCCTATAATCATTCTGCATAGGTGAAGTGCTGTTGGAACAACTGGGCATATACAGAGAGGAAAAAAACTACATAATAATTTTTTGCATATGCCCAGAAATACAGACAAACACCTTCTATTTATCATATAACTATTTCAGTTTCTGGCTGCTGAGTTTGCAAATGTGAACTCTGAGCTGGCTGAAACAGAGGCAGGAGCAAATCTTCTTCCTTCATGAGGACATCCACAGAGAGGGAGGCTTGGCAGGGGGCATAGAACTGGATGATCTTTAAGGGCCCTTCCAACTGAAACCATTCTATGATTGATTCACAGCATTGGCAGGAAACACTGTGACAGCAAGGGGGTAAACAGAGAAGGGCTTCACCTTCACGAGAGTCCACTTGGGGGAGAAAAAAAGCAGCTAGGCTGAATTTCAAAGTCAAAAAGCATTTCAAGTCAATTCAAAACAGAGCAGAACCCTGCTTGCTGACTTCCTCTCTGATCCCACTCACAACTGCTGGAGCCCCTGGCAACCCACTTTACTCACTAGCAGGGCCTGTGGAGGACCAACTGTTGATGACAGCCTCAGAAAATTCTTCTCACAGCCCATTTTTAAATTCACACATCCTCTGTCTGTTGTCTGCACCACCATTTTTTTCAGTAAGTAGGCTGAGTTCCTGCTACCTGCCCTGCAAGACAGCTGTTATTTCCTGACCAGGCTAACATTTCATGCCTAGGTATAGTAGCTATGCAGTACTGACTAAACATTTATTCTGCACATGAAGCCAGATACAGATATTCACCATTCTCTACCTTTGCTTTCCACCCTCTGTCCTCCCCAGAAATTATTTGCAGTTACAATTTAGGTAGGTCTCCTGGATGCTTAACAGTAACAATATTTAATTCTGCAGGAGCAAAAAGGTCACTGTCTTGGTTTGAGGGGAAAGAACCAAGATGTTTACTCACAAGAGGGGGAGGGGACCTCCTCCTCGAATAATCAC
>JAWWEV010000029.1:18555425-18575795 GCA_035583235.1 Hafferia zeledoni | reverse complement strand
TCTTTGTTAACGGTTGGCTAGGGTCGTTAAGAGTGGCAGGGGGGAGAATTTACATAATAATTCCAAACTACAACAGTCACCTAACAAATACACTCGTGATATGAATCCAAGTCCTCAGTCAACAGGTGGGAAGTGGACACAACCCAACATAGAGGCAACATTTAAGTGAGGAAACAAAGCCAGGACAAACCAGATTCTCAAAACTTGCCTTGTTTTTACATGGCAGAAATAGCAAGACGCTGTATTAATTTTCATATCTTTATTCATTCAACAATGGAGAGGGAGAAAGGCAGAAGACTAAAACATGTAAGACAAACTAAAACAATTTGGGAGCACAGTTTCAGAAGATAACAGCAGTTTTTTAAAGAAAAACATTCACAGGCATCAGTAGTTTGAAGGAGAAAACTATGTAAACTCAATTGCAAAGAACAAAAAGCCATACCTGCAACTCATAAACCTGTAAGTCTATTCTAATGACACATGGAGATTTCAATTCAAATTATCCAAGACGTTTATCTGTCAAAATAAACTGGAAATAAAAAGTGAATAATCTCCAGAACCTCTCTCCCCCACCCACATCAATAACTAAACTTTATCACAGCAATTTTTAGAGGTACCATCATATACTTGTGTTCAGTTATGCTTGGAGCAGCACTTACCAGAGAGATCCACATGAAACAGTAGCAAGAATACTCAAAATTTAGTCCTTAGATGATGCCTTTTTTTGTCTTGTCAGCAATCTTCAGCAAGCTGATACAGCCTGAATAGACACAGTATAATAAGCTTTTCCAAATACTCTTTAACCCCAACAGAAGGGCTGTATTTACAGGTTTATGACCCTTATGCCTCAGAAGGGAACTTGGCCAGGAAAGCTGCTTCCAGCAGAAAGGTCAAAATAATTGAAAAGGGAAATAAGGAAGAGCTGCCACCTTGTGGAATGAAAACACATCTGCACTGATAAAACCTTTTGTATTATACCCTGGGTAGAAATGGAAGATAAGCAATGGGGGTCCTTTAAAATAGGAGAAAATAAATGAGGGTAAAAGAGCAAGATACAAAGAGAAATACATTAATTTCTTTAATATTCTTCACAAAAGAGGATGTAAAAAGATACCTAGAAAGTGTCTGGGTATCAAAGCAAGCACAACATGAGATCCAGGTTTTCTAGATTTAAGTCATAGCAGCAAGTGACCAAACTTTTAATGACTTTACAGTGATAGAATGCAAACAACTCCCTTTCCCAGGAAAACCCCATTAACCCCATCATTAGCACCACCATGCTTCAGTGCACGGGCAAAAAGGTGACAGTGTCATGGAGAGGTAATTTTGTAATGTGTGTTTAATTCCAGACTGCCCACTGGTTGTCAAACAGACTGAGCAGTATCAGAGACAGGAGCCTGGGCTGGCCGAACCAATTCACTCTGGGCTGGCCTTTCCTCTGCTTTCCCCTTCCTGGGGTAACAGCCTTTGAGAGCTACAATGGCTCCATGCATCAGGAATTCCTGTGGTAAATACAGAATGCACACACAGCAGCTGCCCTTCACAAAAATGAAGCCATTAAATGCGGTTTAGATTCTATTTAATTCAATATATTCATTACCCCAAATAAGCAAGTGATAGCAGCAATGTTGTAATTTCTATTCAGTTGCTAGATTCCCCAGAAGAGCCCAGGAAAAAGAGAAAGCTTGGAAAATCCTGTTGTTTGGCTTTGGCTAAATTGTATCTGCACATTTTCCTTATAAAACTGACAGTGAGTGTTGGTAGTGGAGAGCCTTTACCTTCGAGCTCTGTGCTGGCAGAGACAGCCATTCACTAAACACAAGGCTTAGTCACAAGAGACCATTCCAACCTTCCTCAATAAAATATTAATTTCTTCTAAATCATGAGTGTTTTGCATAATGCAATATGTGCTCTTGGGATGGGGTATGTCAGAGCAATCCAAACTTGAAGTTGGAATTTAGCACCTGCCTGAAAGTACTGTGTGTTGGTTTATCCAACTCTGATCATGTGATGGAAAAATAGAAAAATATTGATTTCCTCCCTGTTCCACCCCCAAAGTCTGACACTGAAGAATCCCCAGCTCTATTAAAAATTCCATTTCTCTTTCCTACAGCAAGTTCCTGATATGTCCTGGATCCTTCTTCAGTCTGCAAGTCTCCATCTGTGATGTTGCAAATAAAAAATCTCTTTTTTCTCAGCACTGTAAAGAGTCTCACACTGTCTCATTATGTTCCTATTAGATTTCCATGTGTTTTGAGAGTGAAGAGAATTCATATTCCTCGTGCTGCTTCCTGCAGAACCTTCTGGCCTATCAGTCCTATCACTCCTCCCAGTTTTGCATTGCCTGGAAACTTGCTGAGGGCACAGTCTGTCCTGTCCTCCAGGTCATTAATGAAGAAAGCAGGCCCAGCCCTGGGAATCCTGCTGGGCATCCTGGCACTGATCTGCCCCCCTGGGCCTGGCCTTTCAGCCAGGTTTTTTCTCCACCACACTGTCTGCTCATTCAACCCATACTTCATCACCTTTTCTATGTAAGACAAGTTCAAAATCCCTTGGACCCACACGATTTTGTACAGTTAACAAGGAGAAAAAGTCAGGTTCTTTTTTCTGAAACTCTTGCACCATTAATTAGGTCATTGATTAAAAAAAGAATACCAACAAAAAGCAATCCATCAACAACGACAAAAACAAACAAAACACCCAAACCCAACCCAAACCAAAAAACAAATGAAACCAAACAAAAAAAGAAACAACCAAAAAACCCAACAAAGCTGTCTGGTCTTCAGAATGCTAACATGCTGTTGCCATGGTCACAAATTGCCATAGTGACATTAGACATATCTGTATTTCTAGATTAAAATTGCTTCTATTTTCACAGAAAATAGATCCAACTGAAAGAAACTACTCATCCATCCTTACCAGGAAATACTACTAAAATTCAGAGTATAAATGAGGGCAACACACAGCAGTTGGTTAATTGCAAAAGTGAGGGGAATAAATCACAAACATTGCCATTTACAGAGCTGCTTCCTGCAGCTAGAAAATGGTTTAACATACAACAAAAGAATTTGAGGACAGTTATTCTGTAACACTATTGTCTCAGCAAGCCTCACTGGGTAAGGGCTCAATTAGAAAGCCCAGTAAGCTTAAATAGCCTGTTTAGTCAGAGGCTGACTGTAGTAATACTTCATATTTCTCTGTTAGAGCCCCAGTTTGTTTCTCCCCCACCCCCAAGGAGGATCTTCACTCTCATTCACAGGAAAAACTGCTGTTCGCCCTGTCATCATTGAACTAACTGCAATCAGACAAGTCTCTGCTCGCTCATTTTCAGTGATTTTATGTTATAGTTACGCCCTCTGGTGGACAGAAAGAAATTCACACCCCTCCCTGTGCCTTCCTGCCTTCAGATCAGCGCTGTGCTGACAGAACTCTGACGTCAAAATGCTGAGTCAAACCCAAGCATTGCCACATTCTCTGATTTCTGCACTTCCAAGGAACACCCTTCAGTCATCGTTACCGGACTAGACCTGTCTCAGCCTCCCCACTTTCTTACCAGGGTCATTCAGCCAACACTGGCCCATCCAAAGTTCAGCAAGCCTGAATTTAGACATGAATTCATGGTTGAATGTCAAAATAAAAAAATTCACTTATCTCTACATGGCATCCACAACATTTGAGAAATAATCTAACAGAGGAGTCAAAAGTGAGGAGTCTCTCAACTCAGTGCTTTCCCAAATCAGGCAGCAGCACAAATACAGGAGGTTTGTACTCAATACCAGGTTTGATGATTGGGATAATTTCTCTACATTTTTTTAGGCACCAAAAATTTACAACTTCCCTTCCTTTTGGTAAGTTACTAAGCACTACCTGTGATAAAAGCTTTGTTCCCTTGTTTGTAAGGTTTTATATGCTTGCCATCCACACTGACCTTCCTCCCAAACCTGCTGCAAAGAACATGACTGAATTCCCTATCTATGTAAGTCACTAAAAAATTCATGGCAGCAGTGGAAATGCATTGCTATGCTGACTTACAAAGACAGGGATAGTTACATATTGCAGCAGACTTGAGCTTTTGCTCCTTTAGCATTCACTTATTTTTGCAGCATTCCCACAAATGTTACCTCTAACATTATTTGTATAAATATGCAGACATGCTTGTCCAAAGGGCCTGCATTAAGCACATTTCAGCCAGAATCCACTTCAAGAAAAGGGAAATACATCAAATCATTCTGATTGCACCTGGGAATGCAGCCCTAGGCCTTGCTGCACATGTATGAATCTAGGTCACAGGACTAAATAATGGAAAAAGGTTAAATTTCAGTGTAATACAGTCAAATACTCTTAATACAGTGTATTCCATGTCACCACAGTTGGCAAAATGGAAGCAGTCCTTTGCTTAACAGGAGTAAACATCACTGGTTCACATTAGAGTAGGAACTCAGAAACAGAGCAAGAGAGTAACAGTTTGCTTGCAAGGGGTTTAGGCAGAGAATTTGGGCATATGATCAGCAGTGACCTAAATTTACCTGCAAAGTTGCAGAAAAAAACCCTACCAGTTTGCCACTGTTTCTTTTCACACTTTTTTCTTTCCAGTTCTCATCAGAAACAGAGCACTGGAAATCTGGACACTGACTTTTGGGATTTTATGTACAGCTGTATGTATGAGCATGGCAAAGTCTCACCCAAAAATGCAGGCTGTGGCAGGGGAAGGATACAATTTCCCAGACAAATGTATCCTCTGGAGCTCCCTGCTGGTGCTTCTCTAGCTTAACACATCCACTACAAAGTGAGGAGAGATACTTGATATTCATCAGCTCCTCCCTGCAGATCAGCTGCCTGCTGAGGCAAAAGTCAAGTTTTTACTGTTCTGAAGTGATGAAAGGCTCAAGAATCTCAATGCACGTCACTTAAGCGCAGTTTGGAAAGGTACAACACACAGAGAGGTGTTTAAGGGAGAAATCAGGCTCTAATCTGTAGAACGCAGAGTTTTAAGTGTTGCTTGGGCTTCAGAAAGTCAGCAGTGTTTATGGGACAACTCTTTACTGTACATGGCCCATTTTCCACTCTAATTCTACCTCACAAGGCAGGTTCTTGGCTGCTATGCAGGTATTGTCTCCATTTACTGTTGAAACCAACTGTTCTCTCAACTTACTCCGAATATCTCTTCTGAAGCCTCTGGGCTTTCTAACAATACCTATAAGGAACGTAAGATTGAGTTCTGTTTACAGTGTCTTGCAATAGCATTGAATTCCAGATGAAAGATAAACAGAAAATCTTTCTCTTCAGTAACACTAAAGCACATTCCCATACAGCATATGGATTTCTGCACACATCAGCTCTTAAACACTAAATTCAGTGTGCACCAGAGACAGCACACATGAACTCCTGGACAACTGGCTCTAGGGGCGTTTTGACTGAGCAGGGAGGTTGAACCAGATGACCTCAAGGTCCCTTCCAACTCTGACAACTCTATGACTCTATGAGCTCATGCAGCTTCAGAATACTTTGCTCGTTTTTCACATATCTGACTTTGCAGGACAGCTCAGAAAGCAGCACCACAAGATGCTTCAGACAGATGGCACATTACAAATTCTTAGTGGGTAAAGCAAGAAAAGCTGTAGTACAGACCAGTTACACAGAGATGTGATTCAGCATCTCCCCAGCAAACAGTGAAGTGACAACACAGTTTCCCAATCAGAATGAAGAATAAGAACACATTTTTCCCCCTAGATTTCTCCCTTGAGGAATAAGCCAGACTTTCCAGAATTATATGCAACTTTGGAAGACAGGTAGGAAAACTCAGCTCAGTCCAACAGCTGTTCTCAGCATACAATGACACTTCACAGTTAACTTGTGAGCCTCCTTAATACAATGCTTTGTGTAGATCAGAGAACCAGCAGAGTTCTCCACAGTTATCTTACTTTCCTAAGGCACTGTGTTTCCTGCTGATTAAGATGGCACAGAATAAATAACAATGACTGGAAAGTTGTGGTTCTCTAGAAATCTTGCTTTTCAAGGCTCTATATTGTGAGGGAGTCGTACTTCCAGGAGGGGTGTGTAAAAGAAAGTGCAAAACCACAAGGAATGGAACTCAATTTACTAAAATGAGGGGTGGTGAAGCTTCCCCAGAACGAGATTTTCAGTTTTAAGAACACCAGCATCCTTCTCTCTATACACTCTCCACCTACCAAGGAAATTACTCTAGTCTAAAAGAAATCAGTCTCAGAAATGTGAAGCTGGAGGACCAGAAACTCAAGAAAGAACAGTAAGTAACAAAAGTGTTTAGCTGAAGTGTAAAGGTTCAAAACCTGACAGTAGTCTCCCCTATATTTTCCTATTTCTTACCCTCCATGGAGGATACTGCCAAGCAAGAAAACATTTTTCCCTTTTATGCAACAAATCATTCAGTTTCTCTGATAAGAAACCACATTTCACTATTATTTTCTTTACCAATAGCAGAACACTGACTTGTGTTGTATAAAGCATGAAGGTAAAACATTTCTTTTCAAAAGGCAGTCATGGCTTCAACTTTGTATCTCATGGTACAGGTATTTTAGGATAATTTTTAGGCACACAAAGTTTGACACACATATCACCCCCTCCCTTCGCGTATCATTTTCTGTTACTGAATTTCTCTCTCTGCCCAGGCATATAGGAAAAGGTTATAAACACTTAGTGAACACAAGAGGTTCTACTGCTAGGTGAAGATTTAACCATTTGCTTAATTGCACAATGAAGCCCACAGATGATACTGAAGAGAATCTACATTCCAGCATTTCCTGCTGAAAACACTGAACAGAGCTGATAAAAGCATTTTATCAAAACAGCACATTCAGCGTTCTCATTAACAAGAGAATTTCTACGCAAGACAGTGCCATCCAATGCAGAACTATATCTAGAAACTCACCAAGAGGTCACGTGGGTAGTGGTGGATCTGCAGAGGCTTTGATCAAGCAAAGCACAATCTAGCAGTCACATTTGTTCTAGAAGAAAATAGTGTCCATCCTAAGACATTGTTCTTGCTCTGGGTAAGCTCTGCTGCTTGGCATCATCAGCTTTGTATCACACACCAGGTAACAGTCCCTGACTCCACTCCAGACTCACTCTTGCAACTAATTTAATTCCCTGTATAAACAAAAGTCAGAGTAAAACTGACCCATATTTACCCATGAGCTAATGACATCAAGCACCAATGCTAAGTAAAAACTACTTGGCACAGGACCCAGCTCAGGAAGACAAAAATTAATCCAAGTGCCAAAATAATCTCCAGAAGTTCTTCCTGTGCTTCAAAGCCACTACAAAGGAGCTGATTCCAGAGAACCTTCTGGGAAGTCACTCTATGGAACCCCAGTAATTGCAGACTGTCACAACACATGCACAAGGAAAAGGGCATGAAGTTCAACATAAGGGGAGACCTGGCTTCCAAATCAAGAAACATGGTCATAGAGATACTTGGTATAGAGAATAATGGTTCTCTCCTGCTCAGTATAGTAAAGTCAGGACAGCAATTCCTCACAACTGAATCCTCCACATAATCATGGAAGATTTTTATCCTTTGTCTGGAGAGAGGAATTTCCTTTGGAAACTGAAAGTATTCCTGCTTCAGGACATACATTTGCATGTGCAAGTGAGACATGAATACAAAGTTTACTAATAAACTAAAAAGAACAAAATAATTGGAGTTTTTTGTGAAACTCAAAGCCAAATCAAGGATTTTCTACTGTCTTCTGGATAAGGCCTTGCAGATAATTCAGGACAAATATTTCTGACAAGATGTAAGTTTCTGACATGGTCTGTCAAGATTTCAATTTTTATAAGCTATAAATAGAAATAAACCCAACATAATTGGCTTCCTAAAATAACTGGTCAATTCAACAGCAAACATTTGCCACCAAGACAATGGGAAACAAGAAAAACTTGAGTCCAAGTCTTCAACTTCAAAAACTTTTGAAGGGCTATTCTCTAGGACAGAAATATTTGTGGAACAGTAGTTGCAGAAGTGCTTCTATACCTTGTCAACAGCAAAATACTTGGCTCTGTGAGAAATTCCCTGTAATTTCAGAAATGAGACAGTAAAATATATGGGCAGACAAACACCTGCACCTAGAGCTAAGAATGGTCTTCAGTAGGGAAGTAGGAGCCAGGTTCCTTTGATAACTAATTTCAGTAAAAATTAAGACTATTAAGTATTTATTCAGACAACCATATCTATAAATATAGATCTCAACAACAGGAGATGTCATAAATTCTGACTGACTCAGCTGGCATGGGCACAGGGGATCTCCCCTCAGCAATGTTCAAGAGATCAGTATGGCTTGGCATGATGTGAATTGTCTCTGCAGCACTGCAATTTCTCTCCCACAACACATATTCTACATTCAGCGTAGTTTTCTGTCCCAAGTGTTACATATTGCTCAAGTCTCAGGACACTGATAAACATGGCACATGGTCAGACAGAAAATCTGTGCAAGGGCTGCAGTAGGATAAAGCAAGAGGACTGATTCATCACAGTATTGTGCCCTACTCCCTGCTTTTCATCCCCCATAAATGACATCCTAGACATTGTGAAATTCAGACATCAACTTTTTCTCAGTCCTCATGCCCTGAGGATTGATCCTCCTACAGCTGAGAGGCTTCTGAAATCCTCAAGCATGCCCACAGACTATTTTGAGATTTTCCCCAGTCATCTGCTAGAATAAAACAATTTGCCTGTAGTAAGAAGATCAGGATGACATGGAGTTCAACCATTAAGTGGCAAAGCCAGTATCCTTACCACGGAACTGCATGGGACTTGCCTCATTCTGATGCTCTCACAGGAATCAAAGTGAGCATCAGAACCTGAAATAAAATTCAAGCAGCTTCAAAAAGAGCCAAAATCTTACAGATGCCAAACTGTCCTTCTCAACAGTTAACTCTTACAACAGATATCTGTATCTACTCCATCATATAATGTGCATGTAATAGCACATTTACTTCATTACCCAGTTTTTCAATTATCTCCCTTCACCTTCCAGAAAAAGCAAAATAAAACCCAATCTCTTCATCTTCCAGCATGAGTAAAGGGAATCTAGCACATTCCTCCCATGAGCTTGTCCTTTATGTTCAAAAGCACCCAGCACACATCATTTCAGTCACCTTCTCAAAGGGGATGGACATGTCAGGTATGGTGCAGTCTTAAGGAATATGACTCATGGTGGGCACTTCTGACCAACACTCAGCTGCAGAAGAATACCCAGAGCAAGATAAGACATTTTAGGGAGCCACCCACCCCTGTGGAACTCCAGTGTCTAGTATTTTCCAGCTTCTGTGCAATGGATGTCTCTAACCCTAGTCAGTTCTTCCAGTAAAGACTCTCAACTAGGGTTATACAGTGGGAATTCCAAAGCAACTGGCTATGTACAGACATATCAGCATTCCCTCCAACAGAGAGATGAAAAGGAGAAAATTCCTGAGGATGTGTATCCTCAACTCCGTTTTCTGAATCCCAGCCTCCCCCTTGCCTTGGAATGAGCTCTACAAAGCAGTATCTGTTATGTACAAGAATCTCAGCTCCCTTCCTTTGGAGAGTTTCCCCTCAAAAGTGAAAGGCAAATCCCAGGACAGAGACAGTGCTGGGGAGGGGGAGGTTGCCTTAGGATGACTCGCCAGAAGCAAGAGAGCCAGCAGCTTTCTTCTTAGGGCGGGCTTTTACACTTCTTACTGGAACCTGAGAAAAGAGGAAAAGAGCCATCTTAGTCTTAACATCTAAATGTCCAACAGAAAGATGCAAGAATGCAGAGTGAAAATAGGACAAAAACAACTACAACAAGATGACCCTGTTCACATCATCTGTTGCCTCAAAAGGCTGTTTAACCATTCCTTTCTTCCTTAGCTATTAAACAAATCACTCAACCCATATCCATCAAATAACAACCAGGAGAAGGAGCTCTAAAACAGGACAAGTAAGGTAATAAAACTGAACAAGTTGTTTCAACAGAAAGTCAGACACAGCAATATTTGTATGGGTAATATTCATGTAACACTTCACTGCCACAACTGTTCTGCTTCTTGACTTTCATCACCAAAGCAGTTCTCTGAAAGCTGTAGAAATATCTTGAACTAGTTTGCACACTTTACTCCTGTGTCTTTCATTTTAGGTATTGGCTAGAAGAGCACATTTATTCTTCTATGATGCATTCAGCCCTGGCAGGAAATCTCAGGTCTCAGTCAAAGACCTCCTACAAATTCTACATCTGAACCAAAGATCCAACAGTCTGAGCATAAAAACGAATAGCCCTGCAAAGGGTTTATCAGTATTTCTGTACTCACAATAAACAACACAGAACAGTTGTTTTCATCTTTTCACAATTTCACTTTAAAATTTTCTCACTAGGAAGCCTGCAAGCTTGATTCTCTTGTTTCTCTGCTCCTCTCTAATATGCTAGAGGAGAAAGCCCAGAGGTCAACTAAGAAATAAGCCATGGGAATGACTTTGAAGAAGATCCAGGCTACTTTAAAATGCATCTTTAGACAGATATCCATCCTTGGAGATAATCAAAAGCCAACTGGACCTGCTCCTGGGAACTGGCTCTCAATGGCCTTGCCTGAGCAGTGGACCAGATGAATTCAGAGATCCCCTCCAACCTCAATTATTCTGTGATTCTGTTACAAAGAGTACTTAAGCACGTGCAAAGGTGTCCTGTACGCTGCAAAATCAGGTTAATAGTACAACTTCAAATGATGCTCCAAGCAATTACTTTCCTCCAAATTATTTAATATTTAGCCTGAATAGCTCAACAATGTGAGCCAGTTATAAAACACTCCTTATCTTAGATAAAAATAATTAAATTAGATCACCAAGTTGAATCAAGCAAATAGGACCCCAAATTCACAAAAAGGGAGAAGCATTTGATCATGTACAAATCAAACCATTTGAACTGTTTGAGTCAAAGCCTGGAAATCAGCAGCTCAAAAAGCATACTCTACAAAACACAACAACAGCTAAAAACAAAAGACTGCTAAGCTTAAAAAACTCTTGGACATAACTGCATTAATTCTCCTGTATGGTTTGTTTTAATTATAAGAATTCAGGCATCTCATGTCCCACGTGAATGGCTGTAAATATCTTGGATCATCACATGGACATATCAAGACAAAACTCCAGAGGGAGGGGAGAAGTGGGGCAGGTGGGGAGTGGTGTGATATCCTCAGATCTAATATGCAAAGTCAAGGCAGGCCTAAGAGGGTACAGAACTGCTGTATTTTGGATGAAGAGAAAGTGCCAGTCCCAGGGATAAATGCCACAGTACTATTATGCATTCAGACTGCAACAGACAGGAGAGAGGATACAGTCAACAAAACATGTTAAAATATCTAATGCTTCACCCTTCAACATAAAACCCGAATGAAAGAAAAGCTGGGTCCTGGCTGATGACAGAGGCTTCCAGGCATGCTAAAAATGCAAAAGCCAGAGACCAGCATGGCAAGCAGATAACAAGTCCTCTGATACAGGACTAAACTAGCAAATACAGTCCAACAAAGTTTACAAATACAGCTTTTAAATGTGCTGAGACTGTGAAGCCAGAGCCTCCCAACGAAGCTCACAAATCAATGTCTGTGCTAGAAATAATCTATACACTAGCTCACCTCAGTTTTTGTCACCTTTTTAGGAGTTTTGAGACTCTGGGTACGTTTAGGAAGTTTGTCTCCTGCATCTTCATCTGATGGGTCTGTTCTAGTGTCTGATGGGGTCCCATTAGACCTGTGTGCCACACTGCTCTCCTCTCCTGAGGAGTAACAGGAAGCTAAGGAACAAGAGAGAAAGTTTTAGAAAATACTTTAAAGAGTCACATAAAGCCTAAAATGGTCCATCCTGAAGGACCACATGAAAGGGAGATGTCAACAATCCTGAAGAAGGATAATCCAGAAGTACAGAGATGTATAGTACATGGGAAGGCTCTGGGGAAGACAATACAACCTCTCCCAGACAGCAGCAATCATGTGCTCCTGAGATCCAAGGCATGGCAAGCCCAGGGAACTCCTCCAGGCTCACCATATGAGGCCTCACCCAATGCCCAGCAGGGCCTCTGTACCTGAGTCTTCAATGGTTTCCAGGAGATTCCCAGCAGAGGGATGGAGCTGTGGGTCACGGCCTCGCATGTGCACAGTGTCCTCATCTCGGATCAGAGTGAGGTCCTGCATGCTGAAACTCCGAAGCTTCTCGGACAAAACTCCCTGGCCCTAAGAGGACATAAAAACCAGGGTGAAGGGCATTTCACCAAGATCATCTCACATGGGATCATTCATTCAGAAGAGGAGGAAAGGTGCCCTATTCCCCACTAGGGTACTCTGATGAAAACAGAGAAGGGAAAAAGAAAGGAATGCTCCCAAGACCAACAAGGAAAAGTTAAATCCAAATCCACTCCACTCCCCCTCCTCTTTTTGTAAGTCAAAGGATGGGATTAACTGCAAGGCAAACTGGAGGAAAGGAAAACTATACTGGTGCCAAACCAGTAGGAGTGTCCCTGGCACAGCACACAAAACTGAACTGCTGGGGAATTCCTGAATGTTACCAAAGGTGTTGCATTACCTTTGCAGCTGCAGTAACTGCTGCATTGGCAGCAAGATTTAACCCTCTCTTGCCAACTCGCATCATGGTTTCATAGCTCTTGTCACAAGCCTGAGTAATGTATTCATCAATTTCCTAGGAAGGCAATGTGGAACATGGCATTTAGCTCCTCATTATAAACATGATCAAAGTCTCCCCATCATCACCCTTTAAAATGCAAAGCTCAGCTGGACACTTTTTTCCCAGGCTACCACCACCAGCTGTCACTGATCACACAACAGGAGTTTCTCTACTACTTACAGAAAGCTTGCAAATACAACTTTTAATTACATATGTTATTTCTAAATTCTAACAACCAAAACAAAGCAGTCACTTACCCTGACAACGTGAAAAAACAGATGGGCTACAGAACATGCTGCTCCTTTCATGATTCAAAAAGCTTAACTACTGACAGTGACTGTAAGAGCTCATGACACTGGGTTAGCCAAACATGCTTTCTAAGCATTAGGCAAACTACTGGCTACATTAAAACTCTCAGTGAGCTGCAGGATGACATCGTTGTCAGTGTCATTCTACATCCACTGAGGTCAGCACAAGCAGGATTCACACATTTCAGCTCTTATTGTGGCATAACTGCATCAGAAGGCAGTCAGCTGCCAGAGAGGTCAGTATCTTCTAACAACAAGCAAGTACCTTCTCCTTATTGGAGAGCGTTGGGTGCACAAACTTCCTGTAGAGGACACTGGAGCCCTTGGTGTAAGGGGAGAGCAGCCAAATCACAAATGCGATTTTCAGCTCGAAATAAAAGGGAAACCTGAGAGAAAGAGGAAAGAAAAAAAAAAGAAGAAGAGATAGAAAGATGGAGAACTGGAATCAAGATCAGCACAGGGACAGATGGAGACAACTGGTAGAGAGCAGCACAGGCAGAGAGAGTGCAGGCAAGATAAAGGCTCAGAAACAAGAGAATCAATTAATCAGGTCAGAAAAGCAGAACCCTCTTTAGAATCCTAGGACATACCTTCTTCGAGTCTCATTTAGTCTTTCATCCATAGCCATGAAAACTCCATAAACAGGGCATCTCTCAGCCCTGCAAACACACCAAATTACAATCTGATAGCTACTCTCATCATTCTGAAGTGTGTTCAGAGAGTATCCAGTGGATGTTAATATTACATTAGTTTAGTTTCCCTTCTTGTTTTCCAAAATTTTCAACTATCTTAACAATGTCATGTTCCTCCCAAGGCCAATGGCTGTTTCTGAAATTTCCTGTGGGCACTCAGGTAAGACACGAGGGCCAGTGTAAATGAAGAAGAGTAGGCAGGATATAAATTTTTTATCTCTAACCCTTACAGCACAGATTGCAACAAGTGAATGCCAACTCTCTACTGACTCTACTAGTAGTAAGAAACTTCTGCTTTCAGAGGTCCATTTTAAGTATGTGAACAAGATAAAGCCCTTGTACTTTTTAGATCTTTGCTTTTCAAAGTTTATGCAGGAAGAAGCAAAACTGTTGAGCACTTTTGTAATGCTGTTTTGTAATAGCTATTTCATGATTCTTTAAAAAATGAAACTCTTGACTAATATATTGTCTCAGAGATGTATGCAAAGCCTGAACGCTAAAGCAATGAAGAAACTGAAGACACCCTGTTCCAAAGGTTCAGCTGAACCCCTGTTACAATGATTTGTCACTTTTGGAGCCTCCATATTGCCAAGCATGACACAAGAGCACTGAAAGGAGTAAGAACCTGCTTCCCTCAACATCAGTCTGCCCCAAACCACCCCACCCTCCCTAGAGGAAGAGAAGTTCATCGTGCAAACCACTCACAGCACAGACATGCGTGTGATCTGCTCCTCCACTCAACAGGCTGTCAAAGCAAAACAGGTCCCTTCCTTCTACTACCTTTTTTTTCTTGGAAGTGTCTTTCAGACCAGCATTTTTCAAACCTTACCCATTCACATTAACAGCTTCTTGAAAATATTTCATGTTATGAATGGATAAAGATCCTCTTACAGATACTGTGCATTTACCCGAACTTTGCAAGTAGAGGAGATGAAAACCACTAAGACAGAGGCCACTACTCACAATATCTACAAACCTGCTGACTCTTCACAGGGATTGAAAACTCCTAAAGGAGAGACAGTTTATTTGTAGCATCCTAACACTTCTCATCTCTTCTTAAAAAGAGCCAGCAAAACAAAACAAACACAACACTACAACAGAAAAAGATCCCAGCAAGGAACTCACCATGAAAGAACAATGTCTGTGAGTGTTTCTGCAGTGGTGAAAAAGGCAAACACGATCCAGTACATCATCCACTTCACCTGCAAAAGAACAGCCACTCAATAGACATCCATCAGACACAGAAAAAAAGTGAAATGTCTTCTCAGCAAAAATGACTCATCATCTCCACACATTGAGATGACTCCAATAAGAAGAAGGATATACAATCAGTAATGGAGAGGGTCACATATTAAATGCTATGTTATAGTCTGGGAAAACACAGAGGATTAATGTGCTTTAATAGATAAATGCACACAGATACACTGATGAACAACATTATGATGGAACACTGTTAAGGCCCCAAATGAGCTGGAAAGTCTAATCAGTTCACTTTAAGAAATTACACTCTTTTATATATCATGAATATTGTATTAAATATACACACACACACGTATATAAAAGTTTAAGATTCACCTGTAGCCCTACATTTTTCTATTGTAGAGGTTTTCCTTGGGAAAAAGAAGAAAAGCAACAAACCAACAAATATGTAACTTTGCTCTAATCCATTAATAATTCTTTGCCTTAAACATTACTCCCAGAAATTACACAAGTAATTCTTTCTTTTTAAAAAAAGGCTCACTGAGAAAGATAAAAAAGCAAAGAACATCCTGCATCAACCTCAGCCTCTTCTTTAAGGTTTTGAGTATGTATATATAAAAAGTATTTTGTGCTATTCTGACACATCTGTATATGCCTATTGTCTATTTCCCTACTCCCTCACACCTTTATCTGGAGCAGTATTTCTCTCAAAGCATAAAATAATTCTCCCCAACAAACACACACTCACCCTCTGCTGTTCTAGTAACAGGTTTTTCAGCTACAGGCCAATTATTCCTAAGAAGGAATCAGCTGAATTATAAAAACTGCTCTAAGACAAACTGCCAGTTTTCTATGCTGTTGAGAATTAGAAAATTAGCAATTAGAATTAGAAATAAATGTAAGCAGTGGACAAATGGAAAGGACACCTTTACCATTAACATCATCAAGAATGGGAAATAAAGAACTAAACTGAATCAAGGAAATTCCACATATTAAATCCACACATTAATCCATATCTTGAAATTACAGGAACAGTCATGTTCATGTAATAATGATATGCTGACAGTCTTTGTTACAGCAAATTATATTAAAGCAGGTATTTTCCCAAACTTGTGTGTGTTGGCAAATTCGGTGATTTGTTCTTGAAAAACCCTCCAAAACTTCCACAAAAATTAAAATCAATCTGCCTCCAGCCCCTCTAACATAGTGGATGGTTCAGAAGATAGTGGTTAGTAATCCAAATTATTTCTACTTTATTGTGAAGGGTTATGCACAACAAGAAGTAGCAAAACTTGTATTATATGGCTCTCTCCTGCCTTTGTTTTTCCCCCTGTGTATCATCAGTTTGGACAGGACCAGATGTCATTCAGTTGATCTAAAGCAACTCTGTGAAACGAAGGGTTAACTCTTCAGTGCAGCAAAGTAAATCAGCCCTTGTATGAAAAAGTGTGTCAATAATGATAAACTAAAGTTTGCAAACAGGGATCCCAAAGGGCAAGAGATTTTAGAGAAGCTACACACCAGTAAATGTTACTGCAGCACCAGGCAAAATGAAGGCATTATTAATAATAAAAGCAACTAGCAGATACATATATATGTAATAAACTGAGGAATATGGTTTTAAAATAAATTTCACAAATGTAGCCGAATTCTTACATTTCCATTAGCTCTTGTTATGGTGCTTCCCTTACGGGCAGGGCATGTGGAGTTTCTAAATAGTTTGTAAAAGGTCTAAATAAACACTCAAAGGAAACTGTCAAGGATAAAAAGGAAGGGACTCAAGGATCAACAGTTGGTTAAAAGATAGGAAACAAAGGATAAAAATAAATGGCCACTTTTCACAATGAGGGAAGTTACCAGTGGAATCCCACAGGAACCAGTGTTGAGATCTGTGGTGCTCATCTTCATGAAAGATCTGGAAAAGGTTGCGAATAGTAAGATGACAAACTGTGCAGAAGATACTTTTCTATCCAAGAGATTAGGTATGAGTTGATTTAAAAATTCAGAAAAGGATCCTGATTGATCTCCAGTTGACATTTTGTTTCTAAATGTGATTAAATACAAAGCAATGAACTTACAGCATCTGCTTTTTCCTATGAAAACTATCGTGGTTACATAAATTAGCCGATGTCACTCAGGAGGGGTCACTGCAGGCAGCCAGATGAAACCATAAGCTCAGTGCTCATTAGACTTTTTCAGTCTGCTAACAGAATGCTCTGGAGTATTAGATCATGAACTGAGAACCGAAAACACTGCTTTGTTACTGTTTAAATAAACTGCATGTTCACATCTTTGATACCGGACACAGGTCTCTTGCCTTCTGCCTCCTCCTGTCACCCTTCACCCCATGCTCTGTAGCCAAAGACAAAAATAAATACAGCCCTCAAATAAACTAGAAGGATCCAACTTCTAGTTCTAGAAGTCCTGAAGTGCAGATGACCAGAGGCCAAAGAGCAGAAAGCAGAGGGGAAGAATCACCACTTTTTTCTTATGACAGATTACAAACACCTTCCAAAACTGAAGCTTAAACTAGGCTATCCTTTTTTTTATTTCAAGGCCACTAAAAGAAGTCAGGTCTTTGCTGCTCAAACTGATGGTCAGTAACTTCAGCCACCTGCACATACATTGTCTCCCCAGCTGGCACCGAGGACCTGAATAAATTTAGCAAATCAAAACCATAATCAGAATGTAGATTTGACAAAAGCTGAAAATTAAATGTAAAAAGAAAGAAATCTGTGGTACTAGAAGAAGTTTGCCATAGCCAGGCAAGGACTTGCCATAAAATTACCTATCACGGTGGAGGAGAACAGTAAGTTTGCACTGAACTCTGATGCCACTGATGGGCTGCTGGTGGTAGCTTGGTCTGTACCACTCAAGCTTCAATACAGCACTTTAGCACAGAGACACCTGTGAGACCCTTCACCAAATCCCAACCAGAGCTGGTTCTCAAGCACTATGAGCAAGCAGTGGTACATGGGAACAGCTGCCTTTGAAAATGGGCAGCACAGCATTCAAGTTTTCTGCTGACTTTTCAGAGGAAGAACAGCTGGAACACACAGTGGCCCCCTTTCCTATGTTTAAAGAAACCGGTTTTCCCCTTATCTTTCCACTTACCCTTGAAGGGCTTCTTCCTTCACAGTGTAAGTGAATTAGGCAGATTGCAACAACATCTAAATGCTTATTTCTGAGATAGTCCTCTCAAGGAGAAATAATTAATATATAAAATGGGTTTTAGCACATCAAATACATTTTCTTGAACCAACTCCGGTATCTTCACTAAAACTAGAAACAAGTGAGAATTTTCTGCTGCAGCAACCCAGAACTATCGACTTGAGGAAAGCTCCACCAACAGATCACTGACCAAAACCCAAAAATGAATGCCATGCTTTTCCACATCAGCCCTAGAGGGGCTTACAACCAAGTGATCAGTTGATATTATTGTTAAGACAGCCTCATGATGCTCAAGTACTTAATCTCATTTCTGTTTGTGGATGCTTCATCCCTGCAAGAGTTCAAGGCCAGGCTGGACAGGCTTTGGAGCAACCTGGTCCAGTGGAAGGTGTCCCTTCCCAAACCATTCTGTGATGCTACGATTTTTCACCATCAGATTAAGTAAGTTCTGGAACTGCTTAGTTAACATCTACCAAAAGAAAATCAGATCAATACAACATTTACATACTGTAAGGAAATAAAGCATTTATGTACCCAACGGCACCTACCCACAGAAAATAAGCAGTTTTTACTGAAAAGAATGCCAGTTGCTTTAAAAAAAATGAGGGTTTTTTTTCCATTAAGTTCTCAATAAAACTAATTAAAACTCTGAAATACGAGTCTGTCTTCAAGTTTAGAGTCTGGAACTGGAACACAATCATTCCATTACAGACATTCATAAGTCAGAATAAAATTCCAGGTAAAAAATACACATTTCATGCAACAAATTAAGGTCACTGGCAAGTGGAAGGAAAACAGTGTTAATGCCAGCGAAGACCATAGTAACATGATACCACTTAATATGTAACTTTAAAGGTAACTATGAAGTCACAGGATCATGGGATTATTCACTCAGAGTTTCTTCATTTCCCATTTCTAATGTAACTACAAATAAACTCTGAAGTATAGTAAGACTCATCATATTACTGACTGTATCTCTAACACTCACTCAGAACAATTTATCAGCTATAAATGCCTCCTGAACATCCACATTTCAACTCCTCTGCTGAGTATTAGAACAAAACCCACAGCCAAACACCTCAGCCAGATGCTGCACTTTGTAAAGCTGCTCCCTATGAGTGACACTCTCAGCTCAGTTGGTATCTCCTTGAAAACCTGTGGGCTGAATTATAAGCCAAAACACAGGAAAGGTCTAGTCAGTTCCAGAGGGCTGAAGCAGCGTGAGCCAAAACAGAGCTATATCCTGCAATATTTATTGCTGACAGGTCATTTGGTAAGGAGCAACCAGAGTGCTGGCTGAAGCCTCAGCTGGTACCACGAAGCAATACTGATAAATGATACCCTGTTCACCCATGTTACTTCTTCATCACGTTATTCCTTGGTCTAGATAAATGGAAACTCATCCCACCCATTAAAAAAATGGCTTTTGCCTTTGCTGATCAACTTAGAACTTCTGTAAGAAGATGACACACCACATCACAAAGAAACATTTAGTGTTAAATATGGTAACAATGGTGTAGACAGAGAGGGGGAAATGATTCCATAAGGGAAAGAGGATGAAGTCTTGACCAACAGAAAACATGGATCACAAGCAAAGTTGATAGGAAGCCACAAATCACACACGATTACTCAGTGCTTTGGAAGAAAACAAAAGTAGTACAGAAAAAGCTGTAAAGGACACAGAATAAGGATACAGTTACAGGCAAGAACCTGCCCTGGCCTTTCACACGCTCAGACTGCAGCACCTGCCCCGCTTCCCCTTTCTCGCTCAGCATCTGCTGAGGAAACACTGCCCAGGTTTGCGGTGTGGAACCTCCCCCTTCAGTCAGCGCCCTTCGCTCGGCAGCGTCCCCAGGGACAGCCGGGGCTGAGCCGTGCGCGGCCGACTCGACCCGAGCCGAGCCAAGCCCTGCAGGACCAGGGCCGAGCCGAGCCGAGCCCTGCGGGGCTGGGCCGTGGCTGAGCCGTGTGGGGCCAGGGCCGTGCGGGGCCGGGGCCGGGGCCGAGCCGTGCAGGGCCGAGGTTTGCGGGGCCGGGCTGCCCCGGGGACAGGCTGCGGCCTTTGCGCGGCGGCCGCGGGGGGCGGCGAGCCCGTACTCACATATTCCTTCACGTTTTTCGTCTTCACGGCCTTGTAGGACGAGTACGCGGGGTAGAGGGTGCCGAAGACGAGCCTGCGGGGAGAACAGAGCCCTGAGCGCCCCGCGGGCGGTGCCGGTGCCGCTCCCAGCCCCGCTCCCGGCCCCGCTCCCCCGGCTCCCCCCGGCCCGGCTCCCCGCACTCACACCACGAGGCGGGAGATGATCCAGGACACCATGGCGATGGCGACGGC
>JAWWEV010000029.1:18537830-18550679 GCA_035583235.1 Hafferia zeledoni | reverse complement strand
CAAAGTATATACTCTCCCTGCTTCAAGATAAACAGCACAAATTTTAACTGTCACAGATGACAAGTATTTTAGGCACCTGCACTGATTTATTAACTCATGTTCTGGTCACCCAGCAACATATATTTCTGCATGTTATTTTAAGATCAATTCTCTTTTTTCTGAGAGCTAGGAGGAAGTGCACTATGAAGTGATGCATGAGTTTGTTTTGAAAAAGTCCTTGTGATCCAAGTCACTTACAGATTCACATGAATCAAACCTAAAAGGTGAAAGAAAAATCATATGGTTTAATCCTATAAAATGGAGGCCAGAAATTCTTCTAATTTGTGACTCTTCCAGAAAGGCGAGATCAGAAATGAGAAATCCAGTAATCCTCAGAGCAATCTGTTTCACAGGTAGCTATTTAATAATTAAAGCTCAGTTCTATTTCTGATTTTTTTTGATCTAAGTTTATTTGAATTGTTTCTAGATATTGAACAGAACAGTTTCACCTCTAAGTGAGCAGCTCAATTGCACTGGCTCAATGAACTGCCAAGCCAAACACCACCATCTTTTCCTGATGTACATGAGCTCAGTTTTTTGTATCATTTATGTCTCATATTTGTAATACATAAAATTATAGACAGAGGTTTATATAAAAATATACATGAAAAATGACAAAGGAAAATAGTAAAGTCTGAGACAAATACAACTGGTATTCGTTCTCACAGGAATACTGACTTGCACTTTGGGGGTTTTTGGTTTGTTTTTTTTTAACAATATGCATTATTCACTTGCAACCTCTTAATTTACAGGAACACTTCCACGTCTGTATCATTGCAGCTGAAAAGGTATAGTGTCAGAAGCTGGAATGAGAGGTGATCCTACTTCTGCTTTCCTTTAAAATCCCATGCAAATCCACAGAAACTTAGAGCAGTGTTTCACTGAATTGGTTTGGGAGGATTAGCATGCTAAGTTCTGACATCCTTAGGTGACATGCTGGACAATGGCTGTATGTTGAGTACCCACTTTTGCAAGGACAGCCATTCTGCAGATCTCCACCCGCCTTCACTTTACATGCATGTGACTACTGATACACAAAAGATGCTGACAACAAAATTTGCAACTGAGCACATACTAATGCTTCAGAAGCATCAGGGAAAATCCAAAAAGGCCTCCTACAGCCTTGCCTCTGCAGAACTTGCTGTCTTATACAATGCTTCAGAGCATAGTATGTTCTGTGCATAATTATTAGTTTAAGCATTCGCACTTCTTCAAACCAAAACACATTTAATTTTAGGACTAACTTAGGTTGGATATGACCTTTGAGATCATCGAATCCAACCACAAACTCAACACTGCCAAGGCCACCACTAACCCTATCCCTGATTTAAGTAAGCAAGCCTTCACTTTCAGAGCAATTTTCCCTCAGGCAGTAAAGAAGCAAATACAAGTGTGCTTGGTCAAATAAACATCTCTCTTCAAAACAAACACAGGTCTTTCCTTTTTAAGTGTTTTTTTCTTTCCACTATGCTTTGCTGTCATTAGGAGTCAGCCTTTTAAAAACTTATTAATACCAACACATGTGGGGGCAAGTTCTCTGGAAATGCAGAATTCTAATACTAATTTTTGTTTGCATAATATCGTAGACATAAGTATTTAAAAATTAATTAATGTACCTATCAAATAAGAACCTCCAAATTTGTAGAAAGCTATTACTCTTTCCTTCAATCACAAGCCACACATTTCTAATACTGAACAAAGCTGGCAAAACACAGGATTTATTTAGGGACTACTGACATAAAATGGTTACCTGCAGTTTATCCTCGTGGTTGGTGTGAGTGTTGGACAGGTGCCTGAACTCCTGGGTCAGACGGAAGCAATGCTTCACATGTTCTGGAGACACAAAATCTTCTGCCACTTTAATGCAGCTGTACAAATTATGGACCTAAACAACACATATCAAATGACTGATACAGCAAGACCGAATGAACCACACAAAACAAACAAAAACCTCCAACAACTTCCCCACATATTTAGGTTATTCCACATTTATTTATCAGAAACAGGAATGGATGGAACTGTGTCCAATAGTAAAACCAGAACAAAACACATGACATCTAACAGGTTCCCTGCTCTCCCACATAGTGTTCCCAAAAGCAAGTTCTCCTACCTTTCTTCAGGCTCTTATTGAATTTTATTTCTCTGGCTGAAGTTTCACTACACAGAAATTTTTTCCTCCATTCACCCCAGCATTTTTACCCCCCACTTAATTTCATTTCATCACAGTAATGTACACATCATTCAGATATATAAGTAATTTTTACTAATACAGTTATTAAGATCCAATTCAAACAGTTCCTGTAAGAACTGCATATGTAGAAAAAGGAGCCTCAGTGAACAATATTAATTAAGAGTTATTTTTAAGCTGCAGTTCTGTTGTGCCTCTAACTCAATTCTATTTGTCAATGTGGCCCAGAGTTGCCCCTTACCTGGTGGGGAGCACCTGCAGGAATGAACACGGCATCGCCCAGGAACTGCACTATTGCCCAGCCTTGCACACCATACTCATCATACAGTCGCTTACGTAAGGTCTGGTCCAAGTACCAACTTTGGTCATGAATGGGGTCGTGATCTGGAGGATTTTCTTGCCCTTGTTCTTCTCCAACCTAGAGCCAAGATATGGGGTGGGGAGAAACCATGACACACCACCTTGATATTGCTGGCTCACAAAATGGTCTATACCAAAAAACATAACAGACTATTTCAAGGTAGAACATTATTTTCATTAAGGTCTTTTAGGTCTTAAAATGGTGGCATGTGCATTAGGATGAAGATTCCAGACCAGGCTGAAAACCTTGGAACACAGTAACTATTAATGCCCTCAAAGATACCACTGGAGTATCTATGCACTTGATGTTGATAAAAATTCAAGCCAGTCAGGTTATCCTGCAGGCTCAGATCTTCTTTATAACCAACATACCTTCCGGAGAAGCTCCCGAATCTTTTCAGCATCCTTGGCAGCGTAGATGTGCCACAATGCTCCAGGTTTCTCTCTTCCTTCATGGATTCGCTGCTTTGTTACATCATCAGCATCTCCCTCATCAATTGTTTTCAGAACCTCTGAAAGGGGAATCCATGTAAAAGCAATATGATTACAAAACTGCTCACTTTTGACCTACAGAAGATGAAGGAGCATTTTGAGCTACTAAACCCAGTCACACAGTGCCCTTTCAAAGCACACCAAGCTTCATCTTAACAAAATTCAGGGAATGCATCAATTTACAGCTACTCACAAAGCTCAGTCATGAATTCAAACTGAGCTACAATTATTCAAATACAAGGAGAACAAAGGATAATAAGTTATTCTTTCTCCTCCTTTCTTCAGGAATTACCTCATTTCTAGCAAAACTCTGCTGCTTCCACAGTTGGAAACTAATGAATCACTACTGCACTTCTAAATATATGCTGCCTTGTATACTTGAATTATATATCATGACAAGCTTAAACAACAAATGACAGTCTTCTTTCTCACACACACAATTTATTTTTAATGTACAGAAAACAGTTTTCCTTAGGCATTACCATCATCATGGGTTCCTTCCCCAATGGGAATTCCAACATACACCATGACATTAACAGCATCAGACACATCCAAGTGCAGGTTTGTGGTACCAACTCGTCTGTCTTCTGCTGTGATTAAACCTATAATAGTGTAAAATAAAATCAAATTCTGTGATTAACCTCTTATAGAAATAACTTTAGTGTACATACTCCTTCACTCAACTTATATGTCTAGTAATACATAAACCAAAACACTGAACATCATGAAATAACGAATAAGCTCAATTTGTCTAAGCTGCAATCCCCTATTTTTTTAACTTTTATTTGTGATGTTAAAAAAAATCTAAAATAACCCCACATCTCTTTCTCAGAACTGCAATAAGTTGGTTTACAACTTAAGCCTAATCCACATTTGGTTACTGAGCTAAAACATTTTTTAAATGATGAAACAATGAAAAATCTTCCACGTCCTTGGGTGCGTTTTTACTGTAGGTGTATCAATAATTAGAAAGCAAAGCTTTAAAAAACACTGTGCCCCTGTCTCACCAATACTCAAAGAGAACTACAGAAACTACATTAGGGTAGGTTTGCTTCCACACACTTGCTTTGCAAGATGACTGCAGCTTATTCCTTATCAGTGTTGCTTGACATTTTAAGTCCATACAAAACCCAACTACTTTAAATGTCATTTATATTACTCTAAAATATGTACTTTCAAGTCAATCAGTCACATATGTTATAAATTAAAAGTCTAAAAATCCTGCTTTGACCTCAGAGTCAAATATTCAGAAATAAAATAATCCAAGGTAACATCACCTACATTAATTGTTCATGTATCCTCCACGCTGCTGTATTACAATAATTAAAAGGTTTAGTGCTTCGCAGCCCCACGCTGTGGGGGTATGTGTTCAGATAAAGGTTTCCTCTATTAGTATGCTATTTGTCTGCCATATAACTAATCTTAAGAGGACAAAACCATCCAATTCAGGTCGCTGAACACGGGGACAGTTTTGTTGTGCAGGTTGTCTGTGGTCTGTGCTATTAGACATGGACTAAGAAAATTACAACCCTGGTTGGAGACATGAACACACAGATCAAAGTGCCCAGAAGCCAGGTAGTTTTCCTCTTAAATGTATCAACTGGTCTCAGAAAGATACTGACTTCTCCTTGAACCCTCTATGGGTATTATGCTTGTTGTTTGTATTAATTGTTTGCAAACTTAACTTACCATATGTACATCTCTTGGATGTACAAGGCAGAATGGGACACATCCAACAGAGAGAGGACTAACGTGAGAATAGATTACAGGACTAAATGAAAAGGAAATGACAGCAAGCTCTTGGATAACACTGAGTTTTGACTAATGGCACAGCCTTGTATTTGCCCTGAGTACAATAAAGAGTCACAAACCCCAGCATCTGCAGAACTATTATACTCACATACCATAGGCATTGTACATTTTGGGACCCAAGTCAGGACGGACAAAGTAGCTTGGCAGCCTGGAAGCCAAATTCAGTCTGCCATCTCTCTTGGTATATTCAGGAAGAGGAAGATTTTCCATCAAGTCCTCAAACCTAGAGAGCAAAGAGAGACAAAGGCAGGTTTTCCCCCTGTGGCACCTACAGCAGTCCTGTCAGCACTGAACCTAAGGGTCACTTACCTCGTAGGCATCATATCTCTGAAGTCCTCCCCTGGAGGCCAATCCTTTAACTTTAGTACCATTGGCTGACCATCCTCTGACCTGAGCCGTTCTGCAAGAAACAAATTAAGATTTTTTCATGTAGTATCTTTTCACCACAGCCCATTACTTTAAGCTGTAAGCCTTTTTGTACCTTAGAATGCACAACAAAATGGATCCTGTTTTCTCTCTGGACTTCCAAGCATTATCATAGTATGATCAAACACAGTTTAATAATTAGATAGTTTTTATTCAACTTTGTGATGGGTTTGATCCAGGCTTCCTTAGTAACCAGTTGTAACTAGGGAAATGGGCATTACATAAGTATTCCACACGTTTTTCACGTAACAAGGGAGGATGGACTAAAGGGAGATAAGGAAGTTAGGGTTTGTTTCCTTCCTTCTTCTGGTGAGGCTCGGGGAGCAGAAGGAACCCAGACGTTGGTCCCTTGTTCAGTTGGTTTTCCTCTTGGAGTTGGTGAGATTGTATCTTTGCCAGTTTCCCTCCTTTTTTAAAGTTTTTTGATTATATTTGTCTGTTTCGTTTTTGTTTTTGTCCCTCCTTATTCCTTGTTTCCCATTCCCTTTTTCCCTGGGGGGCCCTAATAGTGTGTACAAATTGCACATGTAGTTGTAGATGTTAGAAAATATACGTATATTCTGATTTAATTTTCTTTTGAGTTCTTGTTTTCTTTTCAATTTTTTTTCCCTTTGCTGGGAAGGAGGGGGGAAGGCAGTTCAGGCTTGGCAAAAGGGCTGGGCTAAACCAAGACAAAACCAAACCTTTCCAAAGCATTCCTCCTTACTTCTTTTACCAAAGTCTAAGGGAGTTTCATCTTTAATTTCACGAGGAGTGCTACTTCTATAGAATTAAAGTTACTGGTTCGTGCTCTGAAATCAACCCTAACCTCAGTGTAAAGCAAGAAACTGTGGTACACCACACTCAAGAAAGCCAAAGGGCAGGTGGTCACAGGGGAACACAGCCCTCAGCTTTTTAATTCTTCTTGCTGGAGGCACTCAAATTAGCAGGGTGTCAATACCCAACTCTGTTCCTCACTGTGCGAGTTGTACACGAGTCCTGACTGGTAGAAGACAAAGCTGGAGCACAGGAAGGTGGCATTACACCTGCAGCAGTGACGTGTGCCAGGACAGCACCGACCACACCAACTGCTGCTTTGCCTCAGATCCTGCAAGAACTAAGAGAGTCTTTCTGGAACTGGTGGGTGGAGCAGCTAAAACACAGTGTAATGTTTAGAGAGAAAGTCCACTCTTCTACCAGATTCTTCACAGCTCCACATGAAACCCTTAGTTGGGAAACAGGGTGTGCAGCAGCCTAACACCTTCACATCCTCCTTTCCCTGGAAATGAACATCCTCCAGCCCTTCCGACCTGACCAAGGACTGTCAGCCAAACAAAAAGCAGCTGATCTTACCCAGGTGTAGCAGAGCTGCTGAGAGCATCAGAAGAGAAAGCATATCTATCTGGAGACTTGTGAATCACATCTGCATTACGTATCAACAGCTACAGGAGACAGCCTTAGTTTGCAATATAAAAAATTATTGTTTTGAAAGTAAAAGGAATTAAGAACTGCAGATACGTAAACCAGAGTGACTGATTTAAAAAATTTTGGTGAGGTATAGATTTTAGAGAGGCAAATGAACTGCACAAGGACTTGAATTTAAAGATGTTTCACAACTTCCCATATTCAAGACTTTGAACTCATCAAGGATGAAGAAGTAACGTGTAGTAAGGCTATTCAGAAAGGACAGAGTGAAGAACTACCTGGATGAAAACAAAGATCTGACAAATTACACTAAACTGGACAAACTTCAAACAACATCTGATCAGCAAACAAAAGCAGGCCTAAAAAAGGATCAAACCAAAAAAGTGAGACTTTGCAAAAGCACACTTTGAACCCAAAAGTATTCAAAGAAACAGCACAAGGTTACAATTAAATAGAATAAAGTGTCATACAGAATAATCTCAGTAACACCTCCAAAGTCAGTGGCTGTTCTACATCTCTTTGGTAACTTAAGGAGAGAATGGGGGCAGCCACACATTTCAAAAATATAAAATTCATGTAATGTAGAGAAGTCAGAGTCATATAATTTGCAAACAGTTTTCATATTACTTAGTGTGTGAAGTCTCTGGACTAGTAGCAAATAATACTCTTCTATATTAGGGATTGCTCACGGCTGAAAAACACTAAGTAAAATGCATTTAAAAGAAAATGTCAAGAGTGACAAGGTTTTTCAACTCAGATTACTATTATTTCTCATGTAAAGTGTGGTAAGGGCCCAGTCATATATCCGGAAATTTTAACTGGTTAGTTCTCCCATCCAGACTTGACAGAAGTTTTTCTCAAAGAACTCAAGCATTAAGTGATGTGTTATCATGTGAGACATTCACACAGTATTGCTATTCGTAATTCAGAGAAACTGGCACCCACAGATGATCTACTATAAAAATAATTTGCAGTGTCAAGCTTACTTAGCTGATGTATTCCACCAAGTCCAAGTTTTAGCATGAAAAGCCTCAATCTGTTTTAGCTCTGCAGGTTCCCTTTGGCTTTACAACAAAAGTTGAGGTTGGAAGGAGAGTAAGAGTAGACAAATTACTTACTGTCTTAATAACAGTAACTGGTGATTAATTTCACTGAGAAAAGATTGTAAAAAAAGCTGTTTCCCATGAAATGGACCATTTTTTGACATATGAAAGTAACACATGCCAACACACCATAGTGCAGACAGTTCTCTTGGGCAGTCCTGCCCCAATCTTCACCAATAAAGTATCTCCTAGGGGGTGGTGCTACATTCTAAGGAGCAATGGCTTCTTTGGATGAGACTGATGGGTATTTGGAATTTTTTTTTAATTATTATTTTTTAGGTTTTAAGAAAATAGGTGAAAAAGGAAGAGTTGAAGATTGCAAGACAGACTGCTCAGTTAAACTAGTCAGCCATAAATATTACTTACTAGATATTATCTCAAAGCCATCCCAGAAGTCACGCACTTTCACGTCTGAAATTATGGCACAGTTCCTGCAGTTCACCAAATCTACATCTTGATCTCCAAATTCCAGGCTGAAAGCTTCTGGTTTCCAAAGCTCTGACTTCAACTTCTTATGGACACCAGATACCAGCACGGGCTGAGAATACAAAGATGAATGCTTACTCCACCATAACCAAATTTCTTACACAAGCAGCCAAACTTTTTTAAGAGCCAAGACTCCTGGCTACCACCATGCAAAAGACAGCACAAATCTACTTTGATCCATGTCTGGGTTTTGTGCATCATGCATCAAGCAAATAACCAGAGCCAAACTTTAGTTCCAAGCCATGTGCAGTTGCCTTAGAAGTGTTGGATTAGACTGGCCAAGGCAAGTGCTTTAGGTCCCCATGGCAAGGTGTTGGCAGCAGGTTGGGCTCTGTGAGATGAGGCTGGGACAGGCCCCGTGGACACAGATGGCTCCAAGAGACCCATTGCTGGCCAAAGCTGAGCCCATAACTGATGCTGGTGGCACCTCTGTGGTAAGAAGAGAGGGTCAAAAGTGCTGCAGAGCCGCTGGTGTGCGGGGGGTGCGAGATGGGGACACGCATACAACACACAGATGGCAGACAGGGGGGAGGGAGAGAAACAACTCTGCAGGCACCAAGGTCAGTGACAGAGGAGGTGTTTGCAGCTCATGGAAGAGTGTGGGGAGGCAGCTGTGCCCCTGCAGCCTGTGAAGGACCATGGTGGGGCACAGATACACCTGCAGTCCACAGAGGACTCTGCACTGCAGCAGAGGGAGAGTCTCTGGAGGAAACTGCAGCCCATGGAGAGCCCACACTGGACAGGCTTTGGCAGGAGCTGTGGGGACAATCCCACACATAAGCAAATTTTCTGGCAAAAACTGTGCCCCCTGGGGACCCACACTGGAGCAGCCCATTCCTGAAGGACTGCAGCCCATGGACAGGACTCATGCTGGAGCAGTTCAAGAAGGATAGCACCCTGTGAGAGGAACTCCACACTGAAGCAGGGAGAAAGTGTGAAGAGGAAAGAGCAGCAGAGACAAAGTGTTATGAACTGACCACAAGCCCCATTATTCTCCAATCCCCTATGTCACTACAGGGGACGAGAAGGTAGAAGAGTCAGGGATGAGAGAGTAAAGTTCAGCCTTTAGGAGAACGGTGAAGTGGGGGACATAAGGTATTCATTGCTATGTCTTTGTTTTCCACCATCCTATTCCAGTTTTAATTGGCAATAAATTAAATTACTTTATCACAAGTCAAATCTGTTTTGCCTTGTCTATCTTGACCCAAAAACCTTTACACATTATTCTCTCCCCCTATTCTGTTGAGAACAGGAGTGAGAAAGCAGCTGGGTAGAGATGTCTGGCAGCCAGACCAGGTCAATCCACCTGTGCAAGTACAGTAGGTGTAGAATCTCACCACCTGTCCTTTTCTTTAAGCACAAATGCAACTACCACTAGAAACAGCATTTGTAGTAAAGCCTTCCCATGTGAAATTTTCATATTCTGATACGAATTGTTTAATTACTTCACTCATTATTTATGTATAATCACAGATCATCATTAATTCCCTAGGACAAAACCAAGTAACAGAAAGGAGGTTGTTGATTTGCAGAAGTGATTTTGAAGATGTTTAGGCTAATGACATATATATACATTCTACCCAGAGATTCCAGTGGCCTATCCCCATAAACACTCAAGGCATTTGCTGAACTGACAATACTTGAAAAAGGTACACCAGACAATCCTCCCAACACTGGCCAAGACTTTGTAAGTTCCCCTCATCCCACTATCTCTAAAGAAGTTACTGGACTTGAGAGACAAGGAAAAGAAGGTATGAAGTGAACTTGCAAATAGACCATTCCCACCTGAAGAGCTCCAGCTTTAGTAACTGCTACCTATGTTCAAATAACAGTTTCCATGTGTGTGCAAGTCTGAATTAATTTCAAGCTGTGCCCTGTACACTAACAATGACCTGAAGGTGGATTTTAGGTTCATTCACATGAAGAGCTCAGCACAACCCCAAGAAGCACAGACGCCCCTCGATGTGGTATCAGTGCATTAGGCAAAGATAGCCACAGATATATAAAAGCAACTCAAAAGTCATGCTGCTTAAAAACACTCCAGTGTAACTAACCACTGCTTCCTTTGGACTGCCCAATGGCCCCTAACACAACTAGTTTTGATTTTAGTCCCTAAGTGAGGACTACTATTGACTCAGAAATGAACAGAGGAAGGGACCCCAACAACTTCAGGGATAACAGAAACAGCCTCGGTTTTCAAATACCACACACCACAGCCACAAGTTCTAGAAAGCAGCAGTGAAACCTCAACATCAATTCATCTCACCACAGAAGGCTACAAGGCAGGTTAAACATGATTCAACCAGTATTCCTGAGCTGCTTCTCCTCAGGACCATATCCCATGGGATTCTTCCAAGCAAGTATCTGAAAAGGAGAAACTCTGCTCTGCTGAAGCCCAGGCTTGCGATCATGCTTTTTTGCATTGCTCCTTTCTCTCAGAATCTTGACCCAATACACAACCCTCTGATTGTCATTGCAGCCAAAACTGCCCCTTATCCTCCACATCAGCAACCAGTTCTTGTGTGGAAGCACAAGGTCCAGCACAGAGCCCTTCCCCAGCTGGCTCCTCGAGCGGCAGTGTCAGGACCTTGACACCAATACAATCCAGAAAACTTCAGGAGTGCTTGTCACCTGTTGTGTTGTTCCTCCAGCAGGTATCAGGGTGGTCCCACAAGGCCCAGGAAATGTGAACACTGGAATTCCTCCAGTTGTCTGAACTGGCATTATCACTTTTCTATGTTCAAGTGGTCTGTAGTAGATAGTTGCCACAACATTGCCCATATACCTCTGCTTGCTAATCCTGGCCAAAAAGCTCTTAAATGGTTCATCATCCCTTCATGCATTCCAGCAATGCTCCCTCCTCACCTTTCCAGCCTGTCGTTCCTGAGCTGTCCTTCCTGAGGAGCCTCTAACCTATCCCTTCCCACAGCACAGGAGAACAGATTTCTCCTGTTCATGTCACCCCACACTGCTTGCCTGTCAAACCAACCAGCTAATTCCTTCCTTGGTCACTGGTCATTCTCTCCCTTGTTGCTCCTGCTCACTGTCCTCCTAATAAGGCTGGCCAACCTCTTGGCAAAGATGCTTTTGCCCCACTTAGATGGATCCCCATGTCTTCCAAGCAATCCTCAAGGAGGTTCCCATGATTGTAAAACTCTGTTGCTGAAACTGGCTGTGCAAATGGGGGTTGACATGTGGGATCTGTCCACCCCTCTGCCCCTCACTGGCAGGATTCAGAAAACCACCAGGGCTCCATGGCCTTGACTGCTCCTCCCAGAGCCAAACAGTCACTCTTGGCACTGTCCTGGTCTCCCCAGGACTGTGTGTGCCAGTGTGGAAAAGCAGCAGCGGGAAAATGTTTGAGGGACAAACAAGCTTTAGTCATTCCACTGTGTCCCAAATGTGAGGCCCTGATAAGCAACAAACCTCCCTAAACTGACAGAGTGCTGATCTCAAGTTTAAATACACTCCTGGATCCCAGCAGAAATTGTAACATTAAGGGAATTAAAAGGTTTTAAGTATATTCTACAAAAAACCAGGGATTATGCATGAGGAGTAAAATAAAAGTAACTTTCAGAGGATGGGTGGAAAGCATTGCCAGGTAGACTTTAAACTGATGGATAAACCAGTTGTCTTCAGCACAGGAGAATAATGACAGATTTTGATCCCAGCTGTACACATTTGACCACTTGTAAATAGCAATTAAAAAAAAATTATCAACCAAACAATTTAGTAGAAGCCTTCCAGCTACTAAGCAGCAAATTTCTCATGGAAGAAAGAAAATATTCACTCTAGTGAAGAACCCAGATAAGAGTTAAAATATAAAAGGACAGCAGGCTTGCTTGTTAGACATTTCCTGCCAAATCTGCTCCCAGACTACAGGTTGAGAGAAGAGAAAAGCTCCATTACCATCCCCAATTTTCAGTGTCTCAAAACAGAGAAAGCCTGGCATGACAATTCAGACCACTACAGGTTGCTATAGGATGAGAATCCTGAGTATCTCCAGATAAGCAACAACCATTTCAAGGAGACTAAAATGCTCTTGAAGAATAGCTTGAGAAAAAATTATTCTTATGGTCTCTCAGTGAATTTTGGGATAAGACAGAATTTAACTTATTTTTCACAAATTTCTGAGGCAAGGGAGTCAAAAAATATTGCTCTTTCTACACAACACTGAAAGAGAACCATTCATTATCTAAACATTAAGGAAAAAACTTTCTCTTAACAATGTGGGATGTCACCATAGTCAAGATCTTCATATGGCTCAGATTTACTGTCCAGTATACATTTATTGTGCTGGGGTAGCTGAGACTGTTTTTTTCCAAATAACCTTTTCCAGCCCACAAAATAGGAAGAGGAAGATGATTTGGTGAATGGTGGTGGAATTAATGTTCTTTCACTTCACTTTTAAAGGTGCATCTGGGATGTACAAGAAGATGTAACCAACAGAGAACTGTGACTGAGCAGTTTCTTGAAAGAATCTCTGCTTTAAAAAATTCTGTTTAAAACAGCCTTGTTGAGACAGTGATGCCTGTCTGG
>JAWWEV010000029.1:18517045-18537730 GCA_035583235.1 Hafferia zeledoni | reverse complement strand
AGCAGTTTCTTGAAAGAATCTCTGCTTTAAAAAATTCTGTTTAAAACAGCCTTGTTGAGACAGTGATGCCTGTCTGGGTCACATGCTCTCTGTTGTGCAGGAATGAGGGAGTTCACAGAGATTCACATTTCAACAGGAAACTCAAGGGAGTGCAACACCACTGAAAGATCCCTGAATGAGCAATGCACACGCCCCATCTGTTCCTATTCAAGGGGTCTTCTCAATTACAAAGTTATCCAAAAGCATCAATAGCACATTTTGGGGCAAAGCCTAAAACAGTGGGACACAAAGTGTCTCTGAGCATGGCACGTGTAGGCAGAGCCTCAGTCTGCTCTGCCTTGGAAGGTGATGCACCCTGCAAGCTACACATCAGGCAGAAGATCAGTCATCACATCTCTGGACTCCATAAGGAGCCCCTCAGGATTCCTTAACAGTCAAGAACCCCATGGCCACAAGCAGCATCTTGCACCTGGTGATAACCAGTCTCACTGGCAGACAAACTGACAAGCACATTTTTTTGTAAACATTCCCAAAACATTTAGGATCCTCCTAAGAGGGACAGCAGTATTTGCTGGCAGAAAATTATCAGAGTATACTATCCAGAAACTAATGAGCTCTTTACAAAGTCAGGCAGATGATGGACACCACAGCATTGCAAAACAATGACCTGAAATTCCTCATAGATTAGAACTATGTAACAGGTTCAAAAGGAAAAAAAAAAAGGAGACTTCTGTGCACCCCAAAAAAATCAGAACAGGAAGGTAACTGCATGTGGGAGGAAAGATGGCAACACCAGCAGCAAGCAAAGTTTCCAGTCAGAGAAGGGAGGGTGTGCTGCACAGTAGCCTCCTCCACCTATTAGGAGCTGGCCAAGGGGCCATAAATAGGAATGTGGCTGGAGGCACAACAGTCATCTCAGCAGTTCCTATGGCTACATGCTTGTTATGCTTGTGCACTGGGGACCCAGAGAATGTGCAGTCCCGTGGACAGGCTACACTCAACTGAAAAGTACTCTGCTTCTGTCAGGAATGGATTCTGAATGCCAGAAGAGGCACTTGCAGCCTCTTCCTCCACAACACCTCAGACATCTGCATGTCTCAGGGGCAACCACATGGAAGTATGAAATGTGAGTGCCAAGAGCATTAGCACTGGAAAAACAGCTGACAAGGACTTCTCCAGAAAGGATGATGAGGCGCATAACTGTCTAACACGAATGGTCTCAGTTCTGAGTAGTTAGTGAAGGTAACTGTCAGAGGCAGCTGTAGAACCAAGTGCCAAGAATACAGTCTCAACACCGATGGACACCATATTCTGTTAGAACTATGGGAGCATTCCTTTGCAGCAGCAGTTACTCATTTCTTAAGATTCAGTTTCTGTGACCAAGCTGATCTTACTGACTCTCTGGAGAAGTCTGAACTGCAGCACTACAGATCAAGATCTTAAAAAGTGGCTATGCTGGAAGCAGGTCTAAGGTCCAGCCTCTGACTGAAGGCCTAACTGGTTCATGGCACCTCAGACAACTCATGAGAGTGCTCAATACATGAGTTGCTGAGTTCAAAACCAGTACTTGGATTCCCTCGGGGTGAGCCACAGTATCAAGTACACCAAAAATTCAGATCAGATCACTGCATGCAGCACTTCTGGGTTTGCACATGCTGCAGCTGGAAAGAATGGACCT
This sequence comes from Hafferia zeledoni, assembly GCA_035583235.1. Taxonomy (NCBI): domain Eukaryota; kingdom Metazoa; phylum Chordata; class Aves; order Passeriformes; family Thamnophilidae; genus Hafferia; species Hafferia zeledoni. The sequence goes on along the minus strand of JAWWEV010000029.1, from coordinate 18,536,052 downwards.
TTCTCTGAGGCTATAAAGCATCAAGTGAGGGAGATATGAGAGTGTATGCAGGAAATCACAGTGGATTCACTACTGGCCTGCAGTAGAGATCAGGTTCAGCACAAACCACACTACAAATGAAAAGGCTGTCACAGCAAACACACTCATGCTGGTAAGCTGAGAAAAGCTCAATATGCAAGAGCACATGGGCTTGAGTCAGTACAGCATGGAGTGGACAGGGCTGCTGCAACTGAAATCTTCATTCCTCACATTCAGGCAGGAGCAACTGGCCAAAGAGTGAATAGACTTGTCAATTACCAAGGTACAGACTGAAACTGCAAGGGTTGGATACCTGTCATCACCCACCTGGCCTTGTTTCCAGCATTCCCTGAAGATCTTCCAGTTGTTTTTGTTGCTGGGATCATGAAGGCAAAGGAGTCTGCCATCACATAGCCAAGAGTGGGAAGTGTGTGGATCCAGCACATTTAATCCCATCACCATTTCCTTCACCTCTCTCTGGGTGTCAGCCAGATTGCTGGCTCGCTTTGCAGCATCAGACGTCTTCTTATTTTCCACCACAGAAGCAATGATATGGTCTAAGAAGTTAGGCAGGCTGGCTTTACCTTTGGCCCCCTAGAAGATGCAAATCCAGAGGTAAGTTTAGTCTTGCAACAGTAAAAGTATTAATGTATATCTGCTCTCCTTCAGATTTTAGTCACAGATACTTTGCTATCAGAAAAACGTGCATCAGTAAACAACCTGCCTCAGAGACAAAGGTATCCAAGTAAGAACAGAAACATAATCAACTACACACTACCTAGAAAAATATTATGCAAACAATCATGAAATAGAAAACTTGGCTACTTTAATAGTAAAAATGGTTCATATTTTACTTAACTTCATTAACCTCAACTCTATTTCTCCATTTTCCTCATCCCACTACTCAGGAAGTGAATTCAACTGCGGGGCTGGTAAGCTGATGGATATATGTGAACACTAAATAAACACTGACAGACAGGAGAAAGTGCTTCCTGTATGTCAACAGAACCATTAGTAGACAGCCAGGTATATTCTAGCTCAAATGCCTTCCAAGTATCCACAAGTTTGTTTAAGGAACTGCTCTACTTTCAAGTTTCTGCCTTTTTTCTATGGCATGCTCTTGAAATATTTTCAAAGTTTCAAAATATAAAGTGAGCTTTTACAGGAATGCTAATCATCAATTAAACAATTTAAAGGCTGTAATTAACTCATTTTCTTGGTCTCTTGGAAAGAACAGTCTCCCCACAGCAGTAGTAAACTAAAAACTAGGATGAAAAATCTCTACAACTTTGTGAGGCTGTGAGTTTTAGTGAGATTATACTTGTTTCAACATTCAAGAGTAAAATAATATGAAAACATTTAGATGAAAATTGTTAGATCATCATGAAATTCTTCACTACAACAGGTAACATCAAAGGAATACAAATGTATTTACCGTAGAAGCTGCAGAAAAGACCGGAGGGAAGGGGATTGCTGTGTCTGATGGGACCTGAGGAAGCTTCCCTGGCCCTGTGTGTAGCAGATCTCTGAGGCTGGAGCCTTCAGTTTTGTTGCTGGATGTCACTGGGCCCAACAAGAGGCTATTAAACAGCTTTGGGGTTAGCGGGGAAACCTTTGTACTGGAGTTGAAGGAATCCAATCCAAAGGGTGAATGGGATTCTTTACTAAGCACTGATCTCAGCGATCCTGATTCTGCAAGATAAACACAAACACTGAAGGTGGGGCAGGAGGAGCAAAAACAAGAGGTAAAGTCCAAACGATCCCAAAGTTTTCTGAAATTATTTGTTCTTGCAATAAATAGGATATTGACAGAATCTCCTGGTAAATTGTCACTGGAACAGTGAGTGAGGCTCCTCACTGAGAACCAGACATCAGATCCTTCAGAGATTTTACCCTTCATATGCTGTTAAGCTTTCAAATAGCACAATATATCTAATCTGAAAGGGTCTGACACACACAAACCCACAACTTTGTAATAGATTCAATTAAGAAAATATTGCCCTGAATTTGTAAATTCATGTTTTGATATTAAATATTTCAAACTTTAATGGTGGTCAGAATATTACAGTGACTGATCCCTGCAAAACTTGTGAGTGACTCATGAGCATTTAACAACAATATATAAAGCAGTTCCAGCCAGACACATGTGCAGGAATAAATCCTCTGCCAGGCATGCTCCCTCTGACATCTAGGAATTCTATTCACTCAAATTGCTGGGTATTAAAGATGCCCAAAGCTTCCATCTGAGCCCCCAACTGGACTCCACTCTCTCAAGTCTTTGGAAATGCACACTTCACACAGCACACAGAAGAGCTTTATTTGCTTCAACAGTTATGAAGTGACAAAGCTGCATCTGAAATTAATTACTATCATTTTTACATCAGGATACCAGCTTCTGATAAAATGAATACACAAATTGGCACTGAAATAAACTGTGAGTGACAAGACAGTATTATCTTCAGCTGTATCATCTTTCCAGCTTTGCACATTCCTAAGCCTCTAAACCAAAACTGGTTCTAGGAGGCAAAGGAAGTAAAATGGCCTCATTCTTTTCTGTGAGAGTGCCTAACCTTAAACAAAATACAGCAACCAGGCAGCATGTTATCATATATCTTTTCATTCCAGCTCCAAAGGGCATGTCTTCTGCTCACCTTTTGTTTCCTCCTTTGCTTTTTGCGTTGCTAAATCTGCAAGCCAGTGTAAAGCTGATGATGGAGCTGTTTCTGGACAAAGTGGTCTGTTAGTCTTTATTTCACCAGTGTTATTGGTTGGTAATGTCTCTGTTTTTGCAGATTCTTCTATTCTGCTATCAGTTGCTTCAGATTTTGGTACAGTGTCCGTCTCCAGTTGTCCCACTCCTGCTGTCCCTGCTCCAGTGGAAAAGGTGCTTTCATTTCCAGAGACTGATGCACTAGGATTTACAGATGGAAGCTGAAACAAAAAAATAAAACCAACTGCTAAATGTTGAATAAAAGGAGTTGTTCAGCTTGGGAGGCAGTTATCCACTGCATTTGGTTTTGTCTGTTTTTCTTTGTCCATTTGCTTTAAGCACAGAGTAGAGCTCATTTATGCTTAGCTAGCAGCAGAGCACACAAGCTTCTTATCTGTATATATTAGACCTTGCACTGTGATGTGAATTATTCCCATGTCATCTTTTAACATGGGCCCAGGATTTTTCCTTTCCCTTCTTGCCTTCCTTTTTTTAATTACAGGAGAATTTTTTGTGTCAACAGCAACACAACTACTCTAGATTCCTTCACAGACCATAACAAAACAGCACATGTTGCAAGCTTCCAATAATGGTTTGTTTCAAAACACAGCATCAGTACGAACGGCTTCCTGCCCAACATCTCCATAAGAGTATTAGCCCAAATACCCACTTGTAAATAACAGGTGCAGTTCACATTCCCCAAAAACATCCCAGAAGACTTTTGCTAAGCTAAAGTCAGAGCACAAATGGAGAAAACAAAATTTCTGTTTCACAAGAGATCAGCCTAAAGGATCTAACATCTTAACACATCTTAAAAATGGAAGTGTCAAACAAGGTAATTTCAGCCTCAAATTACATACCTGTGATATTCCATTAGTGACAGCTGGTCTCAACACTGATTTGTTCTGCCGGTTAATACATGGACAGTTGGCTTTAATGCCCCATTTGCCTCGTGCTGCATGAACCATGTCTCCAATATTGTAAAGCGCTGGAAAATAAAGTTAAGTCTTTAATATCACATGTAAAGAAATCTAAAAGAAAGGCCTTAACTGTATCTTCAGATGGGTGGGGTTTTTTTAGTATTATTACAAAGTATCTTTAAGATCACACCTTGTAACAAGACATTTATCTGTTAACAGTGTGACCAGTGGTGCTAACACTGCCTTCACAATGGCACTGAGAGGGAGTCCGTTCCAGTGAAGAAGCTTTTCCTACTGTCCCATCTGAACTTCCCCTGATGCAGCTTCATTCCATTTCCTTGTGTCCTATTGTTGGTCATCAGAGAGAAGAGCTCAGCAAGTGGAATTCTCCTCTAAATCCACTTTACTAGAACATCACTCATCTTCATATTTTTTCCACTTGTTTGCTCAGAATAGAGACAAAATTTGGTATTTTTCCTTTCACATTTCTTGCATTACCTGTACCAGGGATGATCTGTGTTGGCATAAGATTCTCTGGTTCATGAGACTGACCCTTCGCACACTTCAGCCATGAGAAAACTTCCTCGTCACCAATCTCCTCTGTCTCTGGAATAAAGAAAAAAAATTAATTTTGTACTACAACTTTACAATACTGAATATTTCTGCAGTAACTTCTTTAGATTCTTTACAGTGCTGGAGATTAACCTGATGATCTCAGAAATAAGCTATAAATACAGACCATTAGAATAGGACCTACAGCAACTTTTGCCTCTTCAGATTATAAAACTACCACAGTCATTTTCCCTTCATCTCTAGTAGCTTGTTATTTTAATCACCTAAAAATCTTGGCTTCTAACTTTAAATTTTAAAATATGATACTCTTGTTCTCATTATGCTTTCTTAAGCTATTATAATGAACAGACAGCACTATTCACACTTATTAACATCCAGTATTTTATACATCTGCTCCATACAATAATGTAACTGTCAGCAATAACCTTACTCTTATTAAAGACTGTCATTTGACAGCACCCACACTACCAAAGTGGCCTCAAAACACTAAAGTACACAAAAAACCCCAACCAGGTATCTTATATTTTGTAAAGACGATGTGCCTCTATTTGTTAAAATTCAACTTACTGAACTTTTTGCTGAATTACAAGCCCTGGTGTGTCAAGGAATCAAAAACTTTCCAATCTAACTCCTTGTTAGAAACATCAGTTCTCTGCAGTGTCTGTTCACTAGTTCACCTTGCGACAGTTCTGAGCTGTTAAGGCATTACTTAATTTCTCACTTATACTTTCTGAGGAAAAGATAGAACTATCCAGTCGTCTGTCTCAGTACACAGTCTATGCCTGATGATGCTGTAATTTTAATAACCACATCCTAAGCAAATAGGTAAAACACAGGTACGTAAGGAAAAGAAGAATGGACCAGCAGTGCATAAGACAGTAGTGCCCAGGTTCCAAACATGCAGCCTTCCAAGCTGACACTCCCTAATTCTCCCACAAAACGTTCAGCAACTTCCCAGAAACTATCCCAATGAAAGTGAGTCAGTTCAAAGACTGCAGTGGGGTGAAAAAGCCCAGTACTCACCACTACGTGGGCGGTTCTTCCTCAGCCGGTAACAGTCCAGGCAGACCCCAAACCCACATTTCCGACAAACCCAGTGAATATTGAAGAGTGTTGTCTCACACACATCACACATCTCCCTCACACCACGTACTGCTCGCTTCCATGCCACCTTCTCTATAAAGAGAAGGAACATTACGAGTTATTGCTGTGACATTTTGCATTTCTCTCACCTAATTTCAGAATATCACATTAACATTGACAAAGAAACAATTCACAGAAACATGACCTGAAGGCAGAGTTTAGAAACATGCTTTTTACATTCAGAGACATATTCTTTGATTTGCCAGTCTTGTGACACTATTAAAATTCCCCTAAGAGTGAGTAAGGTCAGGTGGTCCCCAAATGCACAGTGAAATTCAGTACCTTACAGAGTTCTGTAGTAACTGAATTTCAAGGAGAACTTATGGAATTTACAGTAAAATTGCAAATCTTCTGCTAGTTTTATCCACAAATAATGTCAGCTTATAAAACCATAAAGAACGTATATTCAGTTTTACTAATCAGATGCCTGTCAACAATTCAAATTCTAAACCAACACATTTGCTGAGGAAGGGGAAGCCCTCTCCAAAAGGCTGTCCTTGTACATTCCAGAAACAAAAGGGAAAAAATCAGATAGTCAGTTATCCAGGTGATAGGCTAAACTGGCTACCTTTTAATGTTTTTTCTAAATCTATTCCCTCTGAAGTGGAAAACTGACAATTAGTTGTTCAGCTGAGTCCTTGTGGGCTGAACGCAGGTTCTGCTCCCTCCCCAGAAAACCCATGATGTCCCCAGAGCACAAAAGGACAGGAAAAATCCCAAATGCTGGTTCCACAATTACATACACCCCACAGAAGTGAATATAGCCTTCTCTTTGGAAGAGCAGAAGCGTTTTAACAAGAAATTATATGACATTTTCGACTCTATTCCACTGCACTGTACACACATTACACAGAGAAGATGGACAAAACATGTCAAAAGCCCAGCTTACGATGTGGCTCCACCATCATCATCGCCTCCTTCTCTGACATAACAAGTTGGCAGAACTGGTCCCCAACATTGGCCAGGATGTATTTGGAAGTTTCCAGATCGATCCCCTCTGCAGGGGAGGAGGAAGGAATCCACAGGCTCATGGCATCAGGGTCACTTTGCTGTGGGTTCAAGAAACCCTCTACTCGTAGAATACCTTTCCGGGTAAATACGAGCCTGCAGGAAACAGGATGAAATAACTGAGAAACTGGTCAGCCACCTTCAGTAAACTTATAGTGCCACCTATGTCAGAACACAAACCCAAAAAGGCGGGAAAAAAGGCTTCAGCTACAGTGCTCTATTCTACAGACAGTACATTTATTATGCAAATCCCAGCAACAAGAGAATAAGGTACGCAAAGCTATGGCTGCAAAAGCCACTGAAATGAATCCCCAGGTCCCAGTAAGCATTGGTGAGAAATTCTACATAGCAAGCTGTAGCATTTACTTGTATGTCACACTTCTCTATACTATTAATACAAAGACATGACAACATTCAATTTATTTGGGCTGCTGCATGATGCTGCTTGCAAAATTCTGAATGGTTCACATTCTCTGTTTTAACTCGTAAGAAAGTTTTCCTTAAGTTTTCAGTTCTGGCTAGGGCTGCCAGCACTTGTGCTAATAGCTCACATTACAAGATATGCAAAAATCCTTGTTACACTCCTCTCCACAGAGATGAATCACAACTGTTTTACCAGTAGTTGTTGACCCTCCTCGTCTTTGTGTGGTAAAAGGTGTAAAAGCATATTACAAAACGCTAAACCTCTCCTGCCAATATTAAAGGCAACTTCATTTTTGAGCAGAAATAGTCTTGTCTTTAACCTCAAAGCTAAATTAGTTTTTAACAAGCTTAGGAAGAGAAACTGTATGATTACTGGATGGGTCATATATCCTAAAAATTCACTTTATATGCCATAAAGTCAAATATTTTTAGAAAAAGATGCATAGCACTTTCCAGAATAGGCAGTTGAGGAAGATGAAGAGAAGCATGACAGATCTGTAAGAACTGTAAGAGCATGTACATAACACAGAGAGAACACAGACACAGTGTTCTGCTCCTAAAAATCAGTCCTGTACTCAACAAAAGCCAGTCAAACACCATCCTCATGCTGGCAATTGTTTACTTACTTGCTGAGCAAAATAAAATTTTATCTTTGTTCTGAATGCCTTATGAAGGAACAGTTATTGTATACAAATTGTTACCCAGTGTAAAATTCTACCCAATAAAGCAAATTCAATTTCCTGATGCTGGACCTGGAGACTCACTCAGTATCACACAGCTTTATCTTTGAACAGCAGTTCTTCCCGCCCCAGCAAGGGAATTCCAGTCAGGTGATGCAGAGAAATGAAAACTCAAAACCTTCATTATTGTACCCAAGCATATTAAATAAGTAAAACATAATTACTTTGTGCTTGGACATGGTCCAAGCTCTGCACATAGACTACATAGGAAGGAAGGAAGAATTTGGGCACCTCCGGAAGTGGAAGAAGCGACACGCCACGGTCGAGTCATCCTGCTCTTGCTCCTTAAATTTGCGGTACCGCTCCAGACGGCACTCCCGACACTTGTGCAGATGTGGAGCTACATTGATGCAAGAGCCATCCTGGAGAAAAGGCTCCCCTGACTGCTTCAGCTTCCTCACCTTACTCATATCTTTCAGCACAGACTGGCCAACTGGGTGAGGCAAAGTAAAAGTAAAAATCTATTAGTTAACTGCAACACCAAAACAACACTGGCTCCAACAGCCACCTCCTCAGAGACCTGTAGTTCAAACCCACGTAACACAGTAAAGTAAGTCTGTTCAGAACTGCAGCTTACCACAATTCTGCCCTTACAAACACAGGCTCAAACATTTCTCAAAGTAAACATCTAATTCACATAAAAGAAGCATTAAGCTTTAGCCTTGTAAGCATCCTGTGCGCTGCCTACTGAGCATAAATGAGGTTTACAACTGTGGTTAGTTCACGCAGTTCATCACACAGGAGATAACCCAATATCCCACCTCCTTGTGCTTCCAAGACATCACCTGCATTCAAGCCATCACCTTTTAGGGGAGCTGTGCGGGGTCGGCCCTTTGGGGCTTGCTTCCCCTTTCCTTTACACAGCAGCAGTTCAGCATTGTGCTCCACACTGGCGCCCAGCTTTGCCATCAAGTGGTCTGGGAAACCCTTCATACAAGCCTTGACCTGCAACTGGTCTTCAGAGTCACTCAAATCTGACAGGTCACTATTTGTACTGGAGTCAGAGTCCTGTTTGGATGTTAAACTCCGCTCATCTAGCGAGAACCTTTTCACAGCTTCAAAGGGGGCTTTGTTCTCCTGCAGAAACTCTGCCTGTGAAGAGAAAAAGCTAGGTGGATGTCTGCCAAACACATTAGAAAAAGTTTTCAGAAGAGGATTGTCCTGCTGCCCAGGCCCAATGGCTGGTTTCTCCTCTGTTGGGCTGGAGGAAAGTGTGGGCATCTCGATAGGCTGTGTCAGGTTGCTGCTCGGTGAGCTGGAGCGGCCATTCCCTACAGTGGAAGGGCTTTGAACACCAGCAGCTACTGTTGAACCAGGAGCACTGGAGACCATCTTTGAGGAGTCAGTTGTTATAAACAAGCTTTTCTTCTTAGCCAAGGAGTCCGTAGAGGTGAGGGAATCCGGCCAGCCAGAGCTGGCCTTGTGACCCACAGGTGTTGAGGGAGTAGAAACCCCTGTCTGAGATGAAGATGCAAAGCCACTGAAAGGACTAAGTTCTGCTTTCTCAGCAAATGCCAGGAAAGGGTTTGAGGGCTCCTCTCGTGACAGCTTTGGGGGCTGTAAAAATAAGTTTTCATGACTATCTGAGGGGCGAGTATTCAACAGACTTCGTGAAAAGGCTGGAGTAAGGGTAGGCATGGATTCCACAGGCAGCTTCCGCTCCACAGAACTACCAGACTGGGTTCCTGGTTTAGTGTCCACTGAAAGCATTTTACCTTTACAGATCCCAGCACCCACACCCTCTGTACACTGCTTGAATGAGTCCCGACTGGAGACATCTTCAGTCAAGCTCTCTGAAATGACCGTGAAATAGTTACTGGCAGGAAGATTTTGAGACATGCACTGAAAAAACAAGTTCTTGGATGGATCAGAATCTTTCTGAGCCTCTTGTCCAGTACTACAGCCAAAAGGAAATCCAGAAGACTTGCTTTCTGGAGGCATCACTCCATTTGATTGGCTCCTTCCAGCCCCAAATATCAGGGACTGGGAAGCACTTGGAAGAGACACTCCAAATCCAGAAGAAGCCAAAAGTGAATTTCGGGAATTCTGAAACAAAATTAATAAGCATTAGCCTATTGTTGATTGTTGTTTGATTCAAGAATGCTTTGGTTCATCTAACTGTACAATTAGCTTATCCATCTGGAATAGAAACTTTCAGCAGACTTATTTACATGAAGAAACTTCTTTAGAGATTCCTACCCACAAGCTACTGAAATTAAAGACACAAAGATACAGGGAGAAAACAAACACCTTCTGTCTTATACTTTAGAAAAAACATGAGACACAAGACAAGGCAAACTATAAAACTGCTGCTCATTTAAATTTAAATCAACAAGAATGGAAGCCTAATTGAAATTGAATAACCTCCCTCAAGACCATCCTGAGAAGCTTCTCCTACTCAAGCAGCAGCCTTGAAATCAGTAACTTAGTTTGGTAGTTAATTAAACAAAGCAGGCCCTCTAGCAGCTAAAACAAACTATTCCTGGTCCCAGCAAGCCAGGTCTGCTGACAGATAGGTAGAGGCCTGTGACACGGTGCCTTGAGGGGATTACTCAGCTGAGATTACAGCACAAAGGGCTTTACTTTTAGGATCATTAAATACTGGAAAGTTTTCTGACTGACATGGAATACTCACTTGCTCCTCTCATTGATACTTGTTCAGACTTACCAATTCTGACAGTCCTACTGTAACTGATTATAGGCTGTCACTAACTCCTCATACAGTCATCTAGATCAGTTCTACTCCTTTTCTTTGAGTTTTCACTTAGAAATCTGCTCATGATTTATACACTTTTATTTCTGGGTCATGTTAAATACAACCACAGACTCTGTGCAACACATCCTTGGTCACTGAACACTGACTCTACTGCATACCCATGGTCAGCTTGTTCCTCCTTACCCATCTCCAGCTGCAGTAACTTTAATAACATATTAACAGTTCTTCCAGGTATTAGAATTTCAGGTATTTCTTTGCAGAGGCAAAAGTAATTTTAAATAACTGAGTTCTAATAGTTTTAAAAAATGTAAGGATGAATGCAAATCAAGCTTGTTAAGTAATCTCAGGGACCAAATCACATTATGGTAAAGTGGACAGTCTGAAGCAATAACAACACATGAACTATCTACAACACTCTTACTGATTTATGTCAGGTTCCCCCTCTCAAAGAAAATACAGTTTACACGTGATTTGGGGTCGGAGAGAGGGAAAGAAGAGGTGGTACCAAAATATCTCAGTACAATTAAAGTTCTTCCTTAATACCGCTGACAATAGAACAAATTTTTATAGTTTACCTGGTTCCCAACTCAGAAATTAATTGTTTTTGAGGGGAGAGGAGGTAGATAGAAGAGAGAAGACGTCGTATTATGTTATATCATGTTCATTATGTAATGCTCTTGTCTTCAACAATTCTACTTCCCCTTTACACCTTACCATCCACGAATCTATCCCAATGTCAACATCTAATTTTTACACCCACTCCATTAGCTAATACAAATGACAGTGATTACAATAATCCATTTAACCTCCTGACTGAGTTTTTGTTTTGTTTTTATAAGCCTTCATTAGATTTCTTGAAAAGTCTTCTACTTTAACAGGGTTTCCCTGCTAGTTTTTCCACTCATCCTTGAAAACTAAGGCACAGCAAAAAGGTCTTGAAGCTGCCTCCAGACTGAGCTACTCATTATAATTTGTTCTAAAGGTACTCATCTCAAATATTCTAATTATTTGTTTTTAGTCCTCAATACATTTGTCTACTATACAGATAACACAGCTGTAACACACCAGCTGGGCATCTATAAAAGGTCCCCTAAATGCAGCCTCATTGTTTTTCTGGGTTTGAGCCTTTTTTTTCTTTTTAAGTAACTTGAATGTTCAACTCCGTGCACATTCTCATGCAGATTTGTTTATATAAAGGCAAGAGATTCTAAGTAGGTTATCTTCCATATGACACAACAAAATTAATTAAGTACACTGCATAATGTGACTTTAAAACTGCTTATCTCAGTTTAAGGCTGAATCAGCATACATGTACACAGATGTCTCAGCAATCCTTTACCAAATATCCTAATTTTGCTTTGAGATGTTTCTTAGATGAGATAACAGGTTTTCTTTGGGAGGAGAGGGACTCATCAAAAACCAGCAGTTTTCTCAATCCTGTGGATGTGCATTGTAACAAGAGTATGTTGCAGAACATCTGCTGCAAATACACAAACATTCCTTGAACACGCTGGATCCCTGAGTCACTCACCTCTCCCTGGGCTTGTGATCGGACCGTTTTCAGTTTCTCCTGTCCAGTAACAGATGGCAAACTGGTATCAGAGATTCTCACGGTTGTTGGCGTCAAAGCAGTTGTAGTACCTGCAGCTGCAGAAGTCACTGTGCCTTGCCCAACCTGTTCCAGTGATTTTCCAGCCTCTTTAAACCCTGATCCAACTAGCAATGTTTGTCCAGCCACAGAGAAGGGAGTGAAGGGCAATGGTGTGTCCCCACCAACTGGCTCATCCTGCACTACCAGCGTTCGGCCATTCTCTTTGGTGTAAGTAGCAAAGCGAATATTGCGGTTAATCTGAGGAATGAATGAAGGCAACTGCTTGGCCCTTGGGTCCAGTCCTGTTTCGCCACTGGAGACTCCTTTCCAAGGACCTCTGCTTGCCTCACCTCCGTCACTACCATTGCTATCCACCTCACCCCTCTCCTTCAGCTTCTTTGTTGCAGGATCACATCCAGAATCTGAAGCATTTTTCCTCCTCCTTCCATCCTTTCCCTCCAGGCTTTCTTTCTTCTTTTTCCCTTTAGATGATGATTTAGCTGCTTTTAGGCCCCCTCCCTGTAACAGACAAAACCACGCAATCACTAAACAGAACAGTCAGGATACCCATTCAAAAACCGTTTTTCTGTTAGAACAGAATCCATTACACTGCTCTGAAGCTTAGGAACGTTCTATCATAAATTGAGACATCTCAGGAGAGAATGCTGTGTGAGCACAGAACACAAGCATAAAGTGCAGCCTTGTCTGTTTTGTACTAGAACATGATCTGCACAAGAAAATTTTGAGCTACTTTGTGGTTGCATGTGCATCATGGCAAATTCTGAGAAACATTCAATATTCTAACAAATCTTCATAATGTATGAGTATTATTTGGACACTCATTTTTGCTCCAAGTGTAATCCCCTCAGTTCTTTTGAAGGGCACACTTTCTGCACACTACACAAAGCCTACAATGTTTAACTACAGCAGACAGCTTGCCCTATAGGCTAGAGTAAAAATACAGGTTCAAATGTTATCATGGAACCTCTCAGCTAAAGAAATATAATGCCACAAGTGCACAAGCCTCTTTACAAGGCATACAAACCAGATGGCAATTTCTGGAAATGCCTGAAAAGGTCAGTGAAGCAGCACAGAGTGATCCCATTAGAACAAGGCAAGCAAGCAAACATTCTTTATCAGAGTACTACACCTTAAAATGGAGCACAACCACAGTGGTTACTGACCCCTTTCCAAGATCCATATTAAACTTAGTAGAACAGGCCTGAACAAAAGGAGAGGATTGTTTAAAGAAAGCTGTGACCATCCTCAAAGTGACAAACAAAATTTTCCTGTTCCACCTTCAAGAGGATAATTATTAAACTTATCCAAAGTCCACAATGAACACAGCATCATTTTTTATCTGTTTCCATGTTTTAGATGTTTCATATCTAATTTTTACGAAGTTTCACGCTGTATATACAAGACCTGAACTGCTGTACTACCTCGCTTGGAGAAGTGTTGTCCATCACCACATGAATCAGCCGAGGATCCACCGACTTGATCTCACCACTCTAATTTTTTATACAGATTGATAATGAGGAGGTAGGAGAAAGAAAAGAAGAGGTTAATTTTTAATCAGACTATATAGCAGCAACATAAGAGACCTAAACACACATTACTGTGCAGACTCTCTCCCATTTACCTTTTCTATCTCACTTTCTTAGGAGTACCACGGCCTTCCAGTTTACCTTCTATCCTTTTGCTCTTTATTGCAAAAACTTTCGGATTTGATTCCTACCACTGTTTCCTTGTATATCTGTTCTACTGAGCATTTCCAGAGGCATTCATTGCATTAAACATATCTCTTCTTACATTTTAGTATTGTTCTCTGCACATTCAGTCTGCTAGATGCAGAAAAGACAACTACAAGGGGCACATCGATGTATCCTTACTATGCTCATCAGTGTCTCCCCAAAAAAAACAATGAATATCCAATTTCTGTAACTGTGCTTGGAGGTTATAATTTATTTCATAGTAAAAACACAAGAAGTTGGTGCTTCCAAACACGTATCTGCTGACAGCACATGAACAGGCCACTAGTAGGACTGAACTACCTGTCAGACCACACAGAAGCCTGTAATAAAACCCAGGTAACCCCAGCAGTGCACAGACCACCCTCTATGCTGTTCACAGGTTTACTGATAAAAACAGTGCAAAAACAAAATAGTCTAAGCTAAAATACATAAGTCAAATTTATTTAGACTAAGACTTCATCTGCTATAGTTGTTTCAAACTAATTGTATGGTGTGTCAGAAGGAAACCAAGAGAAGGCACAGGAAGACCACAAGGTAAGACATCCAGAGGGCAGCTTTCTGTGCTCCCCTTCTTGAGAATCACTTCCAATAGTTTTTCATACAACACTCATTCCCAAACAAATTCTTACAGCTTTTTTTGGAAAGTCATCATAACAGGAAAAAAAAATTAGAAAAATTCTATGAATCACAACATGAGTAATGACTCCTTTTTAAACAAGTAACAAAGAACTAAAAGAACAACTTCTGGTGAAGGTGTCATTCTCCATATATAGATATTGAGGAGTGGTATTTTAGGAACACCAAAGCAGTGCTTCATATTTTTACCTCAGTCACAGACACCTCCATAAGACGACTTATTGGGTCTTGATGGCTCACAACACCACAGAGCCAGCTATTTTCATCCTCTGGTTGGTAAACCTTAACTCTTTGGCCTTGGACACTGTAAGGACCTGGAAAAGAAGGAGTTTGAGTATGTTTTCCAGACAAGCTGTGTCATACTGGTTAAGTCATGCAATAAAATAGTTCTGTGCACTTAATTAGGGCTTGAAGTGTCAACTTTCAGGTGAGTCAGTGTCACCTCCTGCTGCAAATCTTGTGTAAGCAGGAATTCTATCCTAAAAAGTCAATAGGCCCTCAATGCTGTAACTCAAAGCTATTCTGAAGACAAAGAAATACAGTTTACAAGTAAAAAAAAAAACCAAAACCAAAAACTAACAAACAAAAAAACCCCAACAAAACACAAAACCCCCCAAATAAACAAAAAAACCACCAACCAAAAAAAAAAAAAAGAGAGAAAGATCAAAATAACCTCACCCCTTTGACAAAGTCAAGCTCCCTGCAAATGAAACCCTTTTGCTTTCTAACCTATGGCTTAGTAATTATGTAGCATCAATCCAGTGGACAACACTGGCTGGAATTATGGCAGTCCAGATGTGCCAAATCCCAGCAGAAATGCCATGCAGTTCAGAGCAGAAACATGTATTTGCAGACCCAATATCTGCAAACCAACTGGTCTCAGATCTTTCCTCTGTGCAAAGCTTTCCTTTGACCCTGCCCTTACTCTTACATCAGCATGCAGAGCTTTCCTCCTACCCCAAGTCCAGACAAAAAAAACCCCTCTGCTAATATTAGATGATCAAAATCCACATGGATCCCACAACTTGTACGTGACACACCCAGAATCAGGCCCTTCAGAAGAAGGCTTCAAACTGGACAATTCTAAAGTTACTTGCTCATGGAAGAATTATTGTCCTCACAGAATTTCTACGGATACACCAAAAGGCACCAAATCCCAATGAGGAATTATTTCTTCCTTCAAATGTAAAACAGTGGCCTATCCCGAGGGTGACACTCTGGCACTGTGAACTCTGGATAGGAATTTGTTTTAGCATTTGACTAAGAACACCCAAATCTGACAACAAAAGCCACAATCAGGCTTAGCCCTAGAACAGGATCCAGCCAACAGATAAGGCATTAACTCTGTGCTGACCAGACACGTCCACACCATATTTTCAACTTAAACAATTCATGTTCTAATTAACAAAATGCCAAATTTTGAGCCAACATTGTGAAAGAAAGTTTTTGAGGATCAACAACTACAGAAGAACTTCACTTCTAAATTTCCAGAATTATAGAATAGAACCATAAGCAGGACCAAAACTTTAAAAATTCAAATCTAAAACAAAGTAAGGGAAGTTGTAAATACATGGATATTGTCCTATTTTAACTAGTGACCACTCCCAGTATGTATTTCTGGTTCTATCTCAGCAACTGCTTACCTGTATCTGCGACAAAATTACACTTTTTCATAGAGAACTTGCAAAATACAGAATATTGAATCAAACAGTAACAGCACTAGTACTATCTTCCTTCAAATCCCAGCATAGTCTAATTGTTCCACAACAAAGTAGCTCTGAGACAGAAATTTCTCACCTCTGCTAAAGATCTCCTGAAGCTTCTGGTCGCTGATTAGTGCATTGACAGATTCTCTTAATGCAGGTTGTTCCTGCAGAATCTGATTTTGACTCTCTGTTCCCATCTGCCAACAACAAACAGTTTTAACACAAAAGTATGGTCTTTTAAGGTAATAGAATAATTAGTTTTTAAGGGACAGCTCTTCTTGGACTGCTGTCAGAGACTGACAAACCAAAAAAAAAGTATAATTAAGGACAACATTACTGAACATGCCAGGAGGAATAACAAGATTAGCTGTGGAAAAGCTGTTGCACAACTTCCATTGCAATTATCAGCTACTCAGCGTTTGACAACCAGTTCTCCAAATGAACAATCCAGAGAGAAACTGGGACTTTTTGAATGCAAATGGAGGGCAGTGTAAGGACTTGGAAATGCAGGGCAGCAAACACAAACACTTGACAGGACACGTGGCAGTAAAAGGAAAACGACAAGGGTATGTTGGTGGAACACTAAGAAAAAAATAAGATAATTCTGACAAGTACAGGACAACGTTAAATTTACATTTTAACTGAACAAGGTTCAAATACCTGAAATAAACGTAATCCACTGGCATCGGACAGGAAACGTAAATGTCTGTCCAGAAGAAACTCTACTGGGACCACAGAGCCCAACCCCAGCTTATCGACCAGAGGAGTGAAGGTCTGTGAGAAACAACAAAAAGGTTATCAAAATGACTGAGCACACGAACAAGCCAACAACAGTCGATTTCACGGGTTATTTAGATTCAGAAATAATAAAAAGCTTAATTTCTCAATTTGTACTGCCCAGTGCCTGAGTCTTAAGGCAAAGTATTAGACGTTCCGTCTAAGTCAATAATTTTTGCATACTACAAGCAAGAATTACAGACAATTGTCTCCACTTTTTCATTAGATCTTAAAGCAGAAATGCAAACACCTGTTGTGGTATTACATGATTTTAACACACAAGTATTCACTACATTTTCCCCTAAACAGCTCTCATCAAGTTTGTTTACACTCCATCCTCCTGTACACAACAGCATAAATATAAAAATTTATTTTCTCAGTTTATGTACAACACTTTCCTAGAAGTGGACAGGACTACAAGAGAGAGATAATAAGGATGAATACACATTCTTAAGTGATATCTCTAAAAACAAAAAAACCTCAGCCCCAAACAAAACAACATACCATCCCCTTTGTAATGCAAAGCAGGGTGTGTGTAATCCGGTGCTTTGACTAACTCCGGGCTGCATTCCCAGGCACTTATCTGGGTGCGCCGCTGTAACCAGAGATACCTTCAGTGCCCACGGGGCTGTCTGGAGAACAGAGCTTGGAAACGCTTTCCAGCAAGCCTACAGATAAAGCCTGAGTTGAAGAGGAATTGCTCTGGGATCATCACACAATCAGAGTGCAAACTGTGGTAACACCCCCAAATCACTCAGATTGTGACAGACGGGAATCACTTGAAAGAAACTGATCCTGTATAGAAACAGTTTCCCAGATGAAACCAACTGGAATTCACTTGGAGACAAGTTGGAAATAACTGAAAGGAAAACTTTACCTATGGAAAACCCACTATCTGCAGAATCTCTGCTGTAAAAGTCTGGTTTTCTTCTGCCCTAAGCCATATGCAATAAGAAAACCCTGAGAGGAAGATGCAGTGCTGAACGTGCTGCTTTGAGCCCAAGTGTCCATTTAAAACACTAATAAATTCATAGTGCACCAAGGCACAAGATCCTTGACTAGAAAAAAAAAACATTTCAACGTACCAATGCACAAAATGTATTAAAAAGCAGAGAGCAGGATCCCTAACCCTAACCCTAAAGCAGTCCAAGAACTGCAGGAGAAAAGAAACAAAAGAAAGGCCAAATAATAAAAATTCAACAGCATGAAAATGAGGGAAGGATTCCCACATATTTAGGTCAAACACTCACCAGTGCAGGCCACTGTGCCAGTGAGACTCGAGTCCCCTGAAGCAGAACTGGATCATTCCGAGGTGCCCAAACCAGTGATCCTTCCAGCAGCAACACTATAACTTCCTCAGCATGGACTTTCACCCAGGCATGTTGGTTCCAGTTACAGCCATCGAATTCCACAAAGATCTGATAAAAAAAAATTTAGAAGGTGTTTCATCTCTTTTCAGACACTGAATAGAAAATAATGTTCCTACAATCCCTATGGAAAAGGAGACAGCAATTTTAGCCAGAAAAATCGGGATAAGTACTGTAATGTTTGCACTGAGAACACCAGATCTACACAGCTATCAAATATTACAAAAGAAATGGGAATCAAAATCATACCAATTACTAACCTATGAAACACTATTTATCCCAAAACACACATTACTGGCTCCAAACTCTGCATTTTTGCATACAAAATCAAAGGTGTGGAAATTCCTCATCCCAAAATACAGCTGATAACCCCATGCAAGCCTCTTTCACAGTGGGATTTATTAGAGGTTTTCTACACTCCTACTTGGCACTTCAACAGCCTGGATCAGTATAAACTGACATTCATAGCCTGGCAAGCTTGTGTTTATGGAATCCACCTTAATCACATGTTTGTGCTGCCTTGGACATTATCAAACTCCCTGAACAAATGCAAATATTTTGGACGGCATAGGATTCCCCAGAATTAACTACTCACTAGACTTCTCATTACCTAATTCACAAGTATTAACAATATAAACCACACTACACACACTGCAATTCTAAATCCTTATTCTGAGGTGTCATCCTCGTTTTTCCTTCCATAAAGGACAAATGTTAAAGCCATATGAAATCACATGGCAAGAACGCTAAGGACGAACACAGGTTACAAAGCGCATTCCATGTCCTGACAACTGGAGCTACTAAATGTTTGTCTTGGTTTGAGGGGAAAAACCAAGATGTTTACTCAGAAGAGGAGGAGGGGACTTCCTCCTCAAATAATCACGCCACTCTTTATCAAATTTAAGGAAAGAAAAGAACTTTAATA
>JAWWEV010000029.1:18496791-18516945 GCA_035583235.1 Hafferia zeledoni | reverse complement strand
TTCCAATGCCTGAGCACTCTCTCTGGAAAGAATTTTTTTCTGATCTCCAACTTCAATTTCCCCTGGCAGAGCTTGAGACCGTGCCCCCTTATCGTATTGCTGAGTGCCTGGGAGAAGAGACCAACCCCACCTGGCTGGAACTTCCCTTCGAGCATCACGCACAAGGGACAGGAAGGGTAATTACTTCTTTTTTTTTTTAATAGCAGCTAGCTACTATATTGACTTAATCGTAACAACATCAGGCCAAACTCTTCACTCAAGTTTTCATCAACAAGTTTTTTCTCACACATTAAGTGCAGGAACATAAAGTACTGCACTATTGCCTCTCCTGCACTGCACAGTCTCTGCTTTTCTCCACTTTAACCACTGAGCAGCTGAACACTTGAGAGACAGCAGCTGATTTGGATGGGTTTGGTTTCCATCAAAGAAGAAAATTACTGTGCTCAGTATCTCTTTCTCAGACAACAAATACCTCCCAAGCCAAATCCGGGATCTGACAGTAACCCCGCGGGTCCCCTGTGCCCACCAGAGGAACTGGCTCCCCACTGGCAGCACACCCGACACAGCAGCTCCTCTCACCAGCCCTGCCTCAAGCCAGTCCTGTAACACCCTCACATTTGAAACGAATCCAGTAATTGCAGTGCATTTCACACCAGGCAGAGCCAAATATGTTAATCATTACACTTTGCTTTTTAAGAGGAACTTTATTTCAGAAAATGTTTGCATTCCTGCAGAACTTCCTGCCTATGACACCACCTCGCTCTCAGCAACAGACAGACAGGGTGTCTTTTGAAGCAGCACCAGCCGATGTGGGACACTGAGAACTCATTCACCACTCCCCAAACCTATCCTTCAACAGGGACAACTTTTTCCCTTAATTTACACTAAAATAAACAATTCTGAATTTTCCCTGCTATTAGTAACTTGAAATACTTGAGCTATTGGAAAGTGTGAGTTTCACAGAATAGATTTGTTTAGGAAACGTACACATATTTTTGTTAAATACTGTGCTTTCTGGGGCCATTTTGCACCTCTGCCTGATCCCAAAGTATCGTAAAAAAGGTGACTTTAAGGAAACAATAGCAAGACAATCTTTTTTGACTGTTGGTTCATTCTGTGGCTATTTGGACTGTAGAGATGGTGGCATCTTCTACTCTGCAAAACAAATCACTTCAGAAATCCAAGTAGGCTACTCTTAATCCCAAATATTCTGCAACCCAATTATCACCAAGAAAAGTATGAGGATCTCCAGATCAGAATTCTGAAGAAAAAAAACACCTTACATTGTAGGTTGGATACCCAGACTTTTAAAACAATTTAAAACTGGTACCTTACAATTGGAAAGTGGTAAATACAAAAATTGTACTGAAAAAATAAGGAAGAAGGACCCTGATAACCATTCGTCTATTATGGCAATACCAGTTAGGGTATCTTAGCAGAAGTGAGGGATGAGTTAGAGGGGTGCAAAGAAAAGAGAACAGCAATAAATGGGAGGAATTAAAAGAGAAAGAAAGTTTTAACTACATAGTTTACACATTATATGAAGAACTTTCTTTCACTGCATCTAACCTGAACTGGAGCATCCAAAGCACTAAATGGCACTGCACAGAAAATTAAGAAGGCTGGAATTTACACAAGTCCAAAGGGAATGGTAAAAGCAGGATGAAAATTACAATGGAAATATTGGAGCAGCACAATTATTACTGCAACATAATTAATACAGTCACTGATAAAGTTGGCATAAAAAGCACCAAGTTTCTTTACACTCATTCCTAGTCTCAACTCTAGCAGTACTTTATAGAGACCAGAGAAAAACCTGAGGAGCTTTTGTCAGTTCTTACAACCACAGCCACTGAACACCCCCCATTCCAATGGCTAATTCTGGTTTGACTCACTCTTTTTCCTTTGCTTTTCAAGTTTGGCATCTTCCTTGAAAAACATTACTGGTAAAGCAATTATACATCTGTTTTTTGCCAAGTAATACAGGTTAAATTGGATAAACTGAAGAATTGATTTTAGGTTATTGGATGATAGACCACAGGACTATAGTTAAAAGAAATTTAATCTCAACAAAAAGCTTTAACCTGCAGTTTAATGAGACATTCTCAATAATCTGAAAATTAGAAACCAGAGCTGTTTTTTGCAAGTAACAAATTAAGCTGTTCTTTTAGAGGGATGTCTCAGAAACTGTCAAGTCTCTCTCCAGACTCACCCACTTCAATGTCATTTAGCACACTCAGCAGCTCCAACAAATGGAATTCATCTCTGAGAACAGTCATCAATGTCAGAACAAACAAGGTGGGCATCAACACAAGCAGGACTTTTTGGAAGAAATTCAGAAAGATGGTGGTCTGGTAAGCATGCAGAAACTGCAAAGAAAACTCGACAAGAAAAACTCTCCTTTTCCTTTGTGTTTTGCAAATGGAAACACCATCTAGTGTAGGTGGGATTTTCCAAAAGGACTCCCTAGAGCGAGCACTGGCAGCAAAGCAGCAGCACTTCCTCAGAACAGCAGGACTGGCAACATTCCAAAATAAAACATACCTAGAAACCACAGAAGAAAATAAACCTGCAACTGACTGAAAAGTTGGATGCCTCGATTAGATAAAGTATCTAACCAAAAGAAGGTGGCACGAATTATTAGGTGCAAGTACCAGCAGCTTCACAGGAAAAGCAGGAAGCACAAGTAACTGGGGTCACAAGGAGAGCGACCTCAGGACAGTAACTGTGAGTTACAACAAAACTGAGTTTTGTTGCCATTCTGGAGTCAGCAATTGCAACAGGAGACGACTCAGAGAGTACTCCAACAGTACTGAGAGAAGTTAATATGTGAGCACATGTATTTTATGATCACATTAAAAAGATATTCAGCAACCAAAGGCAAACATGACAAACTTCCTGCAGACAGACTTTGCCAGGGGACAGTAACTGCAGCCTTCCAAGAGCTGGATCTGAATACTTCTATTAATTGAACATACAAGAACATGATTTGTCATATCAGTATAAATAGAACTTGATGCAATTACCACTAAATATAAGGAACATGGGTAACTCTAGTAAGAGATCCCTTGAAAATACTTTTAAGCAGTAAGCCTACAGGAGCTGCAATTTTCCAAAGTCAAATAACTATTGTTCACTAAGTCTGAACTAGACATACTAAATCTTTGATTCTGCTGCAACAAACACAACACAGAAGGAGAGACTGACCCTCCAAAGCCAATCCAATACTTACAAGCCAATGAGCTCCACAGAGTATTAAGTATCAGATGAGCAAAGACTTACTTTACAGCCCTTCACTGATTAAATACACAGCAGTCCTGCTGTGTTTGGTGTCATGGCTAAGCATCATTTCAGAAAACTCTCACCTGGCAGCATATTGACAGAAAGCTGAACAATTTTCATTCTTCCACAGCTGCCCAAGGACATCTACACCTGATCAGTGCAAGGCTGGACAGGGCAGAGGTGGAGACTGTGTGGACCTCTGCCCCTGCCCAGGGCACCTGCTCTGTCACTGACACAAATGTAACACACTGTGGGGTGTGACCTGGCGGGACACCAGGAACCCCCCAAGGCCACTCCAACACTTCCCTCCTCAACTGGACAGAGGGACAATGTAAGGAAAGGCTCATGAGCTGAGACAAGAGCAGGAAGAGATTCCCACCAATTGCCATCCCAGGCAAAACAGACTCGACTTGGGGAAATCTGCTGAATTTATTACCAATCAAAAACAGAGCAGGACAATGAGAAGTAAATCCAAATCTTAAAAACACCTTTCTCCCACCCCTCCAGCAGTGCAGGGAGACGAGAATGGGGATTACAGTCAGTTCATTGTTCCTGTGGCTGCTTCCTCCTCATGGAGAGGAGTCCTACACCCTGCTCCAGTGTGGAGTCTGTCCCACAGGACACAGTGCTCCACAACGTTCTCCAACATGAGCCCTTCCCATGGGCTGCAGTTCTTCACAAACTGCTCTGGCATGTGTCCCTTTCCACAGGTCTCCCTCAGGAACAGGCTGTTCCAGTGTGTCCCCCACAGGGTCACAAGTCTGACCACTAAACCTGCTCCAGCGCAGGCCCCTCTCTCCTTGGGCCCACAGGTCCCAGCAGGAGCTGCTCCAGCATAGATTTACCACAGGATCACAGTCTCCCTTAGGCTTCCACCTTCTCCAGTGTAGGGTTCTCCACGGGCTGCAGGTGGATCTCTGTATCCCCGTGATTCTCCATGGGCTGCAGGTGGATCTCTGTATCCCTGTGATTCTCCATGGGCTGCAGGTGGATCTCTGTATCCCTGTGATTCCCCATGGGGTGCAGGTGGATCTCTGTATCCCCGTGATTCCCCATGGGGTGCAGGTGGATCTCTGTATCCCCGTGATTCTCCACGGGCTGCAGGTGGATCTCTGTATCCATATCCCTGTGATTCTCCACGGGCTGCAGGTGGATCTCTGTATCCATATCCCTGTGATTCCCCATGGGCTGCAGGTGGATCTCTGTATCCCTGTGATTCTCCATGGGCTGCAGGGAATGTCGGCTCCAGTGCTTGGAGAACCTCCTGCCCCTCCTTCTCCACTGACCTTGGTGTCTGCAGAGTTGTTTTCTCACATGTTCTTCACTTCTCTGGCCACAATTTTCTCCTGTGCAATAACATTTTCCCCCTTCTCAGCCATGCTAACCCAGAGCACACTGTCACTGCTGCTCTGATGGGCAGTGTGCTCAGACACAGGTCTGTCCTGGAGAACCTGGCATTGAATCCACAGGACATGGGGGAAGCTTCCAGCTGCTTTGGGAAGGCATCCCTGTGTAACCCACTCCCCACCCTCCACAACCTTGCCATGCAAATACAATACAAACATTCAGACTGCTGTATTAAAGGCAGCATTTCTCTGTCTTAGAAGCTTCCTTTCTCTAGAGCTTCCATATTTCTACCTAGACATCTCCAAATACACCTATTTTGTGCAAATCCAATGGATTTAGAATGTACTGAAATTACTGCACACATGCAGATCATTGGAGCACATTTTCAATAGTGGGACACTTCCTAAAATAGCAGAAACACCGTATAAAAGCCACACATTGAACAAAGTGGGCACTTCTGTAACCCCCAGATATAAAGCAGTGAAGCTGAAACTCCTGCACAAGTACAGTAATTGCTACCAGGTATCAAGAAATTATAACAAGTATTGTCAAATATGGGAAAGTTGAGGAGGGAAAAAACCCAAACCAAAACAAAAACCCAAGACAGAAACCTGGAGTGCCTCAGAAGTTACCACAAGAATGGAAGACAGAAGGGTGAGACTCAGCAGACACAGACCCAGTGCTGCACAAGGACAACTCTGCAAAGGGTTTAGCCAAACCTGTGCAGGCTAACAAGCCTCTTTTGACCACACAAATTCTGTTAACTCACCTCTACATTATCCCCACTTTGTGCTGAGATCAATCCAACCCGTCCCTCCCGCAGCCACCACCTGCCCTGCCCTCAGTATTTGGTGAACACAACACTGGACACCTGAGGTGGGACAGGACTGGCAAGGGTGTTGGCCTGAGCCTCACCCCACTCCTCATCTGTACCTTGACAACCACGTCCCATCTCTAAGATTCTTTTGAGAATGTTCCAAGTCACACCGAGTTTCCTCTACTGCAGTTACACTGCCAAAGAAGCAAAGACCTTTTAATTTTAATAAATTATGTAAACTTATACAAGCTACACACACAGAGGTGTTCCATTTGCCTCTAACCATCCCTGCTCCTCTCAGTTCAGCAGCACAACTGGTTAGAGAATACCTCATGACCCCATCAAGGCCTGAGAAAGGTAATCAGTAGAACTACAGAAGACATTCCTACCACATGAATGCATATTTGTCAGTGTGGATGTCTGTGGATGTCTGTCTTTCACACAGGGGAAGACAGAAAGGTCTTCAGAAGAAACCCTGTGGCATAACAAGGATTCACAGTACTGTGTACTTAGGCCACCAATAAAGTATCACAGAGTAAGCAGAGAAAATGTACAGCCACTACTTTTGCAGTCAGCTCTCCTCACAGAAATGTATTTTAATTGCAAAGCAAGTAAAAATGTATTTGAAAAAACATTCAACATTCCATTTGTTCTCAAAAACCTCTTTTACAACAAGCAGCATGAAATATATGCCTACTGCTCTCACCAACACCCATCCAGCCCTGTGTTCTGCCTTCAACAGCAGCAACAGGAGACAGGAGTTAGGGAGTGAGGCAAAGCCTGAACCACTTCTGGGGTCCCTTCTCTTGCACTCTTTCAACACCCAAACACATGCAAGTGCAAGGAGAATGATCCAGCAACACGATCACCTCTGCAGAACGAAAGGAAACGGAGCACAGTGGCACAGAAAGCAACCTGAATATCCCCAGCTTGCTGTGAACCTTCCCACCACTTCCAGTGTCAACTCCCTGCCTGAAAACTCCTCCTTCCACA
This sequence comes from Hafferia zeledoni, assembly GCA_035583235.1. Taxonomy (NCBI): domain Eukaryota; kingdom Metazoa; phylum Chordata; class Aves; order Passeriformes; family Thamnophilidae; genus Hafferia; species Hafferia zeledoni. The sequence continues at coordinate 18,510,506 of JAWWEV010000029.1, read as the reverse complement.
CCCATCACCGTTTGAAAGCCTCTACCACCTCCCCATTCAGTCCCAGAGAGAACTGAAATTCTTCAGCAGATACATATGCACAACTGGCAAGAACCTCCACGCACCTCAGCCCAAGGGACAGGACAGGCACATTTTCCCCACAGGCCTCTACACTGCCAAGATGACTCTCAGGTAGGTTACAAAAAAAAGCTCAAGAGCACATAAACCGAAATCCAGCCTTGCAGGGTTCCAATATCCCTCACCCACGACAAACAGCCTCCAGACAGGAAGATACTCTTTCTCAATGTGACCTAGTTAGAAAAAGTAGTTGAAATACCCTGATACTTAAAATTAACTCAAAGAGTCCTGATACTTGCAAAGTCAATTAAGCTTATTCCACAATCTAGATAATTTCTAAATACCAGCTTTACTCAATTAAATCCCTCATGAGTAAAACACTTTAGATGACATTTGTTAAACTATATAATCTACATACCATGTACAAGAAAAAAATGCCTTTAGAAAACATTCAATTATGTATGGTAAGAAATAGATAAAAATGCAAGACATAAAAAACTTGGATAAGACATAAGAAAACCTTGTTCACCCCTGAGTTTTCTGCCTTAGAAAAGAGCAGACACTCAACTGCACTTTTGTATTTTCACAAGCCCTATATCAGACTACAGGTTTGTAAGTGAAGCCCTTACAGGAAAGAAAGCACAGACTTAAGAAAGCCAAAGAGCAGAAAAGATGTTTTTCTCAGCCTTTTCACACCTAGTCCACGTTATTACTTTACCTTAGCTGAGTATTTCCTAAACAGGGCTTGACTACTTGGTGCCAACTCATCACTTCAGACAGAATGAGCTTAAAAAGAACTTTTTTCTGATAGTACATCATTACCAACACAGGAGTGCTCATTACACATGGAAGGGTCCATGAAAACACAGAATGTTCCATCTTACTCTAAACCCTGCCTCGAGTATTTCACACATTTCACTTCCTAGAGTTCTTGTACAAATTTCAAGACTACAGAAACAGCTGCATCACTGAACGGTGCTAAGGGGAAGGCTGCTGATGAGAGGAGAGACCTGCAGTGCTGAATGAAGATAAGGAATTCACCCACCAAAAGATCTCACTCTTCCCATGCTATCTGTCAAGCACAAAAATTGAGTTTTACTTTCTGAGTGTAGTCTAACAGATGTCACATGGCTGGACAGCAATGACTAACCAGGAAACAAGTGACTTGAGCAGAGACTCACAACAAACCAAACCAACCAACCAAATTGCCCCAAAACAACAAAAAAAGCGCAACACTTCATCAGTGTCTCCATCAAAACAGTAACCACGATCAGGCACATGGAAAATTCATTACATCATACTCATATTTGCAGTGGATGATTCCATAAGAGCACTGATGACACACATGTCCAATGCAGTTGGCTACAAGATCAGCTCTCCAGCTGGGTCTCAGCCCCAACACATTTTCACAGTTCAGACAGTCTCGAACATTGTCACATTCTCCTCTTCAAGGACCCCCTTCTGCATAGGTTTTCCCTTCCTCCTCCTTGAACAGGTACAGCAGCAGCTGGAGCTCATCCCCACAGCTCTCAGCTGCAGACACGGGTGTTGGGCCCCCTTACAGACCCAAACCCAGCACTGCTCTTTGCTCACAGCTCTGGGGGCAGCTCTACAACCCGGCCCAAGAAAGCAGCACCAAGACTTGTGGGACGTCAAGGAAACTTCTCAAAGTTGGAACTCTGCAAACAAGCCCAAAGACTTTACCATAACAACTGATTTTTTTAAAAGCTGACCATAAAGAGAACTAAAACTCTTCACAAACACAGAACCTCGTTCCCCTAGCAGGAGTCATTGTGACTGACACAGCGCCTCGAAGCACAACCACCTACAGCGAGTGCGGGCAGAACTCACATGAGCAAAGAGAAACAGCACCAACACTTTTCTTTTCAGGATCTCCACCCAAGCGTTTCATTGAGCTATGCCAGAAATAGCCCAAACAAATGCTAAAGAGTGTTTAAACACATTACACAAAGCCCAAATTCGTACAACTGAAACCAAAACCTACGACAGAATTAAACTGATGATCCTCACTCAAAATTATACCCTCAATGTGTATTTTCATGTATCATTTGTAGCCTTATCAAGCCTCCCGAGGGAGGGGAAACCAAAACAAACCAAACCCAACCCCAGCACCGAAGAGGTTACACGCAGGCGGATCAGCACCAGCCGTGGCCCAGGCCTGTTTGTTTCACACCGCACTCGGTGCCCACCGGGTGCCGGAGCCCCGACACGGCCGCTCCGCCGCCCCGGGCCGGGCCCGGCGCTGCCCGTCCCGGAGCGGGCCCGGCGCTGCCCCGAGGGCTCGGCCCGGCCCTTCCCGCGGCCCCGCACCCCGCCCCGGCCGGGCCTCACCGCCAGGTCCTGCGGCACCGCTCCGCTCATGGCCCGCACGGTGCCGCTCCGCCAGGCCCGAGCGGGCAGCGCAGGCCCCGGCTCCGGCCCCGCCGCCTCGCCCTCGCCCGGCCCCGCCGCCAGCAGCAGCAGGAGCCGCTTCCCCACGGGGGAGGCCGCCGCGTCCGCCATCCCCGCCGGGCAGAGGAGCCGCCGCCGCCGCCCAGGCCCAGACACCGACACCGACACCGACAGAGGCTCCTGCCCCGCGCTGGGCCCGAGCGCCGCCCGCCCGTCCCGGCGTGCACCGCGAGCAGCCCGGCCCACAACGCCCCGCGCCGGACGGGCGGGACCGGGACAGGGACGGGGAGCGGGCGGTGTGAGAGGAACCGGGACCGGGACGGGGACGGGGACCGGGATCGGGGCGGTGTGAAGGGAACCAGGACAGGAACCGGGAGAGGGGTGGTGTGAGAGGAACCGGCATGGGGACAGGACCGCGACAGTGTGAGGGGAACCGGGATGGAGATCGGGACAGGGACCGGGGCGGTGTGAGGGGAACCGGCATGGGAACCGGGACCGCGGTCAGGGGAACCGGGACAGGGACCGGGACCGGGACCGGGGCGGTGTGCGGGGAACCGGGACAGGACCGGGGCGCTGCTCAGCGGGCAGGAGCAGGAGCCTTCCCGCGGCCGGGCCTCTCGTGAACGCCAAGTTCAACACCTGGAATTATCGCAGAAATTAAAGAGTTTTAACCCAAATTTCGAGGTGAACCAAGAGAAGCACCAGCGCGCCCACGGCTGGGGCTGGAGATCCCACGGCTCGCATGAGGAACTGCACTGGGCAGGGTGCGTGGCTTTCCAGTGAGGCAGATTTTGGAAAGGTGTGTATTTAGAAAGCAATTAAGATACAAAATCATTATGTTAAGGCATTCAGCTTTCATAAGCTGATACATTTTGAGCAGTTCCCTTGCAGCATAGAGCAATGCCCTAAACCTGCCCCTTTTAACATGAACCACCATGAAATACCTCACAATCCTACAGTCAGAAAAACAATGTGTGATTTTACATGTTTCTGCTTGTGCAGAAATTGTACCACCATACAAAAGATTCCAAGTGGTCCTGTGTCCCACTCCCCTTCCACCAGCTCAGGCTCACCTGGCCACGATAAAACCCACCAAACCAGGGACTGCCTAATTGTCATTAATGACTGAGCCAGGGAGCATAGGCCATAATTAACTTCAATTAATGACATTAACTTCAATTTATGAAATACTTAACTTTCCTATGCTAATTCTGTTGTACCAAGTTCTATTACAAGTTAGAAGTTAGTTTCATGGGCTAATTCTGCTTTCCTGTAAAGGATGAAGAACAGCTCCTGCTGTTAGAATTACACACCTAAATGGCTGCTAAACCAGATACCACAATCCCAGCCCGTGAGAGGTCAGGTAAGTCACCATCAGGCACCATCCAAAGGTGTCCCTAAACACTGAAGATGGTTGCTTCTCCAGTCTAGCACCTTCACCAGCTTTGACTGATGATCAGCGCTCCAGAATCCAAAGAAAGTTAATTTGCCAGAGTGGCTGACTCAGGGTTTCTCTGGTTTGAGAGAAGCAGGACTGATGAAGACTCACCTGTACAGGTTTTCAACCCTCCTTCCCTTCAATATTATTTCTAAGGCCACCCTTTGCACAGACAGCAGCCACGTTCTTTGGAGAATTTTATTGAAATATATCCAAGAAGTAATCAAATATTTTCTAATGAGTCAGGAGAGAACTGAAGTGAGAAAAACATCTGTACAGAGGACAGTGCTGTAAGTTTTTCTTTACATGCTTTATTTCAATGTTTCACAGTTTAGTCATTGTCTACAAAAATATATTTCTGAAACTCTGAGTCCTCTATAAAAAAAGCTGGTCAGCAGCAGTGACCCTGACAAACAGAATGTACCTTAGGACAGTGTCAACATTTTCTGCTGTGGCTTTAATCAAGGGGAAAATTGCCTTCACATCCAATCACAAGCCTACATAGTGTTGGACAGAACAGAGGCATTATCAGTGCTGTCAGATTCAACTCCTTAGTACCCATAACTGGAAGTATTTTTTATAACATCAATTATTTAATTCCTATGCTTACTAATCACCAGTGTCTCTAGCCACCAAAAATAAGAACTGAGAAACTCAAGTGTCCCCCAAATGAGATGTTTCTACTCTTCCTCTGCTCAGTTTTTTGACTGGTTTACAGAGATACCTGCAGTTAAGAAAAAAAAAATAAATTGCCTCTTTTAAAAAAATAAATCTATCTTGCATTGTGCTCTAGAAAAGACATGATCATTGTACTCTGATCCTCAAAGCACATAATTAGAAGCCCCTTTTACCACAAAATAATCTCAGACCCTGAACCCCTGAGCAGGGCAGAAATTTTCAGCAGCAAATAAGAGTAGTTTTGACAGACTGCTTCCCTAATGTGGTAATAGACAAAAGATGAGCTCTCTGAAAACTTTTCCACACGTGCCTGTCAGAAGAGCTTTCTGAGCTGGCAGCTTATGAAATCTAGATTTCCTTGAGATTAGAGAATTCAGCAAAAGTGCTGCTGGTTATTTTAGGTACATCTGCAATCCATGGGCTTCTGAGCTCTAGGCTTTTGTTCAGAAAGTTCTCCTGTAACTCGTGCCTACCACCAGTCCCAGTCTGATCTGCTAAACCTGAGGAGCCAAGGAGGTATATGAATTTTAAGTAGAATCAGCATCATCCAGGAAAACACAGAAGCCAAGAACCTTCACTGAGAACAAATACCTTATCAAAAAAGACAACTCAGCACTAGAAAACTAGTATCATCTCACTAATGCTAAACAGTTAAAGTGTAAAATCTGTAAGAAAACACCTAACTTTATTTCTTGACCATTTTCCTTTCTTGAATTGCTGGGGGGAGTGGAGTGGGGTGGAGGAGAAAGGAAAGAATCACTTCACTGTATTAGTAGTAAGCCATTATATAGAAGGCAGTGTTGGAGAAAAATTTAAAGCCAAGAAAAAAAATCTGAAAACTCAGTGATTCCAAAAGCTTCCCTCAGCTTCCCAAACCCAACAGCCTAAACAAAGTATTTTGTCCATACTTCAAGCTGTTTTTCCAGTTTTTCCCATCTGTTCAGTTTCCAGTCATGGACACACAACAAAGAATCAAGGGAGGTAGAGAAACCCACACACAGGGTATGCCTCCTATATAACACCTACTTTATCAACATGATCAATTAGAAATTGTGAGGTCTTCTGCACAGAAAAGCTGAAGTGTAACAAGATGAAATTAAAGGAAGACTAGGAATTAAAGAAAAATCTTGTCACGTGCAACCTCTTTTGCTGAAGATTCCACACCCCACAAACAAATGATTCATATTCAGTCATTTGTGAAATGGAGAAGACTTGACAGCAACACTCCTACCTTCGCTTCAGCTGACAAGCTGAGTGTTCTCTCTCACCTTCTCCAAGTTACAGACTCCAGGGTGAACTATTCTGAAGCCTTGCCAACACTGTGGCCATCAGAACACACTGTAACCCCTTCCAAATTATTTACAAGACTGGCTTTGAGACTGTCACAATCTCTCAATGAATCTTTTTCGTTCTCTGGGGCATGGCAGCAGTGACCTTGCCTCCCCTTGACTTAACAAGTGAGTTTTCACACGAAAGGGTTACAAAATAAAGGCAAGAACTAAAGTTTGTCGGTAATGAAATGCATTCTGCCATCCTGTATGAACAGCAATCAGTCTTTGCAGGGTGTTAAAGGTCCCTAGGAGGAGATACCCTCCTACTTTTTTCTGCTGCCCAAGGGGAGGAGAGAAAGATGCTGCTACTGGTCAGTAGGAATCTCTCTGTCTGCATCCACTTTGCTTGTTTCTCCTGGCGCAGAGTAAGAAACAGGAGGAATCCCATGAGCTACAATCCCTTCCACTACTGGTGGTTCTGGTGGTAGCCCAGGGGGGGCTACTCCTACTACTCCTGAAGGAAACCTAAAACCAACAGAAACAGAGAAATTACAACCTTGTCCAACAGTTATTCAAGCAGAAAGGAGCCGTGTCCTCAGACACCTGCTGAATACAAATCCCTCTTTGTAACAGAAATGCTCTGAGAGAGAACACAGGGAAAGTCTCCAGAGCTGAAGAGCAGCAGTGATACCCTACTGGCAAATGACTCCTGTTTGCAGACAGAGATGGTCTCAGGTCACATACTTAGCACTTGGATAAAGGTACAAAGTTTACCTCCAGTGGAAAAAAGTGCGAGGCACTGTATGAAGGCACCTGGAGGGCTGGGAATTCCCTCCCCATAAGCTGCAGTTATTCTTCACTAGGCTCCAAGACAGAAAAAGTAAGGAGCTGAACTAATAAAACAGCTACATGCAAGATGAAAATCAGGAGAGTGACACTCATGAATTGCTAATGAATTATTTTTCCATTACTTCCATTCTGCCTCCTTGTGCCTTCTTCATAAATATATCTGAACCTCTGCAGATCTCTCACAGAAGGGAAGAATATGTATCACCTTGCAGATGGGAGAAAAACAGAAGGGACACAGCCTGCCCACAGTCACTCAGCAGGTCTGTAACAGGTAAATAAACTGAAATACACTCTATTTAGACCACTGGACAATGTCTCAACAATAATCCATATTTGGGCTATAGGTAAGAACTATGCTTTGTTTGTGTAGCCCTAATTATATGCACAACTTCTAAATGTTAAGTTCCAGACCTTTTCTGGGGCATCCAGCAGGCTTTCTTACATTAAGGTGTGTCTTGCAAAGATTTGCAGAAATTGCCTAGTATGCAGCTGGAACTAAATATGAGCAAGTACATGTTAAATCCTAGTACAGCTTTAGAAGTGCTGCTGTTGTGTTTTGTGACAGAGCTTATATACAGACTGTATAGGAACAGAGACATACCTGCTTGCAGGTGCAAGTGCTTCTCAAACACAAAGAGGGATATTGGTCTAGTTCAGCGGGAAGATATGCTTGGAAAACCTACATATCTCACCTGAAAGCTGCAGCTCCGTTGAGTTCTGGGTGGACAGTTGCAGGATCAATACCAGACCACTGAGTTGCTAACAGCAAGTACTCCTTATTAACACAGTTCCTCAAAGCATCAGGTATGAGACCTGCAAGAGCACCAAGAATGACAAAAAACCCAGGACACAGGTTGGGAGGGGCTTGTTCCTTGTAGCATTTACACAGAAGAGTAGAAAGGAAATGCACAACATCTTTTTCATCTCCCTCCACAGGATAATACTGGGCAGGGGAGACTCCTCTGAGCACCTCGTCTCCAGAAAGGACAAGAAACTGACCCTTCAATCCCAGTTCTGTGATCTTGTGAAAATTACTGGCAACAACCTGGAAGTGCTGAGCCTCACCCTTTTCAAGGGACAGTACTTCAGGAAAAACACACACAGTGTAACTGTCAAAGGAATTATTGCTAAGAGTTTGAAAGATGTAGGGAAAAGGCTTTCCCAGCGATGGAAAGAGCCACTCCAGCATTACATACATGATTCTCAGAAGGCAAAGATATAATTATGAACTTACACTCCAGTTCCAGAAAGCAGTTACTGAGTCCAAGTTTTCTGAACAATCAGCATAATCCTTGCAGTGAACTAACAAAAGAACACTCACTCAGCAGCAGCTGCCGAGCACACAATCTCCTTCATTACCTGTTATAGCTCTGCGGATCTCTTTAGCTGCATCTTCTCTGGATTCAATGGAAGCCTGTTCACTGTACCAGGCAGTGTGAGGGGTGCAGATAATGTTGGGTGCATTTTTTAAGGGCCCCTGAGCAAAACTGGGGAGGAAAGAAAACAAAAACAAGTGTTTTCTCTCCAGAAGTGATAACTCCATTTGGTCTCTTGGGCATCACTGTAACCCAAATAACAAAAAAACCCCAGAAGAATCATCCAGTTTAGGTGATGCAAATCCCCAGCCAGCAGCAGGCATGCAGGTACAGTGTTACCTGAAAGGTTCAGACTCGTGCACATCCAGTGCTGTTCCTCTGATTCTCCCCTCTTTCAAGGCTTGTGCCAAGGCGCTCTCATCTACAAGCCCTCCCCGGGCTGTGTTCACCAAGTAGCAGCCTTGACGCATCTGGAAGAAGAAAAATATGAAGTGCATTGAGCATAGGACTTTTCATGGAAGCAAAGTGAGTCTTGGGAAGTCTACTGGAAATGAGCAGGAGTCTGCAGTGATTAGATGAGGCCTGGAGGAACTGGGAGTGCTCTCACAGGGGAATGGCCTGCAAGCAATGCTTGAGAAATCTGCTTTAAAAATGAAGAAACAAAACCACAAGACACCCAAGGGCAAAAGTGGAACTCTCAAGTTCTGCACTCCATCCTACTGCATTAAAAAAGAAAGAGGACATGAATCAAGTATCCAGCCACACAAAACTGGACTACAGTGCCCAGATGTCTCTCATAAAAGCACTGGAAAACATTCATACACCAGTGGAGTGTGGCCTGAGGCTGACTTTGCAGTGGGTTTGGGCACAGAAGCTTTGGCAGAGCAGTATCAAAAAAGGTACACAGTCCCAGCCACACCACATCTGGCTCTAACCAGCAGAGTACATTACACATTTTAAAAATACTCTGAAATGACTGAATCACCTAAAACAGTCTTTATAAATGATACTACTTAGCAAGAAGAGCCAATCCTAGTCTTCTTAATATGAAATTCTATAGAGCACAAAGCACAGGCACCCGGATCCACACACTCCCAGCCCCCCCAGGGCAGCAGGAGGCACACACCAAAGGCAGCAGGATTCACATGCTCTCAGCCTCTGTAAAAGCAGCAGTTTCTGCTTGCATTCATTCCCACAGTGCTCCCTGGGGGAAATCAAGCTCCTGCTGCACCTGTTTAATAGTGGAGTCATTGATGAGGTGATGGTTATGTTCATTCAGGTTGCAGTGCAATGTGATGCAATCACTGTTCATTAGTAGATCCTGCAGAGTTCCTACTCGCTGTAAACCCAAGGATCGCTCCACTCCATCCGGCAGGTAGGGATCATAGAAAATCACGTTGAAGCCAAAGCACTTGGCTCGCAGAGCCACTGCCTGTCCAACTCGGCCTTCACAAAAGAAAACCCACAATCATCAAAGGAAAGGTAAAATAAACTTTAAAGATGAGATACTGAGGGAGATTGGAAGCCTACACTGGAGTTACTGCCAGGGCCCGAGGTACTGCAGCCCTGGAAACCCCCAGGATTGCCGCAGGGATCCAGAAGGCTCTTCAGTGCTGACCCTCTGTGGCTATTTCTACTTTCCCCATGCAATAGCCAGAGCTTAGTCTAGAAGGAGCTGTTTTCAAAGAAAATCTGGACCCTGAGTCAGAGGGAGTAATAATCTGACTAAAAGAACTCAGAGAATGAATTGGTAGCTTTCAGGAGGCTTTGCACTGATAGAAAGCCCAGCTCACAGGGAAACAGTCACCGACAAGAGCTGTATGAATGTTCCAATTTTAATAACCATTCAAAATCAAAAAAGGAATCCCCAATCCCACACCATACACCCAGCTCCTGAAGATACCCAGCCTGACAGAATAGGGCACTAGCATTCCTTAGGAGTCAGCATGTTTCACAAAGAACAGTTGTAAAATTATCACTTTTCTTCAATGTGTGACTCTCAGGTTCCCCAAAACTTCCACAGCTCTTTCTTCAGCCTAACAATGGCCATCACTTACCCAGTCCAATGATGCCCAAAGTCTCCCCACGGATACGCGCAGCACCTCGAGCCACCTCTCGGATCTCCTCCACAGTCGAGGCTCGATTCCCTTCCCGCAGAGCCTGGTGCAGCCAAGTGACTCGGCGATAGAGGTTCAGGATGTGGCAGAGGGTGGAGTCAGCAGTCTCCTCTACTGAGGAGGAAGGGATGTTGCAAACTGCAATGCCTGCAAAGCCATAGAGGTCATATAAGATCTCCAGCATCACAATACTAAACCAACATGAAGCTCTTTAAGCACAAATGCTGAAAGATAATTCAGTTCTCCGAAACTACTGCCAAAAAAACAGAAGATTCATTTCAGGAGCTCATTCTACAACACAGATGTGACCAGCCAGCTTGTCAATCTCCCAGGAAACACCATTCCCACCTTATAAATATCCACCTGATTGACACACCAGAAAACAAAAAAAACCTGAACAGGCCAAAATGAGACAAGTGGGTCATACAAGTGATGCAAGAAACTGACTGTTTGAGGAGATCTGCATTCAAAAAGATGCACTCCTTCCATAGATAGCCCTGACAGATTAACTGGCAGACTGCAGAATTCAGACAGATGGCTGAGCTCCTTCATGCATCACAGTCCAGATGCTCACTGCAAGCATCAGCCTCCCCAGGAGCAACAATAAGTAACTCATTAAACGCAGACAGAAGCCACAGGAGCCTCTCCAAATCCATTTGAAGTTATGCTTAAAAACATCACAACACCACCACATTGGAATAAAATGTAACAAGGACCATAAAACCCATGGCTAGAACTATCAGGTAAATTAGTAATGCAAATGAGTTGAAGTCCCAGAAGCGTAAATTACTGGAAAGGGAAAGATGGAACACTATCAAAACCTGGTCATTCCTACACAGTCTATTAACAAAGAAAAAAAAAAAGAAAGGGAAGAGTGGGGGCTGGCAAAATACCACTTTACTGCTGCTACCCTTCACCCAACAAACCAGCCAATAAATAAAAATAATGACTAGTTGAGAAAATGGTCTTTCCCCAAAGGTTACCTTACCCACTTGTCAATTCAAGGCAACTCTTCTGCCTCAAAGGTCCACCACCTAGTTAAAAACTAGGAATAAAATCTAGGCCATGGTTGAAGGCATCACTTTGTAAGCCTATTCAGAGGACACATTTGACTTAACCCAGACCATGTTTTCCCATGAGAATTAGGAGAGCAATGGCCACAGACAATCCCAGATATCTGGCTCCTTTTCTCTATCAAATCATTTCCAATTGTACCCTAATCCCACACAGACGACTTAGAGGACATGAGGAGGGGTAAAGGAAACCCCAGCTTCTCTTAATCTCAGTGGTTACCATCTCATTCAACTCCAGATAAGGCCTGTGCATCCATCTGTTACACACCAGACACAAATTTGTGTTAACGTGCAATATTGTGCCTAAATGTAAAAAAGCACAAACACACAAAATAGCCCTTTAGTCTGAAGATTCAGAACACATAAGAACCAGTATTTTACCTCAGAATGACTTAAGGGGTCTGGCTAAGCATGAAAATAACCATTAATTGTCCATGAAAAAGCAAGTTTGGCCCTGCATAAGGGTCATCATACTATTGCTCCAAAGCAAAAGTGGCAAGAAACAGCCTGATGGTGAAAGAAGTTTCACTGATCTCACCTTGGATTAATGAGTGTGAGAAAGCTTTGAATCTGAATGAATCCAAGATACAGATGGTGACTTAAGTAGAGAAACCAGACTAGATTAGGTTCCAAACTCAGCCCAAATATTTAACAGCTGTATGAAAGCCAAAGACCTTGCCAGGAACTCTTGAGACTATTCTGTGGAATCATCTGGATGAGAAGGCCCAATTCAAGCACCAGCCAAATACACACTCTTCGTTTATTTGCAATTTGTCTGTTCTTACAGATCTGAAAATTGTAAGGCCTACTTCAATTTTATATACAAATATCTATATTTGATTGTAGCTTAATTTGACCTGCATTACATTAAGGAAGGCTTAAAATCTGTGACACTTAAAAAACTTAAAGAAGAAGGAGCAGGGTAGTTAAGTGATCCATCTCACCCTGGAGCCACGCATTTAATAAGTAGCAGTTTTTTCTCACCTGACCCAGAGGCTCTCCACATGCCAAGGGCTCTAAAAGGATCACTAATAAAGTTTTGAACCAGAATCTACTTGCATATACAAAATTACAGGAAAACTCATCAAGCATTTCCAGTGAGTTTATCCTGCATCAGTGTTTGAAGCTTTCAGACATTGAGTTTGCTCAATGCTCACAAAAACCCCAAAGTTGCCTCACCAAAAGTTACCTAGATGCAATATTCAGGTTCCTGGATCCCAAACAGCAACAAAGACACCAACATCTATATCTGAGCTATCTGAGAACAGAGAATTTTTCTTTCAAGCCACCTACTAGCCCCAATAGTGGTCAGCTTCCTAAAGATGCCTGATACTGAGCAGCAACAAATCTGCACAGAAAAGTTTTTAAATGTACCCAGCTATGAAGTACAAAACCATGTGCAGTGTTCCACTCCACGTTCAGTTCTGATTGCAACAGACACCTGATGGTGCCATCGTACCTAATTCTGCAGCAGATTTGATGTCAACGTTGTCGTAGCCACTGCCAATACACACAATGACCCTGAGGGCTTTGAATTTCAGCAGATCCTGACGAGAAAGGGTAATGGTGTGATATATCAGAGCTGCTACTGCCTCATTCAGCACCTGTAAAAAAAACAGTCCAAATCAGTATCTGGTTTGGTTACAGAAGAGGCAGAGCTCCACTCCTGAATGCTTACACATTTTCTTGCCCACCTTTTCATGGATTTCCTGAGTTGACTGAGCATCACAAAATGCCACTGTAGCAACATCCTTCAAGATGGGCATCTCCACAGTGCAATCTCGTCCATCCAGGAGCGCAACCAGTGGCCGTGCTGGCACTAAAAAATTCCCAATAGGAGGCCGTATGCCTATTAAGGAAGTCAGCAGGAGTGATTACATGAAAGACAAATTCTGGAACCCTTGTTTGATCTGGAACCCCAGTGTATCACTAATTGTATTTCAAAGCAGATAACGCAAAGCAAAAGACATAAACAGGAAACAAACACAGGGAAAAGCACCTGGGAAAAAACTGCAACCACCTCTGCCACCACTAAATAAAGAAAAACAAAGCATGTGTTATCAACGATGAGGTAATAGAAGCATTCTGCTCAGAAACACATCATCTTACTCCAGGCTCCTGAAAAGAGTTATGAAGTCCCTCCAAGCCCCCTGCCCATTACGCTGCCCGACCCTCATCGCTGCACGCCCAGACACTCTTTCCTCCTGAAGTGAGCAGAACTTGTGCGTTCAGGGGGCTCCGGCAGTCCCTGGCGGCTGCCCCTTTCTGTCGGGGCCGGGGCAGGGCGCAGCTCTGTCCCGGCCCCGGGCGGGACGCAGCTCTGTACCGGCCTCGGGCGGGCGCAGCTCTGTCTCGGCCCCGGGCGGGTGCTCGGGGCCCCGGGGCCGCCCGCCCCGCCTCACCTTCGCAGATCCGGTCCAGCCGCTGCCGCTTCACTTTGTGCCGGTCCATGGGCCGGGCGGCGCCGCGCAGGGGCAGGGGCAGGGCCCGGGACCGGGGCCGGT
>JAWWEV010000029.1:18462748-18496158 GCA_035583235.1 Hafferia zeledoni | reverse complement strand
CGGGCCGGGCCGGGCCCGCCGACACTGCGGCTTCCGCTTCCGGCCCGCGGAGCGGGAGCGACCCCGGGCGCGGCGGGGCAGGGCGGGCCGGGGCCGCTCCGTGCCCAGAGCTCCGGGTCTCGGCCGGCCCCGGGGCCGCAGGGAGCCGGCCGGGGAGGGCGGGTACGAAAGTCTGGGAGGCGGATCCTGGGATGTGGCTTCAGGTCTTCCCAGGAAGCTCCCTGCGGACGAGACAAAACGGGGAGCCGCTCCCGGCAGCGCGGAGTCCGCGTGGCCCCTTCGCAGCCGCGCCTCGCCTGCTGATCCCGCCGGGAATGGGAGCGCTCTGCGGGCAGCACCGCACTGGCACCGCCACACAAGTGCTGTACAGTTTTCTGGAGAACAAATCCAAGCTATTTGTTACACAAACATTCCTGGTACCTGATCTGAAATCCATACAATTAATCTACTTCCACAGAGCCCTTCTCTTCAATACCTCCCGTATTCCATTCAGATACGTCACAGTGTGTCTTAACAAATCTGTGTGCCTTCCTCCTGCTCCGCGCTGGGGTTTGGTGGGCAAAAGGCAACACAGGATAATGGGAACTGCCCGATGGGGACCTGGTGTTGGGAGGAATGGGTTAAACAGAGAAGACTCAAGGACTGTACACCTGCAGCTGGGAATAGCCCTCGCTAAGTCAGTGTGAACAGCCGCTGATCTCCTGGCATGGATAAAGCGCATTTCAGTGTAATAGAGCAACTGCTACTTGCTCCTGGGGGAAAAAAAAAAAAAAAAAAAAAAAAAAAAAAAAAAAAAAAAAAAAAAAAAAAGAGGCGTGAAATACGGGTGATGACCATAGAGTTAAAAAAGAAAATACTGTTTTTCTGTTAGAATTCTGCTAGGTGCAAGAGGAAGATGAATTGCAGTCTACAGTTGTGTGTCTTACCTTCCTCATGCCATGCGAACCACATCTGAACGCTGCAATCCTGGAACCCAGGACGCCATTCACCAGCACTGACCGGCGCCACCGAATCGGCGCGACCTCCGGGGACGGCAGAGCCCGACCCGCGTGTACCAAACCCCGCCTGTGCCCCAAAACTGCGTGTGCCCAAAACTGCGTGTGCCGCCGAAACCGCGCGTGTCCTCAACCCTCCACGTGCCCAATTCCCGCCCGTTCCCAATTCCCGCGCACGCGGAGACCGCGCCCGACTGCTGCGAGCGGCGCGAACCGACAGGGGGCGCTGTGCGGCAACGGGGCCCGAGGGCGGCAGCACCGCCCGGGAGAGGGGCGGGAGCGCTCCGTGGACAGGGATGGGAAAGCTCCGTGGACAGGGATGGGAACGCTCCGTGGACAGCGATGGGAACGCTCCGTGGACAGGGATGGGAGCGCTCCGTGGACAGGGATGGGAGCGCTCTGTGGACAGGGATGGGAACGCTCCGTGGACGGGGACGGGAGCGCTCCGTGGACGGGAATGGGAGCGCTCCATGGACAGGGGTGGCAACCCCCCATGGACAGGGATGGGAGCACCCCCAGGAAAGGGGTCACATCCGCCCCAGGAGAGGGGTCAGACTTTGCAGGACAGGAGTCGGAGCCCTCCCGAGAGATGGCACAAGCGGGAACTGCAGAGCCCCGTGGAATATCGAATGTTCTTGAGCCTCCGCAGACCTGCATGGGAGGGTTGTTCCCCCCAGAGCAGTAGTTGTGCCGCAGACTGAAGCACAGTGACTCCTGCATGTGTGTGCTCAAGAACAGATGATGCTGTACAGCTCTGTGTCACTCCCACCTCTCCTCCCTCTCCAGCCGTGCCACTGATCATGGCCATGGGGGAGCAGGTAACTAGGACATCTTCCATTTTATTACAAATTATCTAAATCATTGGGGTAAAAGAGGTGCATGGGCATAGCTGTGATAGGGCCTCAGCCATTGGCACAGCTTCCCTTCAGCATGAATTAGTAAAAATTAAAAAATACCCAAACCACCACAACAGTGTCTATAGATAGCTACTAAAGAAAATGGGCAGCTTTACCCATTTGGTTTGCACACAAAACCTCAGAGACAGGCCTTTTCACACATTAGCCAAACCCTTAGTGTTCTGGAGCACAATTGCCCTTTACATTTATGCTGGCTGACCTTCATGTCAGTATAAAAACCCCAGTTAAAATCTCTCTGAGCACAGTGAGGTATCCTCGACTGTCAACACTCTCGCTGAAAGCTCTCAAGGCAAGTACTTTGTTGGCTGCTTAAAAACAACAGAAGGGATAGGAGAGAAGAGACAGACAAAGCCTGAGAACAGACAAAGAAATTGGAAATTCTAGAATACATGTTGCCAGGGGCAGAACTGGTAAAGAAAGCCTTGTCCATCTGGATTCTGCAGCTCTGCACTGTGGTCCAGAGTCTTGCCATGTATCCTGGAATCACGGAGGCAGAGTAGGCTGAGTTGGAATGGACCCAGCAGGATCATTGAGTCGAGCTCCTGGCCCTGCACAGGACACCCCAACAATCCCACCTTGTGCCTGAGCATTGTCCAAGTACTTCTTGAACTCAGACAGGCTTGGTGCCATGTTTCAGTGCTCAATCACCCTTTGGGTGAAAATCCTTTTTCTGATATCTGACCTAAACCTCTTTTGACTCAGCTGCAGCCATTTCCTCCAGTCCAGTCTCTGGTCACGAGAGTGAAGAGATCAGTGTCTGCCCCTCCCCTGCCCCTCGGAAGGGTGTTGAAGAGCCCAGTGAGGTCTCCCCTCAGTCTCCTCCAGGCTGAACAAACCAGATGCCCTCAGCCACTCCTCATACAGCTTCCCCTGCAGACCCTTCACGATCCTCATGGCTCTCCCTTGGATGCCCTCTAATACCTTAATGTTTTTCTTATATTGTGGTGCCCCAAACTGCCCCCAGAACTCGAGATGAGGCCCCCCCAGTGCAGTGCAGAGGGGGACAATCCCCTCCCTTGCCCAGCTGTGGATGCTGTGCCTGATGGTTCCAGGACATGGCTGGCCCTCCTGGCTGCCATGGAACACTGTTGACTAAGTAGGAGCGGCTCAGCTCGTACCTGGGTCTTTCCTGGTAGTCTCTAAAGCACCTAATGCTGCTGATAAGATGTAAAGCAAACAGCCCCCGTGCTGCTGCCCTGCCATGTGCCCATCTCTTTTACAAGCAGAGAGGAGAAAATGTACAAGAGTGATTAAAATAAGAACCTATTGCCTCTGGTTCTGTGTTCCCATTTGGGTTTGCTGCCTTTGCAGCTCACCTTGAAGTAGCTGTAGGCTGATAGCAGATCATCTCTGAAATTCCTCTTTGCCAAGCAAACAAGCCCAGCTCTGTTAATCTCTTTATGTCACATGCTACCATGTTGGTAACCTTCCACTGGACCCTCTTTAGTTCCTCCACATCCCTCTTGAACTTCAGGGGCAGGAAACTGTGCACAGCAGTCCACATGTGGCCACACCACTGCTAAGCAGACATGAATAACTTCCTTCAGTCTCTGGCCATGTTCTTCCTAACACATTGTGGTGTGTGGGTTGTCTTATTCACAGTCAGATCTTACTGGTATCCATGGCAACTTCCAGGTCCTTCCAGTGAGGCTGCTCCTCAGCCACTCAGTCCTCAGCCAGGAAAGATGCATGGGGTCACTCTGCCCTGTTACAGAACTCCATTCTCCCTTCTAAATGTCACAAGGCACCTGTTGACCCAGTCCTTTCATTTCTCAAAGTCCCTCTGGATTGAAGCTCTTGTTCAGCATGTCAATTGCTCACCCTGAATTTTTATCATCATAAATTTCCTAGTTCCTTTTTCCTGTAGGATGACTTACAGACAGTTATTCTCACCAAAGATACAGTCTACCCATTGAGCTGTATGATTGTACCTATCTAGACAGACACCTAAATGTCTCTGACCTTCCTGCTGTGAACCACACTGAGGCTAAAATACAAGAGCAGCTTTGAATTCTTTAGTCACAGGAACAAAAGAATAAAAATATCTAAGCCAGAAGTGGCCAAGTATCCCAGGTACTGAAGACTGTGGGGTAGCTGCTATGGGTGTCAAACCCCTGAACCTTCTTTGGCAATGAGCAGGCAGAGCAGTTTAGGGCACTAGCACTCCTGCTAGGAAATGGACAAGGGTTTTATTTGGTTTTCTATAAATATAGACATGAACTTCTGTCAGGTTGTTTGCCTTAGGTTAATATTTCTGTAGTGTACAGCTGTTACTATAAGCTGTGAAAGTCTGCTGTCTGTCTCTAGCCCTGTGAAGAGCAGAGTGGTGCTGTAAATATTAGCCCAGGCAGAGAATGTTTGCCCAGCCCTCCTCTGTGCTGCCTCCCGCAGTGGTACTGACAGTGCTCCTGACAAACAGCCCAGGCTCAGCATCTCCTGCACTGCTCAGTAACGTGCTCTGGTTTTGACTCAAGAGGGTTGTAATGATCAAATCCTGAAAAAACAGCAGAAGCATCAGTGAGATTAGTTCTATACAAAATAAGGTATGACCAAGTAACTAAACACATACTGCAAACAAAATACTTCTGTGGTCAAACTCCCTCTTCACTGGCTGTGGCAGTTGTGGGTGTGGAGAAGAAATGTCTAGCACATCACTGAAGTGCTACTTGCTTTAATACAGTGATTTAATACAGCAATTTCAGAGGACAACTAATGATTTGTGCTCTCAAAAGGGCTCCCTAGTAATGGAAAGGACTGTCCACTGCCGTTGATCTAAACAGAAGAGGAACCATCCTGCAGATATTGTAGGGATCATTCTGCCACCAAAGACAAGAACAACAGATGAGCAAACAGCACCAGCATGGGGAGTGGATTTCCTGTTTCACACAGACCCCTGAGTGCATCTCACACAGAGTCCTTTTTGGTATATCAAAATACTGGCAAAGATATGACAGAAATTTATTTACTATGAGTGTTAATCACCTATAGAATTATAGAATCATGTAATCATTTAAGTTTTAAAAGACCTTTAAGAGCATGGAGCCCAATTGTTAACCCTGCCACTGCCAAGACCACCACTGCCCCATGCCCTCGAGTGCCCCATTTAAATGTCTTTTAAATCCCTCCAGGGATGGGGACTCCCCCACTGCCCTGGGCAGCCTGTGCCAGGGATGGACAGTGCTTTCTGTGAAGAAATTTTTCTCAGTATCCAACCTAAACCTCTTCTGGCACAGCTTGAGGGCCTCCTGTCCTTGTTCCCTGCTTTGACCCCCCACCGATTCCACTCTCCTGTAAGGGAGAAGGTCCCCTCGAGCCTTCTTTTCTCCAGGCTGAGCACCCCCAGCTCCCTCAGATGTTCCTAGAGCATTCCCTGGGGTTATGACCTAAGGTCAGGACCCAGCACTTGGCCTTTTTGAACCTCATGCAATTGGCCTCAGCCCACAGATCCAGCCTGTCCAGAACCCTCTGTAGAGCCTTCTTACCCCACTAGTGCCA
Source organism: Hafferia zeledoni (assembly GCA_035583235.1). Taxonomy (NCBI): domain Eukaryota; kingdom Metazoa; phylum Chordata; class Aves; order Passeriformes; family Thamnophilidae; genus Hafferia; species Hafferia zeledoni. The sequence goes on along the minus strand of JAWWEV010000029.1, from coordinate 18,490,751 downwards.
CCCAGCTTGGTGTCATCTGTCATCACAGGACCTTATATGAACCTGCAAAGAGCAATAAAGATAGTATGAAGTACATAACTGGAGCTAAAAGCTGAGGAAATCAGAACAGAGTGGATCAGTGTTTATGTAACTGTTTGAGAAGGTCAAAGGCCTGGACCTTGCATGGAACTAAGAGAAACCTGAGATGTTACATGTTACACTGGTAGATGACCCTCACAGGTCAGACCTGGCCTATACAATTTCAAATGAAAAGAATGATGAAAGCTTTGATTGTGAGAGATTGGTAATTATCCAACTCTCTTAGACCTGTAATGAGGTTACAGTGCTGGTGGGCATGTGTGTGGGGAGCAAGGAGTAACCAAATAGCCTGCTATGTCATGGGTCCTAGGTAAAGAGACATTAAGTTAGAGTTCCTCTACTTGGTCACTTGCTAAGGGAACCTGAGAACACTGTTCCAGCATTCAGTTTGGAAAGGAGGATTTTCCCTTTCCTTTTTTATCTGCTGCAGAGCATAATCAAAGCTGAGTTAATGAATCATCTCAGAGGTCTTTGGGTGACGATTTATAATCACAGAACCAAAAAACACTCAGGAAAGAACCTTGAAAGATCCTCTACACTGTTCTCTTATACCAAGCTGGACTGACCTGTCTACAGCTGTTCTTAAAGGTCCTGAGTACATATGATCACTTATTTTATTCCTCTCCCCACAGAAGTTGTTATCTATTGTAGAAAAAAATTGTATTGGTCCTTGACAAATCCATTTGGGAGACAAATAGCAAGTTGTTATTTTCCTAGAGCTTGAAAATTCATTGTTTATATTCCTGCCTTTCTCAAGGCACATACACTTTTCTCTTCTCCAGGCTTTTCTCACATGTGATGTTGGCTACCACTTGGGCTACTGAGTTTACTGAAATCCATCTTTGCTTAGGGGAAGCATAAAAACAGCAAAATTGAAACAACATACTAAGAATCACAGACTGACAACTACTACCATCCAAATTGCCCTTTACATTAATATCCTTGAAAAGCTACACCTGTCACTTCTTCAGTCTAACTGCTGTTTCCTTCTCCTGAATGGTAACTGCAAAAACTTAATTTGAAAGTTAAAAAGGCTCTGTCCCATCAACCACTTTCCTTAAGCTTCTCCAACAATTAAACTTTGATTAGACTTCAAAACATGGTAAGAATGGTTTTCCTCTCCTCCTTAAGCATGAAGTACAGCCTCCAGTGTTTGGGGACACGTTTTTCCCAGTCAGCAGAATTCTGCCACAGCAGTTCCCGCCAGGAAGCAGGAGGACTAACCTTTTTCAAAACTGAATTGGATTATGGATACTTAATGCATTTGCACAGTTATTTCCCTTTCTGCTGGGCTTTTCAGGCAGGTGGGGTAGGTCTTTCTACCCCTGCAAACAATCCACCTACAAAAGGTTTGCTTCATTTCCATATACTAATGTTTGATGTGCATGTGTTGGACTGTCACTTTTTCACACTGGTTAATGTGATCTTAGGATGCAAACTAAATGGAAGGATCGGTTCAAAAGAAGCACGGGTGCCTAAAAGCCGAGTGGGCTCTCAGAAATGCGTCTGTCGCCTGGGTACAGACAAACAGCTCAGTCAAGGCAGAGCCAGCAACAGGTAAGAAACTGAAACAACACCCTTCACAACAAAGCCAAAAGGAAGAAGCCAGAACCTCAGTTATCCTTTCTGCAGACCCAAGAAGCAGAAGGGGAATCTACTCAAAAGCCAGTCAGCATCTGTCCTCTGCAAGAACAGGCCCTCTGGCTGAGACATTGTCCTTCACCCAGGTGCGCCCCCGAGGGCGCGCAGTCACGGCTCTGCCCTCGGTACCGGGTGCTATGAATGAATAAACAAACGCCCCTTTCGCGGCATCCCGGCGGCTCCCCGGGGTGGGCCGGGCCGGGCCGGGCCGGGCTAGGGCGGTGCTCGCCGCCCGCACCCCGACGGGGCGGGCCGGGCCCGGCAGACCCGAGGCGGGGCTGCGGGCGGTGTGTGAGCTGCATGCCCATCGCTCGGAGCCACCGACTGCCGGCATGGGGCCGGCGCTGCTGCTGGGACTGCTCCTTTCCCGAGCCGGTAACAGCGCCCGGGGAGGGCAGGGCAGGGCGGCGCGTCCCCATCCCCATCCCTCTCCCCGTCCCCATCTCCGTCCTCCGCCCTCATCCCATCCCCGTCCCGCATCTCCATCCCTCGTCCCCGTCCCCATCTCCCTTCCCCATCCCCATCTCCGTCCCTCGACCCCGTCCCCATCTCCGTCCCCCGTCCCCATCTCCGTCCCTCGTCCCCGTCCCCATCTCCGCCCTCCGTCCCCGTTCCCGTCCCCATTTCCGACCCTGTCCGCATCCCCATCCCCATCCCTCTCCCGGCGGGCGGGCAGCGGCACCGCCCGCACCCCGGTCCCGTTACGGGCGGCACGGGAGGTGCGGGGGTCGCGGCCGTTCGGGGGACCCGGTCCTGCTCACGGTGCTGCCCCCGGGGCTCCCCCCAGGCTGCCCCGGGCGCAGGTGGCGGGTTGGATTTGGCGTTTCCAACCGGGAAAGGCGGCTGGTGCTCTGCCCCGAGCGAGGAGCCGCCAGTGTAGCTGTGGCCAAACTGGAGGAACGTTCTGGGGAGGGGAAGGTTGCGCTGGGGCGAGGCGGGAGGAGCGCGGGGCGATGCGGGACGAGATGCGCCTGAGCGGGTCCGGCTGCCCCGCGCTCTCGCTGGCTCCGCCGAGGGCAGATTTTGGTACCTGCCCCCCGTGCATTTGCCCTCTGGAATGCTTCAGGCCCGTAGTTTTCCGAGTCGAGGCTCAGTTTGCCGAGACCAAGGAGCTCCTGCCGAGATGCAGGTGATGGTTCTACTCTGCCAAATCACAACAGCCGAGTATTGAAATTATTCCTCTTTCCAGTTCACATCTCTGGTACAGCCTTCATGGCTGATGTGACTAGAAGCACAGAAATTACAAACTGCTCTGAAGCATTCCTAGACCCTGGCTGTGTGATGTTACTGCTTTCAGCAAAAGCTGCAGCTGCAGAATATCACAATGACTGTTAAAAATGGGCTGTTGCACTTAAACTCAGCAGCACTGTCAGCCACATGATTACGATAGATTTCCCACAGTTTTCTATGTCCAAATGCCAATGATTCTTTGGAAACTGTTTACAGAAGGGTTTCCCTTCTGTAATCGTCCTCTCTTTCAATACCATGGTGCACCACGGGCAACAAGATATACATATCTCTATGACAGGACATAGAATGAAAAGGGAGAATAAAGATATATTGTATTACCTATGCATTTTTCCTAAGGTACAAACAAACAAAATAACAACAATAATAATAACAGTAATAATAACAATAACAATTATTATTATGATAATAATAATAATAAAAATAATAATAATAATAATAACAACAACAACAAGAAGAATAAGTTAATTTGCTATTACCTTTTACCCTTTTTTTCCCAAACTGCATCAGGGATTCCCATACACATGTGTCTTTAACATGTTCTGCAACCTAGAACATGGGTCTAGGAAAGAATTAGCTTTATCATTCTTTCCCATTGTTATCTGGAATACTAAGAAAAAAATGAAATAACTTGTCAGGTTTCAGGGCTGACAACAATGCACAGCTATTAAATGATGTCTGCAGAGGAGGACTGATTCAAGTTTGAGGTTTACAGCAGCTTCACCTGAACCCACTGCTCTGGGTACAAAGCATTTCTGACAAGAGGTTTTTCAGGGAGCTTACAAAGTCATCGAGCCTCTATGTAAGAGCCAGATGAACTACAGAGTACATACAGTAAGCTGATAGGAAAATGAAGAAACATGTACAAGTGAGACAGAGGAACCTTTACAGTGTTACTGGGCTGCAGGAAAAGTAGAAAGTTTGAGAAGCAGACTACTGCTTACAGCAAATAAACTGATGAAGCCAGCAATAGTGAAGGAAGTGAGAAGACAAATTAGATGGTGAAGATGGCACATCAGGCAATATGAGCTGTACCAATATTGTTTTCTAATCTATAGTGAAGGCAGACTGAAATAGTACTATTGCACCTGCTGAACAAACAGTACATAAGGTGATGTACCCAAAGAACATTACAGGTAGATGTAAGGCTCAGCTTAGTAATTTCTTAAAACCAGCCAAACAATACTGACCTGAAGGAAAGAAACATACTTAGCTTATTTTTAAATTATTTTAGCAAACTATGAACAATGAAGTTTCAAGACTTCCTTGTATTTGTACTATTAACATAGATTGATATACTGCAGAAATGAAGAAAGATTACAGGCTGAATTCACCTACCTGTGACAACATAATCATAGAATTGTAGAAAGACTTGGGCTGGGAGGGACCTTAAAGCCCATCTAGTTCCAACCCCTGCCCTGGGCAGGGACATCTTCTATTAGACCAGGCTGCTCCAAGTGCTGTCCAACCTGGCCTTGAACACTTCCAGAGATGGGGCTGCTACAGCTTCTCTGGGCAACCTGTGCCAGGGTCTCACCACCCACTCAGTAAAGAACTTCTTCCTAACACCTAATCTAAATCTCACTGCTATTTTAAAATTGTTCCCCCTTGTCTTATCACTATCTGTTTCTATAAGAAGTTGCTATCCCTCTTCTTTTATAAACCCCCCTTTAGACCCTGGAAGGGGCTCTGAGGTCTTACCAGAGCCTTCTCTTCTCCAGGCTAATCACCCCCAGCTCTAACAGCCTAACTTTAGAGCAGAGGGGCTACAGCCCTTGGAGGATCCTTGTGGCTTCCTCTGGACCTTCTCTAACAGGTCCATGTCTTTCTTGTGCTGAGGGCCCCAGAGCGGGACACAGCACTGCAGGTGGGGTGTCACCAGGACAGAGCAGAGGGGCAAAATCTCCTCCCTTGACCTGCTGAATTTGGTGCAGCCCAGGACATGTTTGGCTTTCTGGGCTGCAAGTGCACATGGTTAGCTCACCCATGAGAACCCCAAAGCCCTTCTCTGCAGGGCTGCTCTCAATGAGTTCATCTTCCAGCCTGGACTCGTGTCTGGGACTGCCCTGAGCAGGTGCAGCACCTGCACTTGGACTTGTTGAAGGTCATGAGATTCTTGAAGGCTCACCTTCCAAGATTTTTCAAGTCCCTCTGGATGGCGGAATTAGGTATCACCTCTTCGGAGACAACAGCCTATATAAAAAAATCAAAAAGCTGAAAAAATATTCTAGCTTTGAAGATTATGTTGTTAGTCTAAGATTATTTAATACTTCCATATAAGGTGGCACGTGTGTGTATATGTATATAATCAACACATCTGTCACGCAAATCCATGTACACATGGAGATACAGTCAAGGGTTTACAATCAGCCAACAGGTGAAAGCTGGCAGCCAAGCCTTCATCTGCATTTTTGGCAGGGACTTCAGGCACTGAGTTCTGTATACTGAAATTGACTGTATATCAGCACTTCTAGATCAAGCTACTTGCATCTTATGTTAAAGATTCTTTTTATTATGCAAAAATACATATTCCTAAATTTTCAAGCTCAGTAAAGTGGTTGTTTTTAACACACTATAAATGGCTTTCTCAGTACATCTCTTAATGACCAGCATATACTTTAGTAATTGCAGCAGCTCTGACTCACAGCACACAGTATGGTGTTACTATGTGTTTATTGCACTGCGGTTTTCGCTGCCCAGATAGAAGAGCTTCTTCCAAGCAAGCCTCAGCAACCCCGAGGTTTCACAGGGATTTACTGCTCCATAAAATACAGAGCCAACTTCAAAGAGTTAAGGGCAATTAAAAAAAGATTTTATTAAACAAAATTATTTTTGAGACTTTTATTTAACCTTTTGTTCCTTCTCTCATACATACTCATTCTTTTGTTTCTAAGTGGAGAAAGCTTTTGTTCCTTACTACTCCATATGAGAGACCCCAAAGAGCTTTGACTCTCGTGGGAAGTTTCTGCCGCAGAGAGGATCCCTGCAGAACAACAACAGGGTGCTTGTGTGGCATTCATCCTGACCCAGGTCCTAACAATCTTTTGCCTACTTGACCAGGAGACCTCCTGGCTCTGCCCAGGAGTGACTGTGTTGTGGCAGAGCAGCTGTGCCTCTCAGACTCCACCTGCAATGCCACGTACAGGATCCTGGAAAACTGTGCCCTGGCCAAGACTCGCCCCCTTTCACTGGATCACGAAAGCAGGGTCAGATGTCTGAATGCAGAGTTTGACCTTGGGAACAGCTCTTTGCTGCACTGCAAGTGTCACCGGCGCATGAAGAGACAGGAGCACTGCCTGCGTGTTTTCTGGACCGTTCACTCCAGTGTGACAGATGGTGAGATGAAATAATATGAACTTACAAGGTACTAATAAAAGGCTTATTCCTGCCCCCCATCTGAAAAAAACTGTGAAAAGCCACTTCCCAACACTGCAGGTACTGCTTTGGAACCTCATCTCCTAGTAGAGAGAACTCATTACTGCTGTGTTTGATAAGCAGAAAAAACTGGTCTGGTCTGGTCTGGGACCAGCACTTCAAAAACACCAGGGACTCCAAGAGACAGACAGCTACTCTGAGACAGTTAGATTTAGTGCTGTAAAAAATCCCTCCAAATGGTCTTATGTGTCTGTCCCTGAAAATGGACATGTGATTATGACACACACTGCCATGGCATCCCTGAGCCTGCTGCTGCTTTCTTTAGTGGGATGCTCCTACTTGACCTCCCACTAAAGCCTGTCTGTGCTGCTCAGCTCCTCACTTGCACTGAGGCTGAAAAATCCAAATGACATAGACCAAATTCCAGCCAGACAAAATGTAATGCTGTTTTTACATAGTAATACCTTTGCATTTCCAGCAGAACCATTCTTGACTTTGGGATTTGAACAAGACAGAGCAGCTCTGAACTCCAGCCTGAAGAAAAAGCCAGGCATAAATAAGAAAAATACCCATTTAAGAATAAATACATAAATAAGCAAGCAGGCTGGTCACAAAGCATTTTTCTCATTGCATAAAATACCTTGTATCTTGCCTAGGTGATTTCAATTTGGAGACCTCTCCCTATGAGAATCCAGCAAATGAAGAACACTGGAAGACAGATTACAATAAACTGGCGGCTCTGGTATCAGGTAAGATTTGTGATGGTTACATGATATAATGCTGCCCTCTGTTATCTTTTCAGGGGCTGAAGTTTGTCAAGAACAATTTGGGGTAATGGCCCCTTTAATCAGAGGAATGCCTGCTCTGGATACTTGCCTAAATTTGTTCCCACTATCAAGTGTAAATATAGCCATAGATCTAGGCCTGTGACAGTGGGAATAATCCACTGTGACCCATTTTCTGGAACAAGCACCTTACCATGAACCCATAAAAAATACTCTTTTGTAACTAATATAACTACAGTGTTATACTGCAGGCACATAGAAGGACTGATTTGCTTTGTTCTTTTTGATGTTCCAAATCTGACCATCAAGAAAGGGCTACTCCTGCTTCCACACAGAATCTCTTCTGGAGATTTGCTTCATGGTTTCTGTGTTTCTTTTGGCATTATAGGCTCCCAGTTGGCAGGAGATGCAACCAATCCGTGCCTGAAAGAAACTCATGTCTGTAACCTGAGCAAGAAGTGTGTCCGTCTGCGCACAGACTACGCCTCCATCTGCACCAGGGGAGTGGGGAGCGAGGATGTGTGCGACCAGCGCAAGTGCCACAAGGGGCTGAGGAATTTCTTTGAGAAAGTCCCTGAGGATTTCACCAAAAGGATCCTGTTCTGTCCATGTCAAGATGAATTTTGTGGAGAAAGACGCCGGAAAACTATTGTTCCTGATTGTTCCTTCCAGTCTAACACCAAACCCAATTGCCTGTGGCTGCTGGACACCTGCTTAGAGGACCATATCTGCAAGTAGGTCCGGCGGCAGCGGATGTTGGCCAAGAGAAGAAAGCAACATAGACACTGATGGTCTCGTTTTCCTTCCTACAGATCCCGACTGGCTGACTTCCAACAAAACTGTCAACCTGCAGACACGTCTCCAGATGGCTGCTCTCTGCACAACCATGCTGCATGCCTGCAGGCTTACATGGGGATGATTGGTAAGTGATATCCACAGGAACATGCAGGGTGGATGCTTTCAGGCACACACTGATGCTGTAAAGGACCATCCTGCTCTCCTGCAGGAGGCAGTGCTCAATATTCCAGAGAATTTGTCTTACTCATTGATGCCAGTGCTCTCCCTTGCCTCTGAGGTAAATGCAGCCCAAAGAGAGCTCTTCCATGGCATTTATTGTTGTACTTTGTCCCATTCTCTGTTGTCAAATCAGCTGCACTTGGCCTGAGATTTCTCAGCACCTGTTTGCATCATCAGGTGGTACAAAGTTTTCTAAGGGCTTCATCAACGGCGCTTTCTGTGCTTGTGTGGACTAAATCATTCCTCATGCAAGAGTTACATCCCTTCACAGCAGTGATTAAACACTGCATTCCATCACTGCCCAACTTTTATACTCCTGATGGTTTGTTAGTATTGTGCACACTGTGTTCTCAGGACCAGCCAGAACATGGCCCTGCCAGCTGTTTGAAGGAAGGTCTTTGGTTTGAGTTATTTATTGCCAACCAACCTGCTGATACTTTTTCAGAGTGGCTCAAAAGAGGAGCTGTAAAGAACAGCAGTATCTCAGCAGCTGTTAATCTAGACTATACCTTCGATTTTCCCACATGTCTCTGCTGGTTTTGTGCTAGATGAACACTGGGTGAATGGCACATGGTGGGTGTGCACTATTTGGTTGTCAAAAGGCACCTGGCCAGTTACACAAGGAGCAAGAGTGCCTTTTGTTGCCATATGCCAGTACCCCAGCTGAGTCCCCGCCGGGGAGTTCACATCCTTCAATCTAACGCTTGCACTGGCTTCAGTTCTCTACACCACACCATCAGAGTGGGGAGCAATCTCTGCACTTTCTCACAGCCCAACAAACTTCAGGTAGGTTCACCAGGCCTGGGTCACCTGCCTGGGAATCCTGACCTCAGCTGGTAACACGCTTGTCACAGTGGAAGGCTTCTCCCTCCAGGGCAGCATTCCCTTTAGTATAACATGATTCATGATGCTTCTTTCGTCTGGGGGTTTGCAACAGGCACGCCCATGACACCCAACTATGTCAGTAACTCCAGTGTGGAGGTCTCCCTGTGGTGCACGTGTGAGAGCAGCGGCAACCAGAAGGAGAAGTGTGACCAGATACTTGGCATGTTTGAGAGCAACAAATGCCTTGGTAAGCATTAATCTCATCACAGAGAAACAGCTCAGCACAGGGAAATTAAAATCCTGTGGTTTCAAGATCCTTCTTTGCACTGCTGCAATGTTTCTGTGATCTTCTCTATGACCTATGGGACCAGCCTGGATCTGCTCTCAGAAGTGTTTCTCTATCTTTTGGGGAACACTTCTGTTCATCTCAAACATCATGAAGCTATTGACAAACATCATTCAAATGAAGGGCCCTGCAAAAACTTCACAAGGGGAGGTCAGACGTGCTGTATCCATAGGTTGCTGAGTAACCACATCTGTGAGGATTATGGGTCGGGATTTCCCTGCTTGTCCTCCTTCCTGTACTCCTTTGGCCCTCACTTCCTTGGTCAAGATAAGCAGCTCCTGAGGCAGCCTTTTATTAGATTCAGCAGCATAGCAGTTACAAAAATCCTGTTACATGCAACTGTGTAATCCTAAATCTGTGTTTTTTTAATCTCTCTAGCATTTTAGTAACATACCTTAATGAGATTTAAATATTTTATGTTTGTAAAAGCTTCCAAAGGATATAAAAGAAACCAGCATAATTACATAAATTATTAATATTTAAACCTACCTCCTGCAGTATAGAAAAGCCTTACATCCAGCACTATAGATACATCTACAATCTAAACATCCCATCTAAGATACTACAAATCAGCCCCTTACAAAATACACAATTGGGAGTCACAGAGGAACCCAAAAGTCTTCAAGTAGAGTGCAAAAACTTTTGCAGTCTGCTCAATCTCACAAGCAAACCCACAGACTGACAGGCCATTCACTGAACAGGGAATACGTATTTTCTAAATCAAGGCCACACAGCCTGTGAGTGCCTTCCATAAAGTAGCTTCCCTAGACTTCTGTTCACTAGACTCCAAGACTAGCACAAGAAAAGCACAATAAGGCTCTTGTTTTACTTCTGTTTGCAGAAACTGCCATTTGGTCTCAAATGCACCTGAAGCAGACAGCTCTAGAAAGACAGGAAGACTTACTTTACTCATCTTCCATAAGCTTCCAAGGAGACAGTGCTAGCACATCTCTTGCTTCAGAAATGTCCCAGGTATGAATTGGTTTGTTGCCTTCACAGAGCAGTGAGTCAAGTAGCCTAGAGACAGTAGTTGAAAAACCTTGGATGTGGAAATGTGTGACTTTGGACATCAAAGGGAGGGATCCCATGTGCGTGCGGAATGCTGGACCACTCTGCCTTAAGCTGTTCCTTCCACAGACAAGCAGAAATAGGAGGCCATGGCCTGGCCACAGGACTTTCAATAATCTCACATTAGTGCTCAGAACTGGAGGCTCTGCAACCAGAAGTTTGAGCATAAATGTGCCTAACTGGGATTCATCCCTCCTTTTCGTTTCCTAGGTGGCTGAAGGGAAGATGCAGCGAGACAGCTCTGAACACAGCAGTATGCCTTTGGCCTCCTCTGTACATTCTGGAGCTGCTACTTCTTGGCCTTCTCTGGCTCTGTTCCTGCCCCTGTTGCTGAGCCCACATTAACTTGGCATAAATGGAATCTTTTCTTCCCATATTATTAATATTATTCCATATCCAGGCACGTCCCACTACTGATTTACCTTTGGGAAATGGAAGGCTTTCAAACAAGAGGAATGGAACAGCCTTAACCCAGAGTGACACTGGAAAGTTCCCACCTACTTGTACCTCACTTTTGCCCCATCAGTTTGCACTGAGCTCTGCAGATACAGTTCTCACCATTGCTTCTGCCATGAACGCATTGTGAGTAACAATCAGCCTCATGTTCCAGCTCAATAGCTTAAAACAAAGGTCTGAGTTCTGTCAGAACTTGTGCAAGGTTTGGTTTCTGATTGCAGGGATGACCTGACACAGTATGTCTGACCACCTCACCTTCTGGGCTCAGGCCTACAATCATTGAATGGTTTGGGTTGGAAGGTATCCTAAAGATCAGGTTGCTCCAAGCCCCATCCAACCTGTCCTTGAACACTGCCAGGGATGGGGCAGCCACAGCTTCCCTGGGCAACCTGTGCCAGGGCCTCACCGCCCTCACAGGGAAGAATTTCTTCCTAATACCCAATCTAGACATACCTTCTTTCAGTTTAAAACCATTGTCCCATGTCCTGTAACTACAGGCCCTGGTGTATCTGCCGTTATCATCCCCCTTTATGTACTGAAAGGCCACAATGGGATCTCCACAGAGCCGTCTCCTCTCCAGGCCAACCCATGCCAACTGTCTCAGCTTCTCCTCCTAGGAGAGATGTTCCAGCCCTCTCATCATTTCCATGGCCACCTCTGGACCTGCTTGAACAGGTCCATGTCTGCCATGTACTGGGCAACCCCAGAGCTGGATGCTGAACTCAGAGTGGAGAGGTGGGTTGGGTAGAAGAGAAGAATCACCTCTAACCCTGCTGGCCGTGCTTTTTATGCAGCCCAGGCTGCAAGATGGTTTTCTGGGCTGGAAGTGCCCATTACTGGCTCACATCCAATTTATCATCTACCCATACCCCTCCCCAAGCCCTTTTCTGCAGGGCTGCTCTCAATCCATTCACCTCCCACTCTGTGTTAATACTGGGGGCTGTCCCAAACCTGGTGTGGGATCTTGCATTGGATTTGTTGAACTTAATGAGGTTTGTGTGGATCCACTACTCAAGCCTGTGAAGGCACAGAGTAGAGCATACTATCCTAAAGACTAGAAGTCTGTGCTCCAGAGTGGGTTGCAAGAAAAGCTCAATAAACATACACATGAAGTCCTTGGTAAACACCATTTCTGGATTACTTTCAGTTCCCTTTTCAAATCCATTCTTTTAAGTATAAGAAAAAGACCATTTCAGATCAAGTACACTATGCTAGAGTTTATATTCTTGCTCCATTCTGTTTTGTCCCTTGCAACATATATATAATACATTATCACAGCTTGTAACACACTTGGGTTCTGTTGTTCAAATGGACTTCTGTGCTCAACTCCAGTAATTTTAGTTACATCTGGCAGAAGATGATCTTGCCTGGCCTCAGGATGCACCTTCTCAGCATTGCTTAGAGAATGCACATAGCTCATTGAAGATGTATCAATCACAAAACCCCTGGGACATTCAGTTGCAAAAATCTAGTACGTTCTGCACATATTCAAGTTGCCATTGTCCCCTTCCAGCTGCCTGCCCCATCTCTTCCTCCTCCTCCTCTGCCAAGCGCTGCTTCATGGCCTGTTTATTCTGAGTGTAAATGTGTGCACTGTGTAACTGCTGTTAGTTTGTACTGTGTTTGCCTGTTAAAATGTGGTGTTAAGTGAATATTGATTTCTAAGCATAGGTTAACAGTCTGCAATCAATTATGTGCAAGACTTGCCTCATCAGCCATCCTACACTTTTGAATAGCCAGAAACTCAGCTCCTCCAAACAGCTCCTCCATGCACACATACAGTGCCCATTGCTCATCCTGAGAGGCAACAGATCTCAACAAACTATACACACCCTAACAAGCTTGCAATCCTGAGTAGAGGCAGAACAGGTGAGTATTCTTTTTATCCTGTGCTTTATCTGTTGCCAGGGAAGAACCAGCTAGTAATGTGCTGTGGCTCCCAGTCACTGTCAGACACCTTATCACACAATCTTACATCGTCGCATGTATCAGTAATTATCCTTCTGCAGTGGTAGTATTTCCATTTCCAATTACAGACTTCTGTTTACTTCCTAGGCAGGTAGAACAAGGAAATCACTGCATGGAGCAGAATGATCTCCTCTGTCCCACAGAGAAGCAGTATCTTATTTGCAGGCAGTAGGAACAAATCACATGTCTTTTTCATAAAGAGGAGTACTAATGCTGGTATTTCTCATCACCTACTGAAATACGGCTAATTGGAGCAAGAGACAGCACTATTTCCACATGTTTGCTACCATTCTCTAATAGAAACAGAGCCCATGTAACCATAATATAATATCTACATTAGATCATCCTCCATATGTTGGGACTAGAAATGTGTCAAGACTCTTACTGTAATGTAATAGCATCTGTCATCCCCAGAATTTAATGGAGAGCGACAGTGAAGAAGAAAATGTTGTTCTTTCAAATGTTCCACACATCAGAGAGAATATTTTCGAGTACGATGGAGTAGATTTCCCTGAGCCATCTGTACCACACACACTGATACACAATGTACTGCATTGATCATTTACTCATCTGCACTGTGATCTTCCCTCTTTCCCCACTGTAGTGGTGTAAGACAGGTTGATATGGAAAAAGGAATTAGCATTTTGTCATTCATGTTTAGAGCACTGTGGACCTTTAGCTCTTTACCCCAAATATTGTTTTTTTTCAAGTGTCCTGCATCCCTTTTGCATGCACGTTTATACACACAGCTGCCTCTTAGGCTTGTTCATCAATAACTGCAAGCAAAATTCACCTCTAACTACACCTGCATTCACAGGTAGTCACACTGCTGGGAGTACAAACCCATTTTCACTTAGACTTTTCTAATACCCAATCTCCAAATACCACAGTTTTCCCACTACACAGCATATATGCATGCACAAGTATAACTGCTAGTAGGAATATCATACCAGTATTGGGATTGGTTCAGTTCTGTTGGCACCACTAATGTTGCAAGACTGACACAGTTACCTAAACCCATTCAGAACAGTTCTTACTAACCATACTACAGGCAATTTACTGCCCTCCCTCAGCTTCTGTTCCCAGAAAGTGTAATACAACATCCTGTGAGCATCTGCAGTCTCACAAAAGGTAATCCACAAAATAAAAAAATAATCCAATAAAGATTCTCTATCCAGTCTTAACACTGAGCTCTCAGCAAGCATTTACAAGGAGGGAACCTTCTAATTGTTGTAATGTAGATTATTTTTTAAAGAGTAAAATAATGTGAAGTCTCACTAATAAAATCTATCTTGCAACTCTAGAAGTCTCCTGCCTTCCTTTGCATTTAATAGAAGCGACACTGCTTGTCTCCACTGCTGGAGGCATTATGGGAAAGAAATTGAAAGAACAGAGCCAGAATCTCTTATAAAGCAACCTTAACAACTTTTACAGACATGACTCACAGTCAGGTACTTCAGATGTGGCTTCTAGAACTCTGATAGAGCTTTAAATCCCTTAGCGTGGTCTCATGTAGCATTTGCAAAGGGCATTCATATAGTCCTCCAGCGGGGAGCTCAGACAATTGTGTTAAATGTGTTAAATAAGTGGTTTCTTGTGGCAAGTGGGAGAAGCAACACACGTGTCTTGCCTGAGGTCATAAGCAAGGTGATGCCAGAGATAAGCCTTGAATTTGGAAGTCCAAAGTTATTGTGTGCTTGCCTCATTAAAATCATTCCCACTGCCTCCAAGAAATGCCCATGTTTCAGTAAGAATCAAGTGGCTGCAGTTTTCCTTTCAAAAGGGGGAACAATATGTTATTGCAGATGAGGGAAAACTAAGTCTTGCTTCAAATTGATTCCTGGTTATAGATCCCTTGCACAACTCTCCAAATCTGCTGACAAAAGGCAACTTTGAGTTGACATGAAAATACTACAGGTTCAGCATTTACAAAGAATGAAAGTGTCTTTTTCAATACATCCTAAAAATCATGTAACTACCAAAATGGTAGGCAGCTTTACGCAAGGAAAAAAAGGAAAATTGTCAAAGTAATCTTTGAAGTGTCCATGAAGCAGACAAAGGTTTTGGGTACAACACTGGAGAAGGAGGAAGCCAACCAGCACTGCTGAGCTCTGCAGCATCGTTCAGCACTGCTGTGGAATCACAACCCACAGCAATTCCACAGCTGCTGCTTCCCCAGTCGAAACAGGTCCTGGTAAATATGATCAGAGACTAATCACTTCTACCCCGGGGACTCTGTGGCTGAACCTTTTTTCATTTGAGGGAGGGTCGGTTGAGGCTGAGCTTGGTTAGTCTCTAATGGAAGCTCTTCTGATAGGTGATTAGCTCTCCTCCAGGAAGTGACTTGGTGTTTGGGTTTCTTGCAAACCCCAGGGTTAGCAGAGGTCAAGGGATGCTGCACTTTCTCCAAGTGCCTTCATGAAAATAGCCCCACATACTTTCCATTTACAGCTGATCACCTCCATTATCCCCAGGCTAGGAGGAGATGATCAGCAATTGTTAAGTGCTTGAATCAGACTAATAGCTCACTGCTAATTCCCCCAGTAATGGGAATCTAAATTCCTGGTAAACAAACTGACTGCTTTTCACACACAGGGATGAATGCCAAAAGCCTAATATTAGAGCTCTGGAACTAAAGCTTTTAGAGCAATCCTGTCCACTCAAAGATGTTTAATGACATTATGTACTAAATAATTAGAAAATGAAGGCCCACTTGGAATCAGTGGGTTACTGTCTAATTAAGATGACAAAGGGGCTCTACCCTTTTTTAAACAAGTTTATACTAAAACGGCGTACCTGATAAATGGTGCTGATAACTGTCTTTACCTTTGGGCAGAACAAGCAGGCATTAAGCTAGCACAAAATAACTGTGTGATTTTTGGCTCATCTTTCTTCCCATTGGTCCCTCCTGTTTTCCTGCAAGGCATGTGATTCAGCTGTTCCTTCCCTCCCCGTCAGATGACAAAATTTATTAAGCAACATTCAAATCACTTATCCTCATGGAGAGAAAATCATCTTTGCTTTATTTTATGGCCAGAATCACAGCGTTCTCACCACAAGATGCTTGAAGAGCCAAGAGGTGTGGGCTGGAGCCTCTAGAAGCACTTCATAAGAATTGTTAGTGAGCTTGAGAGCACAGGACAAGATTATCTATGCACAGAGAGAACTGCAAAAAGACTGAGAAATGTTCTACTGATAATATGGCTGAATTAAAATTAATTAGTAAATCATATGACATCCTTATCTCCATGACTGAAGAGACATGGGTTTGAAGGGTGGACTAATCAGTGGATAAGGAATTGGCAGCCAGAGAGTTGTGGTCAGTGGCTCTGTGTCCAGGAAGGCAAAACAAAGTGCCACTGTACTCTCCTCCATTTCACTCCTTCCTCCCCCGCCCCCCCCCCCCAGTCTAACACTTAAATTACTTTTTCTTCTATTTAAGTTGGCCATTAGATACTGTCATTATAGGTCAGTGAGCCCCACTGCAAGAAACTGAAATTTCTTTAACCATTTGCACGCAGTTATTTGTTCTCCAGCTTTCCAAACCATCAGCTTTTTCTTTTTTTCCCTCTCCCTAAAGAATCTTTTGATTAACTGAAGTCAATTTTGCTAAGTGCTAGTTGCTCTAAGAAGCTTGTTTTGTCAGTGATCCCCAGGGCTCCATTATGTTTTCAGGGCTACAAAACAGGAATTGCTCTGTCTTTCTGTAGAAATGTGAGATTAGCAGCTAATTCTTCCAGCCTCAAGCTCTTTGGATTTCACACCCATCCTTCCAAATCAGACCATGTGCAGAAATTAGGTGAGAGATTTCCCATCTTTTTTCTCAATTTCAAACCATTTTAGTGCAAAATTTTGTAATGCACAAGGAATCCAGGTCCACATGACACAACAGATTGCTATTCTAGTTCCAACTGGGAGCTGCAGTGGTATCACAACAGAAGGACTGTTGTGCACTGAACACTTCATTCTTAATACACAAATATAAATCGCAGTGTAAATGGGACTAATAGGGAACCAAAGATCACAGAGCAAATGCCAGTTTTAAAGACATTTTCAGCACAGAAAGGCCCTTACACAGAGGAAGATTATGACTCATCATGAAGCAATTTACTAAAATGTTGGGAGTAATATCTGAGCTGTTTTATTCACACTGTGTGGGACGTAACATTCCTGCTACAGGGTTGAAATGCCAACCCCAGGGGCTCAAGGGTGGCCTGTCCTCTCAAGCACCATCGAGTTGCATCTTCCATCTGGTAAATCAGGCACAATAAAATACTAACAAAATGGAAAGATGATGAGTTGATCAATTTACTAGATTATTTTTCATTTGTTTTTGATTGATCTCAGCAGATGTCATCAGGAGTCCTACTATTATTCCTGATAGCATAGCATTGCTCATGTATCCACCTGAGTCTGTATTTTAATCCAGATTTTCAAGCATGTACTTTTCAATTTATATTCCAGTTGCCTGTGTTAAGGTATTTCCAAGACTAATACCCTGTTGTTTTTTTTCTTCTTCAGATACCTTTTGTGGTTTAGTTCTGATTATATCTTCAATCAGCAATGCCACATAGACACAAATAAAAATGGTTTGCACACTTGCTAAAGTAATAATTCACTTCTGCTTTTGGGTTAAAAGTTCATATCATCTTATATGTTGGAAAAAAATACAAGCACAACTTTTCAAAGAAAAGCTCCATCCTATCCCATCTTGCCATCACACCACTCAGCCAAGTAAGGCACATGACATGTCAAAGGTTGCACAGCCTTCTGCACCAGGAAATCTGCAGTTCTCCCCAAGGGCAAACTCCACTTCAGCAGAAGCATCAACTGAAGCGCCTTTAACGTGCCAATACTTTGTGACATGTCAGGACACTTCCCCAGCAAGGGCAGCAAAGCTCCCTGAGGGAACAGACCAAAACTCTGTTCCAACAGAACACCTCTCATCTGTTCTTCTGTTTCCAGCTCTCAAATAAAGCCAGAGGCTTGAGAGAGAAATGAAAAGATCAATTCTTCTGCATGTGAGTTACAGAGTAATGGTTTTTGGAGAAAAGACAAACTGAACTATGGATTTGCATCAATCATTCTGTGATGTGCTCCTTTTAGGCCATGTTGTCTCTACCCTGCTGTCCTCATCCCCAGCAGAAACGGGGCTTTCTGTCTAACAGGAGACTGTGGAAATTCTCCATGAAGCTGTTTTTATCTCCCCGCTGCTCTGCCAACCACCTCAAGTTGGCTTCAGGATTCACAGAATCACACAATCAGTCACATTGGAAGGGACCACAGTGGGCTACCTGATCCCACCTCCCAAGTCAAGTAGGGTCATCCCAGAGCACACGGCACAGGATTGTGTCCAGATGGTTCTGGAATATCTCCAGTGAGGGAGACTCTCAAATAATATTCAGTGAAAAACCCAGCAACATTTTAAACATAGAGCAAGAGAAAGCAGCTTCCTGCAGTGCCCATCACTGAAGCTTCTACAGAGATAAAAACGTAACAGAATCTCGACTTCATGTAATTTTTCCTGAGACTCACAACCTTCTCCCAAAGGAAATGAGCAAACATGTATGTGGCAACAGCACACATAATGAATCCAAACAGCTCCTCATGATCAATTTCTTCAAACTAGTGTCTTTAACTTGTTAAGTGATGTAAAAAAACATGCATTTTATTTTTCAGATGTTGAAATCAAAATTTCCCATCTGAGAACTTGTGGTTTGTACTTTTGGCAATATGGTTTCATGAGCAGATTGACCCTTCCAATCTAGCAATGGTTTTAGTTTGATTTAAGTCCTTTTTACATCTGATGGTTTTTTCATGACCTAAAACACACAAAATGACCCATTTATCCTCAGGTTTTCATGGCCCATCAATTTACACCTTTCTTGGCAGCCACAAATCAGTCAAAGGAGCTAATAATCCATGGGGAAGGAATGATTAGAAAAGCACCCAGTCGGTGAACCAGCTCTGGACAGGCTTCCCAGCAACATAAGTCATGGACACGCAGGCAGAAATGTAGACAGCAGAAAGACAAACTTGCTTTACAAGGTATTTAAAAGCAAAGTCAGTCCTTTATATGGTTCAGACTGAGCTAATCTGGACAAAATCTAAAATAAAAGGACGCATTTCATAACACAAACAAGTGGATGGCTTCAAGCAGGGAGCTCTTTTTCAGCATAATGCAGATGTCAGTTAATTAAAGTAGAAGGTTATATCATTAGCAGCCAAATCGATATAAAAGGAATTAAGAGCTTGAATAGCAAGCTCCCCTGCTTTCCAGCACAGCACCCGGGGCCGTATTTAGCTAAAATTCAATACACATTAGCAGACAATCACTGTAGTCTTGTATGGGGATGTCTTCTTGAAATACTTTAATTGGACTCTCTAGTGTTATCAGTGCTAAACAAGATGTCAGATTAACGTGGAAGCCTTACCAAATGGGACCAGCAGCCCACAGGCTGGAGAAGACACATTTACTTCTATTAAAACCTCACTGGTTTTCCAACATGTATTAATAGTATTATTTTCACAGTTACTTTAAGAAAGAGTGACTGAAAAGCATCTTTACATACAGGTGCTCCATCCTGTAAAACTCAGCCACTCCATACTGGCAACAGCAGATCCACCTCTTGCCATCTCAATCCCAGGCTCCATTACTCAAGAACCCATCAGTCACACCAGACAGAGAGTTTTTACCCTGAATTTAACACCTCTGCAGAGAACACAAACCTTATATTGAAATTGGCAAATGTAAAATACTCAACTGACAACTCCTGTGACTGGTAAGATTTGATATGGCAACATTACATGAAGCACACACTTCTCATGACAAAAATTTTAACTGCTTCTCATTCTGTACGTTCCCGAAGTAAAACTGCAACACTGTCTTGGCTCCCCAACCAGGAGGTGATTTTCACTGTGTTGAATTTTACCTTTGTTTTGAAGGTAGCCCACAGAAGCTACACTACAAATTTCCTGCACAACAGAGTGGATGCTGCAAAACAAAGCCAAATCTTTCCTCTGAAATGTTTTATCTAACAAGATCAGAAACAAGTAGATCTACAAGAGGACAGTATGGAAAAAAACAAGGATTGTGTTCACATTACACAGATGTGTGCAATGTAGGGCTTTGATGGTTCAAGTAGAATAGGAGGTAACATTAACTATAACTAAAATGCCACAGAATATTTAATTTAAATATTTTCTGACAGAAATTTAAATTCCACAGCTGACTAGGAACAGCCAGTGCTGCAGCCAGTACTGACTGGCACTATAATATGACAAGAGTGGTTACAGCATTCATGTGCTAAGGGAGACTGGAACCTGTAAGACAACGACAGTGACATGGAAATTTCATTATTCCTGTTCGGATGGGTAAGCAGAACACCACGGGACACTGATGATCTTGGAGGTCTTTTCCAACCCAATCAATTCTATGATTCTTAGAGCAGACTGAGAAGCACATTAACTTTTTATTGTTTAAAGGTTGTTTGAAGACCTATATTCTTAAAATACATGCGCCTCTACCTCTCCTACATCCTCCCCATTCCCGGGAGTTTATTGAAGGACCTTATTATATAGTTTATTTTCTCATATTTCACTTCAGCATAAAAAGGAGGGTGATAATTGACAACTCTTCCCTCTCTTTTTCTCACACCACATCTTCATTCTTTCATGCTTAAAACAGGACAGGAAGTTTGCCTTGATAGTTTAGTGTCTTCACCAAAAGCCTTTTTGAAAGTGGTAACTGCTTGTGTAAAAGTACTCACACTACAGCACAAGTTGTAATTTTGGATTACAGCTAGTACTGCTACACACTTTCAGTTGGTATAATATACTGCACACAAAATTTTTGGATGCTGCAGTCTATCCAAACTTTACACAAATCTGTCCTATTGTCCCACCCTGTACAATTCTTAATTACTTTATTTCTAGAAGACTGTCATTTCAAAATACATGCCCTTTCACCAGCCTTAATTTAACTGTGGGGTTAACAGGGTAAAGGAAAACAACAACTTCATGGTCAAAACCATCAGAAAGGTTTCACAAGGAAAGCCTGCATAGTGGGAGACAGAAATTATGAAAAGTCGTTCAAGGTCTGGGGAGAATATAGGAATTAATATGTAATATAAAGAGCTGTTTTCCATTGGACTTTTTGAAGTCAGTGTACAGAACAGAATCTCTGAATAAGCAAAATGTTCCAAAACCCCCTGATCAGCAGTGCTCACTGCACAATGTGATTGTCAGGAGGAGATTTCACTTAGAAAAAAATTACAGCCTAGTCTAGGAAGAAAACTGACATTTCCTCACTGCATGGCACCTTGTTGCTGAAGGGTTTTTATAACTGTGCCCCCAAAAAATGCATTGCAAAGATCAGCTGTCTCTTATGCAACTTTTGTAGAACACAAAGTGCACAATTGCCCAACAACCTAAACATGCAGCACTGTCAAAGCAGTACATTCACCCAAGTTTTTTCCATTCAAAAAAACCCAAAACAAAAAACCCAACCAACAAACAAAATCAGAGGGGAAAAAAAAAAAGAAAAGAAGAAAAAAATGACAGGTTTTCCTAGGGAACCATGGAAGCCTTTTAACAGACAACATACTATGACAAAATAGATTATATCAAGGAACTGTCAAGGCTATCAATAACTGTCTATCAATTCACAAAACACACGGACACAATGAATCAAATTACAGCCTATGGCTCCATTACTGACTTTTGTGGTGTTTGTCAAAAGTGTTATTTAAATAACTACCTCAAATTCTTCACACAGGCCACCAGAATTTATTGCTTTTGCATCTACAGTCCAAAAAGGCAACTCAGCTCAGTAAAAATTCCTAAGGTTGTATCAATGCAATCTGTGTAGCTTTCAAATGTTATATCACTTCCATACCATGTCCTGGAAAAAACACGAAGCCATTATTTCTCCCCAGTAATAAATCATCTAAGCACTGTAGTACTTTCTGTAATGGAAGAGCTACACACTGCATCTTCCATTAACTTCTGGCTTAATTAAATGTTCCTTGAATAAATCTTATGCTTACACTCTTGTGACATGCTACCAGTGCCGACTTCTCCATTTATAAACCGGCTGGATTCAGTCCAATCATCCCTGCTTATTGTACCTGTCACTCACTGAAAACTCCAGGCTCTCAGTCCTCCTTGCACCCTTCTTTGCTAGTTATTCATTCTATATGGCTGTAGAACTGAATTAATGAGTTAATCGTGTGAGCTACGTACTAACAGACCTCTTTTAGCTTTTGCTTCTTTGGAGTGGCCAGCAGGCTGAAGGAGGACATCAACATTTTTTGAAGTGAAACTACTAGAAGAAATTCAATTTACTAAGCAGGGGCACAGGCACTCGATTTAGGTTCAGTTTTCAATTAGGCTGAAATCATTGACTCAGTGAGAATGAAAAGCCTCCTCTTCACCTTTGAATACAGAGTCTTCTTACTCCCCTCCCCTAACAGTGCAACAGCAGTGTGGGAAGTGACTTCAGACAAGTTAGAGCAACTTTAAAACCCGAGAATCCTTCGAATGGCTTTACATCTCCAGCCCACTGAAACACCACGGTGATTTAAACTTCGCTTTTGGTGATAACAGGTGAGAGGAGAATGTATGTTCAGCCACTCTCAGCAGATGAAGGGATATGTCTCAGAGAGGATGCTGGAGCAGTTTAAATCACTATTAACTTAATGATTTCACTCATCTGACCAAATGCCACTGTGCAGCCTTGGAACAGAAGGCATCAAGTGCCATAAGAGTTCTTCCAGAACAGGCCAGCACAGAATGAGGATAAGCAGCAAATCAAATGCCACTGGCAGCAAACATACACAAAGTGGTATTTTTGTTTCCTGAACCAAGGCAGTAACCAGGAATTTCTGTAATGTTATATTATAATATGCACTCCATGATGATGAGGAATCATCTTAACTTTTCATCATGATAAGAAAACTAAAGTAATTTACTTTTATTGAAAACATCCCTACAAATTCCCTTATATTACATCTCCATTATATTGGCATAGTGGGGTTTGTGGGGATTTTATATTTTCTGCTTTTAAAAGGGAGGAAGAGAGGTGTAATCCATACACACATTTAAAATACTTTAACAACCTGGGCACCTAGGCAGAATT
Source organism: Hafferia zeledoni (assembly GCA_035583235.1). NCBI lineage: Eukaryota > Metazoa > Chordata > Aves > Passeriformes > Thamnophilidae > Hafferia > Hafferia zeledoni. The sequence continues at coordinate 18,467,806 of JAWWEV010000029.1, read as the reverse complement.
CACAAACCTCTCTCAAAAACAGTTTTAAAGCATGGATTACCAAAATTAAGTACTTCAATTGCTAGAAATAGCACTCAACATAGAAGTGTTGCAGTTAAACTGAAGGTTCTTATTACCTCTGTTTCTGTTGACCTGTGGGAAATTCACAGGAAACAAGCTGTGACAGAAGTCACTACTGAGTTTTTTGGACTTTCCAATCCATCATAAAGCAGCTGGCACCAGACAATTTAGATATACAATTGAGATTTTAAAATTCTGTTTCAGAACAGCATCACTCTCAAATAAAGGGAATAAAGTTAATTATGTGCAGAACATACTTGAGTAATGTTTAACTTAATTTTCCTCACAATGTCTAATATGATACACTGATACACCAAGGAAATAAATTTTGTATTTGTAACAGATCCATTGACAGCAGCAAACACTTTTACAGCAATTCATCAACATGGTAGAAGTTTACATGTGCACAGCTTTATCTTTCACCCAAAGCAGTACAGCTCAGTTAACAAGCTAGTAATTTTAATCTAATTAGCACAGGTTAAAAAAGCCCTGTAATCTGGCACTGCTGTTTACTTGGATATTCACAATGACCTCAGAAATTCTTCACTTGAGCAAGGTTTACAAATCATTAAGTTCCAGAAGAACTGGTGAAATTTGAGGAATCATCACAACTATACTGAGAAGTTAATCAAAATTCATTTTATCACCACTACAGTGGGACCTAGGCTGCTAAAAAACATTTTTAATTTTATTCAAACACCAGGCCTATGAAGCAGAAAGAAAATTATGTTCTTAATACATGCAACCAATATGTGCTGGGGGCCACCCAGCTGGGAAGCTGCTTTTGAGGGCAGGAGCTGTCCTGGAAGCCCCAGGCTGTGCAGGAGCCAGGAGTGTGTCCTCACTGCCGGGGCACCCAGGGCTGCACCAGGGACACTGTGAGCAGGTCAGGGAGGGGATCCTGTCCCTCTGCTCAGCACTGGGGAGGCCACACCTGGAGTCCTGTGCCCAGCTTTGGGCCTGGACTGTCAGACAGCAGTGCCAGTAGAGCCTCAGCACTGCCAGGGCTCTTGCCAGCCCAGATTCCTGATTCCACTATGAGATGAGAAGCACCACTGCCTGCACTGTCTCCCAACCCCTCCAGGACACACAGCACCACACTGAGTGCGACTCAGTCAAACTAATCTGCTTCCTACAATTCAGCCTAACCATAATTTTTGACCACTGGATGAAACAATTGTCTTGGTCTCTTGAAAAGGGAGCAAGTCCACTAAGACAAGAACTGCAGTAACAATCTGAAGGCTCTTGGATAAGAGAATCCTAAGCATCTGGATAGTTCTTTACAATCTCACTGGGGTCTTTGTGGGCAACATGCACCTGGTTTCCTCAGAGCACATGGGCCAGATATGAAGACATTACTGCTACTGCTTTCAAGCTCATCAGAAGCTGCAATTAAATAAAATCTCTCAAAACCAGAAAATACATGGCATGAGTCAATGAATTTCTCAGATATAAAGAAGTGATTCAGGCACAGTAAACACTTTCACTGCATTACTCCAGAATCCTCAGAGGCATTTTATGTCACTTCATCTCAATTAACCTCCCAAGAAAACAATTCAGATCTGAACAAGAGAGAGGTGAAAAAGACATTACTGACAATACAGAAAAGCTTACCCTGATGTCATAATGCTGCATTAATTGAGTCACAGGGATATTTCCTGGAATTCAGGTTGGAAGCAGAAAGCAGGAGATACAGACAGAAGAACAGCAATGTGCTGAATCACAGAGAAGTTATTTCAGATATCAGTGAAGTTATTACTGCTAAAGTTAAGATTTCGCAACTGCTCCATAAAACATTGTTCAGCTTCAAAATGTTCTCCATCTCAATTTAGCACATAATGTAAATGAATAGTACAGTAATTCTAACTCTTTCACAGTACCTTTTATGTTACAATATGGTTTTCTATCTCCTCACTTCCAGAAAAGACAATTTACTGTACACTGACACCTGCCACCACCTGTTTTGACATTGTTGTTCCAGCACCATCTTTTCATAGCAGAACCAACAGAAATAACCATCAATATCTGCTACATTCATTTCAGGCACTTTTTTCATTATGCTACACTGTATTTCACACAAGAAAATTCAGTGCTTCCTTTGGAGCAGGAATAGTTTTTGTTGCTTGAAGCAGTCTGTGATCACAGGGATCGTTGTAACTACATGCAAAGCCCTGTGGGGTTCTAGGAGCACTGTGAAATTCTCAATAGTAGAGAAACTACCTAAAACATAAAACACACATTAATCTTAAAATAAGCAACTTTAACAAAACCAGGCTCTAATGGTATTTGGACCAGATGCTCAAAATGTGTGTAGAAATCCAGCATTATGGCAACAGTGCTTTAAATAAAATTAAAATAACTCCAATGTGATTGGGATACAAAAGCACAAACATTTATGCAGTTCTTATACAGATGAAAGCTGAAGTTGTTTAAAGTATATTAGTTTTTAAACTGTCCATACTAATACAGCTCACTAGAAACCTTCCTTCGGCTTTTTTCATAACACTCTTCATTTCACATAACTTGTCAGACTTCCAGTTTATACAACTCTTCCTCCTTCTGTGGGTTTGTGCTCTTTTCGTGTTTATGCACAGTGTGCTCGCTCTGTCCGCTCATGGATCTGTCTCAGACTTGCACTACCACAAACAAGTGTTAATTATTCTGCCAGTGATCAGCCCCAGTACTACTGGGACGACTTTTGCTGCTCCAAGAACCAGGTCAGAATCTAAGGAAATATATAAATATATGGCGGAGGAACTGGACATCACACACAGACCAATATGTGCAAGTCAATGCCAACTTTATTATACACCACACACAGTTTATATAGAGCTAAAGCCACACACTATTGGCTAAGTTAAAAACCTCACACCACCAGGCTGCAAACTTTAATTGGTTATAATCCATATCTCACAAGTCCAGTGTTTATATTGTCTTATCCTGGCTGTTTTCACACACCTGCAGAGTCCTGTGAGAACCTGAGGAGCTCCCATGAGAAACCTCTAGGGAGTAGCTAACTCCTCCAAGCAGCTGTGACTTGTTGCTGCTTCTTAGCTAAGTCTCACAGGGTTTGTGCAGGCTGGATTCAGTCTCACAGGACCTTATATAGATCTGAATTGCTCACTTTTGATTTTATTGTAGCTACAAGAAGCAGCCTGGAAAGAGCTCCTGACAGAAAAGCTGAACACATACACTTGATCAAGGCCACCATGAACACGGAGCTGTCAAACTGATGGTCCCACAGCCCAGTTCCTGCTCTATCACTAGTTGTGATAACTGCATTGGAGAGCACAGAAAATCCCACACTGAGGACTTCCCAATAGCAGAGTACCCAGTGGAGTCACCTGTTTCAACATATTCACTGCTTCACACCAACATTATTGAAAACCCCACCGTACCCCAAAGAAGGATGACAGGTGATGGCAGAGCTGTTTTCCCCACATATCAAATCCCACCTCCTGCCTCTCTCCACAGATTGCAGTCCCAGTCCCAGCTGTGTGGGCCCCCCAAGTCCCACAGTCCAATATTATCCGTAAACCTTGAATTGGTTAAACATTTCTACACCTTCTGTACTTTTCATTCCCCTTCTGCATTTTGACATCCATTCTGAAGACAAGGTTGCTGTGGCAAGGAGAATTGCAAGGAGGTTGTTGGCATCATAATGCTCTGGAAGTATCCAACCAGGACAAATGTATCGGTAGCCTTGGCACACCCTCTCCCACACAGTTCTGGAATTCCTCGCTGTGCTGCTCTCCTACCTTTTGAAACCACCCACAGTTGGTGAGAATTTATACTTCAGTCTCAATGTAACTCAAGTGTAAGTGGTTTCCCTCACACCTTACAGTCACATGGTTTCTAATTTTAAAATTAATGATGTCCTGGCAGCCTAAAAAAGCAAAAGTGGGAGTTGCATTAACTATGTTAAATGGAGAATATGACCAACAGTAGAAAAGATGTTCTTATTACATCAGATTTCTCAATGTAAAATTATACAGGAACCTGTAGCCGTAGCTGATTTTTAAACAAGTTAAAAAGCACAGTTTTATAGCACCATAATAAAGAAGCTGAATTCAAATAATTCAGAATTTTTTCTAACTGTTAACAGATGAAATTCACTGTATTGGCAAGACACTTCACTTGGTAAAGGCCACTTACATTGGACTTCCTGGAGAATCAGCTGTACCTTTGAAGATTTTAACTTTGAAAAAAAAAAACAAACACACCAACAACTCCTTTTAAAGCGTCTACACAATCCATTGGCATAATGGACACAATTCCCACCCTCCCATCACCAGCATCCATTGATTTTGTCATCGTGTTTCCGTGAGGGACTAGAGACAGTCTCATCCAGGCAGGTGTGCAATAACATGAGGAACAAATTCCTGCCCTTCCAAGAGCACCCAGTTCATTCTGCTCAGTTAATTTGTGCCTCCCCAAGATTATTACCAGTTTTCATGCGCAGAGGATTTAATTAGTCCTCTGCTCTAAAAGCCAGCCCCGGGTGTCACTTCAAAGACCCATCTATTACAGAACAGAATGACAGGAACAATTACAGGTTCTCCTTATGAAGCCCGTCCTGAGCAATTGAATTACTGAACTCTGAGCCAACACGAACTCGCCTCTCACGCGCTTCTTGTCGCTTCGAGAGCCCAAAGCGCCACCTCCTGCTGAGCAGGTGGAACCACAAATACCCTCATTTCTGCAGCCCGTGAGCGGCTGCGGGGACAGCGAGTCACACACTGCAAATCCGTCTGGTTGGGGACCAAAAAAGAAACGGGTTTTCTCACTGAACAGCTCAGTCTGTCACAGCTGCCAGAACGCTGCGCTGCGAGAGGGGCGGTCACACGAACAGCTGGAACGCGGCTGCCCAGGGACACACCGGGAACAGGACCGGGACAGTGACCCTTCCCTGGACTCTGCGTTGGGGAGGCCACACCTTGAGTGTTGTGTTCAGTTCTGGGCCCCTCAGGTCAGGAAAGAGATTGAGGGGCTGGAGCG
>JAWWEV010000029.1:18372791-18439125 GCA_035583235.1 Hafferia zeledoni | reverse complement strand
ATATTTAAAGTATTTGAAATTTCACCATGTGGAATGAGATCAGAAAACTATGCCTGAGCAGAATTTATTCTATTCTGTTGCTTCTTGATAAAGCAAAGTGTTGTGCTTACATATTTAACTCCTGAAATCAGTACAGTGTGCCTCATAAAACAGGAACCTGGGGTCATACAACTATCCAAAATACTTCACTTTATATTTTATATGTAGACACATGCTTCTATTTAAAACAAACACTTTTAAAATTTAAATCATAATCATGATTAGTGGTTATTTTTCCCCCCTTAATAAACTTCTTTCACACAAAGAGAGAGATGTCTCAAAACCAAAGTTCAGCTGCAGAGTACCAGTCTATATCAGCTGTTCAGCCAAGCTACACTTCACTTAGTGAGGCCAGCATTTATACCACTTCCTTTACTTTGAATCCAAAGGTACTCCATAGATCTCTTAGCTCAGATACCTTTTTCCTGTCTGGAAAAAGGACTTTCTATTTTGAGAGGAGACTGCTGAGTCTGTTATTGATTTTCACAATAACCCAAGGTGCTTTAGACTCCTGTGCCTGGGTCTGATAAATCACAACTTTGAACTGTGGTACAATTATATTCATCAAGCAACACCTGTCAGTCAATATTTTCTGTTGTTTTCTCCAGCTTGCCCTGCACAGAGTTTTGTCTACTGTGTTCCAAGTTATTTTCATTTGAATCCCAGTCTAGTATGCCACACACATCTATGATTACAATATGTGTCTTTCAGCATTCAAGTCTGTGCTAAAGAGAGTTGGAACAACTCTGAGGAGAGGAGCATCCCCTGGAGTGGTTACTTGGCAGAGATGAGAGCTGGGTGTTTGTGTCCATCTTTGACATACAACTAGAGCAGATACACCCATGCAGCAAAAGGGGACTGTTCAGTTATGTTTTACTTTAAACCTGGTTTCATATTTAAACTTTAATTGGGCTAAATGGTGCTTCTCTGGATGTCTCTTGGGAGAGGAAATTAAGATGTGTTATTCTGTGTAAGTCTGGATGCTGCTTAACACTGTTGGAGTGTTCCTGGTCAGGCCAGAGCTGTGAATTCTCAGCCCCTCACTGTGGCATTCTGGTATATGTGTGGCATTGTTCAAAGCACAAGAGAAAACATGAGTACATTAATTTATTCATTCAGCAAGATGAAAGGCAGTATGGCTGATTAAGATTCTAAGAGTTAATAGAATTCTGTTTCCTTCTTTTCTCTCAAGTCCCAGGCTCAGCTGCAAGGCTGTTTTATGGATTGGCTTACCATGGGAGGTGTATTGGTCTCCTGCTTCTGTTCCTGTTGCAGTCAATGGCAAAGTTCCCTTTTACTTTAGCACTGTACAGATGTACTGGTAAAGCAGTTTTCAACAGCAGACACTTTTTCATATTTCAAGTAAGATTTTTTTAACTGCAGTTTGGTAGACAAGTGGATAACTATTCGATTGGAACTACTTCTTGTGGGGATGGAAACAGTTTTTCATTGGTTCTCTGTAAAGTTATTTCACACAAGTGTTTCAGATGGCTCTTGCATTTGGTGGTCCTCATATTAGGCAGCTGTTGTGTAATTAGCAGAGTCTTTCTACTTGCTATAAATGCACAGCTATATGCATATTCTTCTATAATGAGGCCTGCTGGGAGATGCATTAATAACAGAGTAAGGGACTGTGGTACAGATTCATGCTGTGCATTCAAAATGGACAGCAGCACCTGGCTTTAGAAAAGGGATAGGTTTTTCTATGTTTTGGAAAGTACTTCGTTCACTGTAATTGAATTGGATTTTTGAACAAGTGTTAAGATTGTCGGGACAGAGACTACATCTAAAATTTTCCCTCTGTCTTACCCCTGTGGTATGCAATAACTTACTGAGGAAGCTTTAATTCTGAGGATTTGTTACTGTGTGAGATTTTTCCTCTGGCTTTGAACTGAACTATTAGTGCTGGAACAGAAGCTTTTGTTCTGAAGTGCGGGTTTGAATTCCATAGGACACTTCAGCCTCCATACTGACTGTATTGCCCTGCAGAGCAGGAGATTTGTTACTGTGCTTTGCCTGTGTTGCTTTGTGGTACTGATGGCAAATCCCATGTGATTTTCTGGGTAAACAAGGGTTGTGGATGCTCCCAGGGGTACAAACAGCACTCCACAGCTGGAGCATGTCAGGGATAGTGGTACACAGTGTGCAAGTGATCTTTAGCAGCCTTGATATTAAGCTGCTCTCATTATGTCCTGATACTGTCACTGTCGTACTCTAAAGAACAGGGATGAGTAAATTGCCACAGGAAATGCCTGGAAATGCTGGTTTGGTCAGACTTATTGGAACAGCCCCAAAATTCCCTCCTGGGTTAAAGCAGTGAAATTAGGTTCTTTCCTTGCCCCTCCTCCTCCTACAATTGCATGCAAGTCTTTATTGAATTAAACAGACTGTTATATTTGGAGGTCTCTTCTATTTGAACACAGATTATGATTGTGTTTATGTTTTGTACTTACAGCAAATAAAAAAATGAAAGTTAATGTGTAGCCTGATGATTATGCAGGAAAGCTTGCCTGGACTGTAGCATTGGAGCACTGATAATTGTTCCTGCAAAGCTTCACCACTGCACTGTGCACAATCCCCTTCTTTGCAGTCTTCATTGTTCAGCACTTTGCCCATCTCCAAACTTATAAACCAGATCTCCAAACATCCTCTTGGCTAGCAGCCAAAACCAGGAATGATAATGCTATCAAATGGAAATGAATACAGGGATAATGATGATGTTTGCCTTATGTACAGAATTTTATTTTATACTGTTAATAAACAGATGTTAAAACCCCAGTGGGTTAGATGATGGTGTGATACTGGCATTTCCTGCCTGGTTTGTAAACTAGGATCTTCTTCCTCCAAAAGGTACAGGCACTCATTTCTCACCTTGTGGCAGATTGTCAGGTACTACACTAAGAAGATAAGAAGTTTTTTCAAGATTTTATTTGTTAGGAAAATATTGCAGCTACAATTTTCATAAAGCCTAAAAGAGTTACAGGCCCAAATTCCACTGAATAATTTGGGCCCAAAATATGCAGCAGGGAGCATTCTAAGTCTATTTTTGGATCCATTTCTGTTGGGTGTTTGAAGGCCAGGTGATGTAAGTCACTGGGATGAGCTGTTTTCTGCCCTTGCAGTAGGCTGTTATGGGCATGTGTTTGGTTTTAGTTTTGCCTTTGTAGATGCCTGCACTGTGATCTTTACTATTTGAATGAATGTAGGTTTCATTGTTCCTCAGGAGGTACAGTGTGTGCTTTTGTTCTTTCATAGTCAAGGTTATTCCTGTGTTGAGACTTAGAGATTTTGTGTATGGAGGCAAAATTTAGCCCATGAGACACTTTGCTGTAAGGAGGGGTTATCCTTTAGAGTACATTTTAAAGGGACATCAAATGACTAAATTCTGTGGAAACTGCCATGTTTCTGCTTTTCTCAAAAATTACTGTTCAGGTTTGCATTTGGACCTACCTGTGAAGTACAGGCATAAAAAGCTATGCCCTTTGACCTTTGAGGCAGAACTGCGGCAGAGGGACCGAAGTGACAACGTGGCTTCAGTGCTGTAGTGGCCAGAGTAGCGCAGCCCCCGTGCATCCCATCTCCAGCTGCTCTTGTTCCCGCATTGTCCAGATCAATTCTGGTTTGCTGCATTTTCCTGGGCATGCCAAAGCTGTATTTCTGCTCTGGCTGTGCTGCCTGGGGGGGATGACCCAGAAAATGCCCACAGCTGCACAACCCAGTGCGGGGGGAGGGGTCACTGCGGCGCAGCAGCTCCATCCGCAAGCACGCTCACCTGGGCAGGTGGCAAACCTGCCAGCCAAAATCACCTCTCGTTTGGAGAACATCTGCTTCTGGTACGAGAAAGATGCCTGGAAATATGTGACCTGACCCCTGTGGGTGAAGGCTGGCTGTGGTCACTTGTGGCTGCACTGGCAGTGGTGTTCGAGCCAGTGGAGTGTCTGTGGCTGGGCTGCCTCCTATGTGGCACAAAGCCAGGCTCCTGGGGCACAAAGCCAGGCTCTTGAGGCATAAGGAACCTCAGAGGCCATTGGATGCTTCATGGCTCCCCATAACCAGTGTTCTGGACAGTTGATTAAAATCACAGAATCAGACTATTCTGAGATGGAAGGGACCCACAAGGATCATCGAACCCAACTCTTAAGTCAATGGCCCTCATAGGGGATTGAACCCATGACCTTGGCATTATTACAAACAAGTTTTAACCAACTGACCTGATCTCAGGGTCGAGAAGATAGTGAGGTGGATGGCTGAGAGAGGGACAGAAAGCAGAGGTGTGTCTGTGGGGGCCTGTGGACAGGTTCTTTCCTTTAGCCACATGGGAAGTCTGCCACATTCCTGAGTGTGAGGTTTCTGGTTTAGGAAAGGCTGAATGCCAGACCCTGTGTCCTCACGGTTGGATGCCTGGCTGGACATGATAAGCTGTTATTGATCTGCCTGTCGCCCCATCCTCTTCTCTCCCCCATCCTAGACCAGCTCCCTGGGAGGACTGAGGAGGAGGAGGACCAACTGTAAAGTGTCTGGGTCAGGGGTCTTGCTCTGCCTGCTGTCTCTTCACTTTTTGTTTGAAACTGATTCCACATAAGAATAAAAACTTTTCTTGGAATGTCAAGGAATTCCCAAAATACAGCAGCAAGTCTTTTCAACAGATGAGAAAGAACCTGTAAGTCCCAGAAGTACTTGTTATACTCTCATTTCTTTTGTTTTGTTCTGTGCAAATGGAAAGTTGGCTTTGTGCTGCTAGGCTAACAATGGGATTAGTTATATTCTTCTGTTCTGATTTTTGTCTTCTCTGAGATCATGTTTTACAGATTGTTTCTCTAGTTTTTCTAAATAGCTGTAGGCAAGAGTGAAGGAAGTGCAATATGATTTATTTTTAGTGACTTGTGAGGCTGGTCCAGTTCTTTGGAGATAAAAGTTGCCAGTGAAACCCCCCTGTGCTGCCTGTGGACATGACAATTTAAACGTGAGGTCAAGAGAGACAGCAAAGCATGTCCTAGTCCTCAGAGGATAACGTGTCCAGGATTATTTCCCAGGGGTTAGAAAGGAGCTCAGGACTACTGTTTCAAAGGCTTCTTTGACCTTATGTAGGTTTGCACTGTTAGCTATGTTTTGGAACTGATAGACAACCTACCTAGTAACTGCCAAGTGGGAAAGGCATAGTCTGCAATTATGTCATTATATGTGTGCTTTTGAGTGTAGGTCTGTATGTGTAGCCACACCTAAAGGTGTATAACAGTGTGTTTATTGGGACAAGGGCAAAATTTGCATTGTGCATGTTATTTTCTAGTATATGACTTTGACCCTATTTACACTAACAACCAAATTATGTCCACCATATATATAGTGTGTGTGTATATATATATATATAGTGTGTGTGTGTATATATATATCTCTGCCCTATACATGCTGTGTTTGTCCCCTACATGAAGTTCATTTTGCCTGCACAATTCGGGCATGCCATTTCAAATGGATCTCATACACAGTTCATGGAAAAAAGCAAGCCCATGGTTTGGAAGACAAAAACTGTCTGGTCAGATTCCTCTAATGCACTTTATTACAGCAAAACAAGATAAAAGCTAAGATTCTTACTAAAAATAGAGTCCAGCAGGGAATGTTGCAGTGCAGTAAGAGGTGATGGCCTCAGCTATTTTCCTGCCAAGGCACCAGGCAGTTTCTGTAAATACAGGCTCGCCTGTCACATGTGCAAACTGGAGCATATATGCCCATGGCTGTTTGTTTGGTTTGTGTTCATGCCTCTTCATACTTGGCTGAACTTTCCCTGCAGAGCCTGTGATGTTTCTCTTGCGCTGTTATTGCGGTGAAACTGGGATGGCATTTTCTGCAACTTGTCTTGTTCCTGTCAGATCAAAACAGAGAAGAGCCAGTTTTGAGCCTTCAGCTCTTGTGACAAAGGCCTTTCCTAAAACCAGATTGCTTTGAAATTGTGTGACCCCAACTTGACAGATATAATAGTGATTTTTACAGATTAAGAGGGGAAGGCTAAACACCACCCTCCCCAAACTTCGGGATATCTTTAGTGAGATTGTTTAGTTGTGGATTCTTTCAGATGAGGGGTATTAGTGACTATCCTGATGTGAACAGGTAAGCATGTGTTTGAACTCACTGCAATGGCAGCTTCAGGGGACAAGTCCTGGTGAGAAACCTGTTACCAGCTGAATCCTGCCCCTACTAATCCATCTTGCTTGGCTTCACCACCTCAGAGGCTGAAGGTTGCCCAGGCTGAGGTTGTGCTGACCTTTCAGTGTGAGCTTGGGGGTAGCAGCCTGCAGTGTTTTCAGGTCCTGCTCATACTTGGAATAGCAGAGGGAAGTCTGGGGTCTGACTGTGACCATGGGGACCCAGCTGAGGAAGATCTGGTTCTCTTGGCCAAAAGCAGCAGAGTTCAGCTCTCAGCAGCCATCCCAGGGCCACCTCTCCATCTGCCAAGAGTTCTGATTGACCACCCATGTGCTGGCAGGGCACATCTGTGCCTTGTGTTAAGGAACTGCTTGCCCTGAGGGTGGTTAACTGGGCCTTCTTGAAAGGGATGCCTGGCTTAAAAAGACCTTTGAGATGAAGCAGTCATTCCCAAGGCCTCATCAGCAGGATACATGCTGCAAGGGAGAGAAAAAACGAGTGTTCAAAGAGAGCTTCATTCCACTGCTTTATCATCTTCAGCCTGAAATTGGGTCTCAGGGTTGTAATCAATAGAGAAATGACTGATAGGAGAGGGATTGGACTGTTCTTCATTTTCTTCACTTCTGAGATCTGGGTGTAACCAACCAGAGGAGGCTTTGTGTCTCTCTACAGAGACCCATATAATTCATAGTCAAGGAGCTGGACATCTGTGACCATTTTCTGCTCTGGACAGTATCGTGCAGGGGCAATTTAGCAGAGAATAAAAGCATGAAAGTTACTGATGGAAATGATTTACTGACCCCAAACGTCCCTGAAGCAGAGACACAGGGCTTTGTAATGCTTTGGTATCTCCACCTACCTGAGGACCCAGAACACTGGGATTCAGCAGGGTAGAAGCTGTGGTGAAGTGCTCATTTCTTTCCCAGGTGTTTCCATCCCAAGGTGTCTCTTGTAAAGACAGAGAAAGGTGTTTTTCCACTTCTATAATATGCAAAACTTGTTTTTGTAAATAAATGTGTTTATTGGTTTGGAGGAAACAAAGGAACAAATGACTGTAGGAGAAAGGGAGAAAAATGGATTAGATAGATACAGGTTGTCCATGTTATACATAGATTGATGCTGAGAGGAGTATTCAAAACAGACTCCTTTGCCACTTCAGATAAAGGATAATTCTGTTATTGAGGAGCACATGTAGGTGTTGTTTTCCTCTGTACTTTAATATATTACTAAACCCAAGTATCAACAAGAAGGTAACCTAGAGTGCCATGGAAGAGAAAGACCTAGATCAAACAGCAAATAAATGAAAAAAGAATTTAAATAGAAAGCATGGAAGCCAAAATAAAAGAAATAGCAATAAATTAAATTTGTAGGAAGGAAGGAAGGAAAACAAAAGAATAATGAAACTATATAGGGAGATTCCAGTGTAATTGTTCATCCAGTTATACTTGTCTTTTTACATTCAATCTTAAAGATTATGGGGTGTTTTCCTTGAGGCATTTATACTTTTATGGCATGTTCTGCCACAGGAAGCAACACAGTGTTATCTGCACACTCAGTGTTTGTCATGCTGTGAGGCTAATATTTGTTTCAGACCTCTGGGAGCATGAATACAAATAAACTTCCAGCTGCTTTTATCATGCAGCTAAGCTTGAATTGATCTTTAAAAAAAACCCAACAGAAATCAACCTTCCCCCAAACAACTAAAAAAATAAACCTTGAGATTCAAGTGTGCCTTTTTGTACAGTAGCAGTTTAAGTTCAAGTGTAGCCGCTATCTCTTACTGATAAATACTCCACAGCCTGTAGCAATGTTCTACTACTTCTCATAAAAAGTGTGGCAAATTCTTCAGTGGATTAATTAGACTTTAACTCAAGATACATCTCAGAAGATGCAGTGCCCCATAGCTTGCTGTGGAGTCTGGTTCTCCAGCCTGATGCCCAGATCAAGAGACACAGTAGGAATAGGCTCTTCCAAACTATGCAGTTTCCCTTTCAATGGAAGCCAAGGTGAGGAAGTGATAATGTGGCCTGTGGCTGTGGCACTCACCTGTGCAGTTATTCCTGTACTAGGTAATTCCTGAACAGACCTGCAGCCAGTCCCATTAGCTGAGACTTCTTGAAATTAGTTGCCATTAATACCCGAAGTGCTTTGTTGAGCCCTGGTAGCCCAGCTCAAACTCTTGTGGGGTAGTGGATGTGTTGTACCTGAAGGACTTGCCATCCAGTATCCTCCAAGGTGTGCAGGACCTTTGGAGGGGTTTAGGTCCTCCCTGATGTCTCATCAATACTCAGGGTACTGCGTCTAGTTTCATTTTAAGAAGTTATCAGGAGTTTGAGGAGGGCAGTACTGCTCTTGGGATTATTTCTGTTTAATTTGGGCAAATTGAAAGATTTTCTTTGTCTCTCTGACACAGTTCAGAAAAGGTACATGGCAGCCTGCAGTGATTTCAGCAGGAATAAGGTCGTGGCCCCTTAGGATGCACTGTTTACACTGACTGCTGAGGAGCAGTTCTACACTCATCAGTCATTCTGCCCTCCTTGACTTCTGCTTCATCCTTATGCCACACGGATTTTCTTTTCATTCACCAGGAGAGTTGCACACAACACTGCACTTCTGGTGACAGTATTCCCCGGCTTCATCACATTCATTCTTTGCAAGTACCCAAAGTACATACCCATGCTTATCATTCCTTTTTGGATGGTTCTGGTGCTTCCTGGGTTCTTAGTATTTTACATGTCAAAAGATCAGGATGGTGGCTTTAGGTATTAAATGATGCCTTTTGCTTTTCAGAGCAAATCTTTGTGTTTCAACCAAACATCAGTTGTATCAAAGGGCAAACCACACACAAAATAGCAGAACTCCTGGAGTTGTTACTGTTGGCAGCATGGCTGGGGAGTGCTGGCCTTTGCTGGAGGAGCCTGCAGGAGAATATTAAACCTGACAGTGCTAGTGAAAGAAATGAGCCATGTAGGCTTGCAGTGAGGAAGGAAGGGGGACTCATAAGCAAAAACATCCCCACCTTCAGTTTCTAAACCATCGAGTTGCTGGTGTTTTGTCACAGAATAATGAGAATAATTTCATGCTTTATATCCCACTTTTCCTCTCACAGGAGCAGAAAATATTCCGCTTTGTCTGTTTGCCTTTTGCTATTTTTCTTGAAGCCTTGTCTGCTCAGCTCAAGATCAGTAGCTCAGCAGTCCTGGAGTCCCACAAATTTGTATGATCTCAGCATATCACTGCTGCCTCTAGAATGGCTGTACATGCTAAATACTAAACCTGTGGTTTACATCTGCAGAGGAAAAATTAAAAATGCCTGTTTGATTAGCTGTTAAGGAGTAAATTACCCTGTAGTAGAAGACTGAGAATATGTTTTTTGACCCTTGTTATGGATTTCTCTTTAAACTGTGTTCTTTCTCAAGTGTGCATATTCTGCTGCCACATGACATGGGCTTTTTTGCTGCCATTCAGTCTGTGATGTCCATCTGCAGGGTGGACACCTGTGTATTTATCTGTCTTTATACTTTCAGGCCTCAACATCCACAGTGGCTCATTCTTGAATGAAAACATTAGTCTTATGAACTGTTTAGCTGTATACAAAACAATGCCAGGATTTCAGAGGTGGTGTAACTGGAAGCAGAATAGAAGCCCTGGAGGATAGAGGACAGTGTTTTCAGGATACAGGATCAATACGGATGTGTGTCATTTCTGCAGGTTTTGTGGATGTGGCAGGAATGTCAGAGTGAACATGAACATGGCACCATCTAATCCCTGTTCACTGCTGAGACACACTGACACAGAAATTTCTAAGCAGCTTATAAAATTCATGTTTATTTTGTGTGTAGACAGAATACCTCTTTATCTGAGGCTGTCAGTCAGTGCCAATATCCAAAAGAAATGCAAAAAACCCACCGCCACCTCCCTACCTCAAAAAACCCTGAACAACAGGGATATAGGACAGGGGCATACTCATGTTCTTAGTGATATGGAAAACCCCCTTGGCTCCCTGATCTTTATATCGTGGTGATGTGCTTGGATTTAGGCTTATTGCATCACTTTGGCTTAGGACAGATTTTTCCCAATAAAATTCAGTTGGTAGAAACCATGGGTGGATTTTTTTTTTTTTTTTTTTTTTTTTTTTTTTTTTTTTTTTTTTTTTTTTTACAATCCCTTGGAAATGATGAAGGGGACAATTTCTGGTCTGAACAGGCTTTTGCATGTCATTAGTCCTCTGCTTCTACAGAGATGTTGATGAGGACCAGCACTTTCTCTTTCCACCTGTGGCAGATGGTAGAAGTGCTGTGGAAAGTCTGAGTTTGGCACAGGATCTTGCAGGGGATCAAGGTCTGGGAAGCGGAAGAGAATGACTTTGTTGGTAGATCCTTGAGACTAAAGTGTCTTCTTTGTGGTTGCCTCAGACTGCAAGGATTAAGTAACCTGTCCTTTCTAGTCCTGTACTCTCAACACCACGAATCCTTATGGTAAAAGAATTCCTGTCTTCAGTGCACGGTGCCCCTTTCTGAGAACTGAGAAAGGACATCCGTGCAATCCCCACGAGTGGGCCAGGCTGGTGGACAGAAGCACAATTGTGCTGGAATGTCCCTTGCAGGTTTTCAGACAAAGATTGTAGTGTGTGGAGATGGGAGCTCTCTCTTGTGTTCTGTAACCATGTGAGCTGTCCTGCTGCAGTGTCCAGTGACCAATAATAGTATGTCTTATTTTTCACAGGGCTTCCAAAGCAGCTGAGTCCAGGATCTTAAGGAATGTCACACAGTAATTGCTGAATTAACTGGCACTGAAAGAAATAGAAAAAGATGGCAATCAGTATTTGAAATAAACACGTGGACTCTCACAGATAAGAAACCATGTCAAAAAAAGGACGCAGCAAGGGCGAAAAGCCTGAGGCACTGATTGTTGCCCTGCAGGCTGCCAATGAGGAACTCAGGACCAAACTAACAGACATTCAAATTGAGCTGCATCAGGAGAAATCTAAGGTGAGTGAGGGTTTGGGTTTAAATAGCAGTGTCTGTGCTGAAAAAGAGAAACACATGAAAAAAGTGATATCACAGAATTCAACAGATGCCACACAATTCTTTCCTAGAACAGTGGTCTGATTCTTTCCCAACTTTTGCATTTACTGTGGCTTCCTCTGCAAGGACTCCTTTTTACTGAACTACAAGTTTAAGAAGCCTCTACCCTCAAATGGAGCAATATGTTAATGAGAACCTTGCTGTTTCTGAGCCCTCCAGTTTTCTGGTGAATTTGACTGATGTTGACTGCTGGGTTAAAAAGCTGTTAGATAAATGCACATATATATACACAGTCTTATTTCCTAAGGAAGTATTGAAAATACATGTAGTGTCACTGTGAGGCAGGACACCTGGAGAAGACAAGGGTTAGAGTTTGGTTTGAGTAAGACAATGGTTTGGTTAGAGTTAGGTTTGGTTTGAGTAAAGGCAATGTAATCTGTGTGAATGCCTCAGGAGCTGGCCTATGTTTTGTTGTAGGAGGGTGGAATATTATTTAAGGTTTGCAGCAGTGTCTTGACATGGACATGTCTGGGTGGGCTTGTTTTGATAACATTTTGTGGATAGGAAGTGACTTTCATTTTATCTCCATGTAGGTTGCTAAACTCGAAAGAGAGAAGACTCAAGAGACAAAGCGAATCCGTGAGGTGGAGCAGCGCAAGCAAACCGTGCAGATCACGGAGCTGAAAGCCAAACTCCATGAGGAGAAAATGAAGGAGCTGCAGGCTGTGAGGGAGAACCTCATCAAACAGCATGAGCAGGAGATGACACGGATGGTGAAGGTCCGAGACAGCGAAATCCAGCGCCTCAAGTCAGCGCTGTGCGCGCTGCGGGACGGGAGCAGCGACAAAGTACGGACAGCGCTGACCATTGAGGCTCGAGAAGAGGCCAGAAAACAGTTCGACACTGAGCGCCTTAAGCTTCTGCAGGAAATTACTGAATTGAAGTCTGCCAAAAAGCAGGTAGATGAAGCCCTTAACAATATGATCCAGGCCGATAAGATCAAGGCGGGGGATCTTCGGAGTGAGCACCAGTCCCACCAGGAAGCCATTTCCAAGATCAAG
This sequence comes from Hafferia zeledoni, assembly GCA_035583235.1. Classification (NCBI taxonomy): domain Eukaryota; kingdom Metazoa; phylum Chordata; class Aves; order Passeriformes; family Thamnophilidae; genus Hafferia; species Hafferia zeledoni. The sequence goes on along the minus strand of JAWWEV010000029.1, from coordinate 18,426,860 downwards.
TGGGAGAGTGAAAGGGATATTCGACGCCTGGTCAGTAATCAAAACAGTTCATGGGTTCTCTTATGCTGCACTGAGTTTGTTTGCCTATTGTGTCTCTTAGCTTTTTATGCATAACAGAACTCTGCAATGCACCACACTTTGAAGAAGTTTTATGAACTTCTCACTGTCATTTCTCAGGAATATACAGATCATGGTGAGCCAGCTAGAGCACTGTAATGGCAGCTAACAGCTTAAAGTAGGAGTGTGATTGGCCTAGTCCACAAGAATCTGGCCTCCTGATACATGCATGGTGAAAAGGGTTAGATAAAAGTGTTTGCATCTGCACTTGCAATTTGTTGGTTTCTCCAGCCCATGTTATGGTATCCTAAACATATTAAACCATGGCAGAAGGGGAAATGTCTTTTGATTTGGCCTTGGCATGGCCTTCAGTAATTACTGGAGAAAGTGAACAAAGAGGCCCACACCAGCAGTGGTGCAGGTTGCCTTGTTTCCCTGTGTCGTGGTTTAGGAATGGTACTCCCCAGTTTAGGGGTCCCACTGAGACTTTCCAAACCACACTGGCACTTGCTCCCTCCCGCTCCCTCTTGGCATGATGAAGAGGAAGATTGGAGGCACAAAAGATAAAGATCATGGGATGGAATAAGAACAATTTACTGGAAACAGCAATGAACTAGCTTAAACTCTGGAGTTTACCAGAGTTTATGCATAATTTTCACTAGTATAAATACCTGACCAAAATGCAATGGGAAAGCCTGAGCTTTTTGTCCAATTACCCATTAACATGTTACACCATGCTCAGTTCCTGGGCTTCACCCTGTGTAAGGCTGATGAATCTGCTCCTGTGTCAAAGTACAAAATCCTCAGACTGCGTTGTTTTACAGGCCTGGTGGAGGTTGGTAGAGCAGATCTGAGGGGTGAACACTGCTCTTAAGTAAATCATATACTGTGAGATTGGAGAAGGCTGAAATGCTGTTGCCTTCGCACAGTAATGTTCTGGTGTTTCTCTCATTCAGATGGATGAAATCAAGGCTAAAGACAGGATCATATTTTCCTTGGAGAAAGAGCTGGAGACACAGACAGGCTACGTGCAGAAGCTGCAGCTTCAAAAGGAAGCTCTGGATGAACAGCTCTTCTTGGTGAAGGAGGCAGAGTGTAACATGAGCAGTCCCAAGAGAGAGATCCCAGGAAGGGCTGGAGATGGTTCGGAGCACTGCAGCAGCCCTGTATGCAGGTTTTACTGGTCCCTGCAAAACAGAAGCATGGATGTGTTTTTCTTGCTGAAATACCTTCTCAGGCCCTGGGAAAACATTGTTATTAACTACGGAGAAGTTATGTCCATAGAGCCTTCAGAGAGAATGCTAATTGGACAAAGCTTTCCTCAGTTGTTCTATTTACAAATATAAAACATCTTAAGTAACTACTGCCCCTTTGAAAGAATCATTTGATGAATATAACTAGTTTGTTAATGTGCATCCTCAAAAACAGATAATATGAGGAGGATGGGCAGAGAGGGGCAGGGGGAAGCCTGGGTGTGGAGAATCCCTGAGACTCTTAGGAGAGCCTCCTTTTTGTCTGCCTTATTCTTCCCACAAACAACCCTTGGTGTCATTCACAAAGCATGCAACTCAGCCATTGTGTGATTAAACTGAACATGTTTACACAACCAATGTATATATAAAATCGTATTTACACGTATTGAAATGAGGAGTAAGAAAATAAATGTAATTGACAGTGAAATAGTTGCCCTTTTTCACCTGATGTGGTGGCTTAGCAAATAGAAGCAATCTGTAGGAAAAGCAATAAAAATTAGAATCTTTCAGCTTTTCTTCTCCCATCCTAAAAAATTCTCTGTCCAATTGTTTTCTCTTTATTTTTTTAAACAGTTTAAGATTTTCAGGTAAAATATCCCCTGAACCAGACACTTCCTCCCAAAAACAGAAGTATTTTCCCCAACATATTCAGTATGGTACAAGTCCCTAAAGATAACTTGTTGATGACAGCTTAAGTTGGCTGGTGTGTGTTTTTTGAGGATCCTGTTCCCAAGCATGTGTGTTGGAGAATCAGTAACGTTGTGACGTTGTTGCCCACTCACAGGACTTGCGCAGGAACCAGAAGAGGATCGCGGAGCTGAACGCCACGATCCGGAAGCTGGAAGACAGGAACACGTTGCTCGTTGATGAACGAAACGAACTGGTGTGTGCTTTGCTTTGGCAGACAGAGCAGGTTGAGAGCCACAGGGAAAGGCAGACGGGGCAGGATCTGAGGATGAAGCTAGTGATGAATATTCCTTGTCCATCCATCAGGCCCATCACTCCGGGAGGCTGAGGAGGACTTTTTATCCTAGAATTAAACAGTAATTTCATTAAAGTTACATGAGCACAAAATCACCATGGCAGTTGAGGCAGTGAGGCTTTATAGGATTCTGCATGAATGCTTTTGTTCCCTCCTTGACCTTTTGAGCACACAACAGTGTGTGGTGAGACTTACCTTGTAAATGAAATAAGTTCTATGCTGTCTGTAGTCCAGTATTTGTCCAGGCTGAGAATAGTTAAGTGCTGGGTCTAGAGGGAATGGACAACAGTGAATTGATCCCTTTATCTGATTTCCTGCTCTGTGGTGATACCTGTATATTGAATCAGCACCCTGGCATTTTGACCTCTTCACATTCATACTTCTGTGATTAAGGATGAGTGTGACAAGTTCAACTCTTGATGGGTTTTTTTTATTCCTGAGCTAGAAATCTTATGTACCCCTTTCATATCAGTTTCGCTGGCTTCGATCTTCTCAATGTTCTTACTGTCATAATTGCAAAATAGTGTTTTATTAAGATGCAAATTACAGGTAGGTTCTCATGACAATTATTTATTGCTATTATCAATCCAGTTGAAGCGTGTCCGAGAAGCTGAGAAACAATGTAAACCTCTTCTGGAAAAGAACAAGTGCCTCACGAAGAGAAATGATGAACTTATGCAGTCTTTGCAGCGCATGGAAGATAAACTCAAAGCAGTCACTAAAGAAAATATAGAAATGGTTGGTATTAAAGATTAAAATGAGGATTACTGGATGATCTGTGTCAGTTCTGGTGGCCACATCTGCATAGTGTATGCATGTATATACATAGAAGAATACATGTTGTATGTAGTATGTAATACTATTGATAATATACAGCCATGGTTAGGTCTGTATTATTATAGACTTATATAGTGTAATGCTGTGTATTATGCATACATGGGCAATATATTTAGGTGAATGCATAATCACAGTCTGATTCTATCCCAAAAGTTAGAATATTGAGTTTCAATTAAAAAAAAAAAGTTATATTATTAAGGCATGTCCTACCGTGTTATTTTGCATTTGAAACTCAAAAAGGAAGCTGTTAAGAGTGATGTTTTCAGCCAGAATGATGTTCATCTTGCATGTACATGTTCTTGTTACAGCTGCTGGTGGCAAGGTGAAGTTCTGGTATGGCACCGAGCACATCCATCTTCCCATAAAACATACACATGGGTAGACAGATATGGGAAAGGGAGAATGGTGGTGTTTAAATTTGGATAGGACTATAAATTTCACATATCAGAGCTATGTGAAGGGAGGTCAAAGCAGTTATGCCTCTGTAGCATTCAGATGGGATTGGTCTGAGCATCAGTCAGCATCCAGGCCCTATACCCTTACACATGCACTGATGTTGCTTTGGCATTAACAGAAAAGGAGGTGGATGTTCTGGGTTGCCAGATATATGTTGGCAGGCTGAGATGACTTTCCCTGCTAAGTATGTCCATGGGCCTTGTCCCTGGCTTGCTCTAGCCACTGTCCTGAGCAGGCTGAGTGCCCTGCAGTGGGTGCAGCTTTCCTGGTGATTAGGCTGGGACTATCAGATTCACTTTCTTGTCTCATAGCAAAAAGACTTCAGCATTACAAGGTTAATCCACTTTAAGACTCTGCAATTCACTCATGCCCAGAAGACACATAAACTTACTGCAGGTGTCAGGGGTCAGAATTACTCTTCCACAGCTGTGGCAGTGCAGGTCACAGTCCCTTGGGCTCTCACAGCAGAGAAGGGACTGGGGAATCTGCATGCATTAGGCATCAGTAGGCAACACCACTGGTGCATATCTGCACTCACAGCGTATATGTTCTTACTCAGCTCCTTGACATCTGCTCTTCATGCTATGGATGCCCAAATCATGAATGTTATCAAGCTGTGGGTGGCTACAGTAATTCTTCCAGACTGTAGCCATGTTTTTTCCCCACATGTGCTCAGGAGTAGGCAGGATATGGACTTCTAGTTAAAATAAATCTGTTACCACAGTTTTTGCCTTCCCTCCTGACTGGACATATGTCTTTCACATGAGTAAGGCATGTCCATTTCCCCACTCAATGGCCATACATTGAGTATCAGTAAGGGTATGAGGTCATGGGAATAGATACTATTTGAATACCCACTGAACTCTGTTTGCATGTATGGGGGCACCTTGATGCATGGCCAGGGAGGAGTTATAGTGTGTGACCTTTAAGGGCTGCTGTAGAGGCTGTATTGCCACACAGGAACTGAAAAGGTAAAGCTTTGTTGTTCTGGTTGAAGAACTCAGCCTTCCTGTGCTGCTTTATCATTAAAAAGCACTGATGGGTATTAATAAGAAAATGGTTTAGCTGAAGCATATTCAAAAGGCTGTACAGCTTAAATGAAAGGTGTAATGTCTAATTTTTAACTGAAAGGTGGGTTTTTAGTTCCTGGATCTTATTTTATCTGTTTCTTCTTATCACAGAGAGAAAAAATAACTTCACATCCTCCTCTAAAGAAGTTAAGATCTCTCAATGACCTGGATCAGGCTAACGAGGAACAAGAAACTGAATTCTTAAAGCTTCAAGTCATAGAACAGCAGAACATAATTGATGAGTTAACAAGGGTATGTCCAGAGCACTGGGAAATTAGGAATGATTGCTGTGTACTGTTCACCACCACTAGTATTTTTTCTCATAACCTGAGGTCTGAAAGTTAATACCTTACCTACTTTTAGTATCTGCAGATGTTTAGATGTGGGTGTGCATGTGTGCAGTTTAACTGAATTTCTAGTGGAACATCAGCCCCTACAACTCAAAGCATAAGACTGTGGGTGAATTGAGCTTTAGAAAGGAGTGCAAACTAAGAACTGTAGAGCTTGGGAAGGTACCTACATATTCACAAGGCAGGGCTATGCCAAGATGCTTTACCATTTTAGCCAAGTCATGCTTAAAGTTTCCTTAACAAGAGGCTGACCTTAGTCCCATATCATGCACTGGAAGAGGATGTGCAGCAAAACAGTGGGTCACCAGTTCTCCTGTCCTTTAATGCTGACAGTCCCTTTGTCAGTTGACTTTGCATTGTGATATTGAGGAGAAGGAGAAAGACTCCAAAACAGGCTGTTGTCTCTTCTGAGACATCACTGCTAGGAGTGGTGAGATCAACATTCCCATCATTTAATGACCTTGAGACAGAGGCAGCATCTCAGCAGGGCAGGCAGAGAGCCCCTCATACAAGGCCCAAACCAGTGCCATGCATGAGGCCTCCCAGGGTTTTTAGAGGGTAATCCATCACTACCTGTTGTTTTCAGCTGACACACATAGAGATTGGGATATGAATCCTCCCTTCCACCTGGATTCAGGCTCCTGTTTTGAATGTATTAAGAGAGTGACTGGAAGTTCTATGAGAAGAGACAGTAGCTTTTTAATCTTATTTTCCAGGACAGGGAGAAACTCATTCGTCGCAGAAAGCATAAAAGGAGCTCTAAGCCAATTAAGGTAAGAAGAAAAATTGGTTTTAGTTTACAAAATTGGTAGTAGGGTCTGTAGGAAAACACACTTTAGCAATCTGATTACAGGAAGCTGTGTGGATCATAACACTCCGCTTTAGTGATCAGGTTTATAAACACCTTAGTTACTTTGGGAGAGCTTTTTAAATCCAGTTTGAAATTCATTTAAGAGTGTGCAACTATTTTACTTTCAGCAAAATGGGGCTTCCCCCCCTGAAATAGTAATAGTTGTCCTTCCCTCTGGTTTCTATAAATATTGGTCTCAAGGTCTGTTATTCTGAGAGATATTTACATTTCAAGAAACCTTCCCATCTATTTTCTGCAATTTATTTTTCACAGCACATATGGGCTAAAGCAAAATCCTTGTGCATCCCTGAGCTTCAAGTGGAAGTTTCTGCCTGAGAAATTGAGTGTCATTCTCTCCTGCTCAGTTCCACAGGCCTTGCACTAACTTTTGTATCAGCCTGAATTGGGTTAATTTGAAAACCAGTATAATTTACAACTATTTTAGCACTGAGTAGTCAGTAGTGGTTCAAATAGCTCCTTTATCAGCTGGATGTGAAGAATAGCTTTACAACACTCATGTTGTAAAAGTGGAAATACTCGTTGCTTGGTTGCTCTTGGCCCTCCAAAGACATCCCCTTAGTGCATCAGCATGTTCTGTAAAAGTAATTCAATGCTGTCCTACACATGGGGTATTTCAGACCAGTAAATCCTTGTTGTGTCATCACATTGTTTCTGTATGGGTTGTGAAACAATACACAGCAGACACAACTGGGAGACAAGGAATGAAAAGTATTTCTAAACCAGAGATTATAACACTGGAGAATATGGAAATTACCTTCACTTGACAACACAATGAACGAAAATTATAATATATGCAAAAGGTAATTGGCATCTTTGGCACATTTTTTTGTGTGATTCAGGTTCCAAGTTTAGAAGCTTTTAAGCTGTCAGCAAAAGTGAAAAATGTTGCAAAGCAGAAGTGCATCTTAATTGCTCGTTGATCAGTTTGCCTGCAGAATTATTCATAAGCCCAGTATTTAAATGCTCAAATCTGTACCTGAAACCAAGCCTGCAGAGTCAAACATCTGTACCTTCACAGGACGTGTCTCAACAGTCTTCATTTGATTTAATTCAGCTGCTGAGATTGGTGATAGCAAAGTGTCAGGCACACAACCAAACTGCAGTGTGAGCAATCTCTTACAACATGTATCAGTTACTGTAGTCCTGGAAAGATGCTATAGAAGTTGCTTCATGCTATTTTTGTTTTAGCAAAGCTTTCAGTCACTTAGTCCAACAGCAATATCAGTGACAGAAGCACCAAGACATTAAAAGTATCAGCAGTGTCCATGAGAGAGACAGGGCTTCCTATTCTGCACATGTTTCCAGCTCTTTATGGTGTTACCTTTGCACACCAGTCTGTATAAGAGCTTTGTGGTTAACAAACTATTCCCCTGCCTTCCTGCAGAGGCAGAGACTTTTCCTTTAGCTTGTTCCTGCTCCCATTATGTTTTCCAATTAGACTGAGACAGATCCTCAGCTTACAAAAATTAATCAGCAAACTTATTCACTACCAGCGCAAGACTCAATATTCAATGTCCTCCCTTTCAGTTTGTTTGAATATGGTAATTGCAGGGGTATCCCATTGCTCATTTTTCATACCTTGTTTTTCAATTAACTAGCAACTCTTCCTGCACCCCCTTCCAAAATTCATGCTATGAGTTTCCAGGAAGATTCAGAAACCATGTTTTTCCTTCTATAGAGACATGTGGTGGATACATTTTTCGGGTATGATGATGATTCCATGGACTCTGAAACATCCTCTGTGGCCTCATATAGGACAGACAGGACACCAGCAACCCCAGATGATGATCTGGATGAGGTAAGATCTGACTCTTTCCATAGGCAAATAGAGGTTTTTAAGAGACTATGATTTCCAAAACAAGTGGTCAGGCTCTCAAGAACCCTTAGGTTTTTATAGTGCATATTGAGTGATAAGTATTTAAATTTTACCTCAATTTTGGTTACTTGCATACTGAAATGCTGAGAATTTCTTCCACAATCTAGTCCATAGAGTCTATAGCTGTGACTGCGTTGCAATTTGAGGTGGGTTTTTTTCTCTCCTCCTTCAAGGAAACAAACCTATCACATCTCTTTTAGCTTAAAGACATATAAAGGTTGTACAGATTCCCTGTTGTTATTATTTCATGGCACAGCAAGCTCACTGTGATTCAAAAAGTTATTTGAATCAAGACCTGTAAACCAACTGCTGTGCTTAACAAATCACACTTGCATTCTTTGCTTTGACAGTGTTTTGCTGTCCTGTGCTTAGACAAGTCCCTTCTTATTCTTCAGGGTTTAGCAGCGGAAGAGTCAGAGCTGCGGTTTCGACAGCTGACAAAGGAGTACCAGGCCCTGCAGAGAGCGTATGCGCTGCTGCAGGAACAGACAGGAGGGGTCATAGATGCTGAAAGGGAAGCCAAGGTCAGTATTTGTTTGAGGGGACCAGCATTTCATTGCTATCAGGACATATAAACCCCTTAATGGGACATACAAGGGAATGAAGTCATACACAACGTCCCTAGCACTGAGAGGTGTCTGATCACTCGTTTGCTGAGTAAATTTTTAAAGAGAGGGACAATTAGAAATGGACACAATCACTCAGTTTACAAGAGGCTGTCCTCCACCTGAACCTGAAAACTGCAGTTAGGCAGGCCTGCCAAAACAGACAACTCTGCAGTCTGGCACAGAATCACCAGAGTTTTCTCATCCCTTGCCTAGGTGGGATGGGGTTGGGTCTTAAAGGTCAATGAAGGCCTGTGGGTTTTCACAAAGGCACACATTGCACAAACTTTAGGAGTACCTGAATGTTTCTAACAGAGAAATGCAAATTACATTTAAATTTTAATGTGATGCAGGTTACAGTAAACCTTCCAAGGGTAAAAATGTTGTCCCTTTAATAAAATGATAGAATCATTCAGACTGGAAGGGACCTCAGTCAGTCTGCAGCCCAAACTCCTGCTCAAAGCTGTCAGCTGTGAGATCATACCAGTTTTTTTAGTACTTTGTTGAGTTAGCTCTTGAAGACTCCCCCAACAGTTACAATTCCCTCTTCCTTTTGCCATTGTCATCTACTAAGCACTCTTTTTTTTTTTTTTTTTAATTCAGGGCTTGCCCCTTATTAGGGTCTTTGAGCAAAGTACCCCACATGTCTGAGCTTGCATTTTGCTGCTCTGATGTAATCCATGGTAATATCAGGCTCAGGTGGGGAGCTGGGTCTGATGCACCAGTCTGTTCCCTTGTGTCACCTGTGTGTCAGTCTGAGGGGTGGCACAAAACATCACTGAGTCAGAATCTTTCTAACTGTTTCTCACTCAGTGGAACTGACAGCATAAAGCCAGGCTATGCTAGTTTTGGTTTCTTTTTAATACCACTCACATTGCGGTTTTGTTACTGTTCAATGCTGTGCCTGACTTCAACAGGCTCAGGAGCAGCTCCAAGCTGAAGTCCAGAGGTATAGAGCCAAAATAGAAGATCTGGAGAAAACTTTGGCACAGAAAGGGCAGGTAAGTAATTCTTGCGTATTTGTTTTCCTATTTTGTATCTTACCTGCTCTGCTTACGAAATACCTAGGACAGTTTCACTATAAACTTCCATGAAATGCAACTTTGCTGGTCAGTAAACAGGCAGGTCTAGCAAGTCAGAAATCATGCTACAGCTTGGTAGACTAATACATGGTTCTGTAAATGACAGTTTGTTCCTCTAGGATTTTAAAGCCTGAATATTGTGGCTCCAGTTTTCAATAAATGTGCCCAGCCTCGTGGAATGTGATTATTCTGTAACAGTACTGCTTTATTCAACAGGACTCACACTGGGTGGAAGACAAGCAGCTTTTCATTAAGAGGAACCAAGAGCTTTTAGACAAGGTATGTTCCCAAGTTTCGCATGTTCGCACTGAAGGGTTATCTGGATCCTGTGAATCCTCTCTAGGATTTGGATTTTGCACAGTCTATACTACCTCAGCTACTACTCACCAAACATGTAATGTTTCTTGTAACAGTCACACAGATCCTGATTTTAAATATTTTTGTTAGATAGAGAAACTGGAAGCAGAAAACAACCGTCTGCAACAGGAGCTGCAGGATGCCCGAGACCAGAACGAGCTGCTGGAGTTCCGCAACCTTGAGCTGGAGGTGATGGATGGGCTCCTTTCAGTAGAGCTGGTAGAAAATTAAATGAGTGTGCTTGCACTGGCCACCCACTTTAATTAAGGATTTGCACAAGTGTTGTAGCAATAAGACAGAGTAATAAATCAGGCCCAGCATTTTCAGTTGTGAGCTGAAGTATGTTAGCTCTAATATCCTGGAAATGGAAAGCTGGTTCACCTCACCCTGAGCCAGGTGCCCAGCACGCACAGGTAAGGTCAGCTGATTAACATCAGTGGGGCTCTTACCATACCTGTGGCCATGATTTTTCCAGTACTTTGGAGCAGCCTGTCTGCCCATGTGCAAGTGCTGTCCCTTTGGTGGGCACTGGGCACTTTCCCTGTGGAGCCTCTCTCCTCATGACCTGCACTGGCTACAATGGTCCCTCAGGTGACTCTGGACATTAATGAAGGAGCTGCAGAAACCTCTGTGGGTGGCCAAAGCACTGGGCCCAGACCTCAGGCTGCTTCTCCACAGACTGCCCCTAGTAACAGACTGTTCTTTGGAGCACCAGCCAACCAAAACTTCACCTGCTCTCTTCTCCAGTATAAGCTGGTTTGTATTTTAGTTGCTGTCCAAGGCCAAACACTTGCCACACAGGGCTTTTCCTCGGTCTCGTAAGTCAGTGCTATGTCAGACTTGCCCCTTATTTGTAGAACTCTCCCACAGTTTTACCTGACAGCTGTATTTCCATATAACAGGCAGCTGGACTGATCAAATGCATTACTGTTTTCCACAGATGTTAGAATGCACAACATACCAGGATGAGCAAATGTGTAATCCGAGTGTCCTGACAGTCTAAAGTCAAACACCTGTTTCTAATGAGAGTATTTACAAGAGGTAGTTGTTCAACACTTCATAAAGCAAATAACTTGAATGTTAGCAAGGGGACAGCCTTTCCACAGACAATTTGTAAACAGACATAATTCATCAGATAATCTGTAAACAGTTGGCTTGGGTTTAGGGTCCTGTCCCACTTGGCCGACTTTTCAGACTGGGTCTAAATGTTTCTTCCTTGGACTTGTAAAATGAGGAGCTTGACTTTGCAAAGCCTGACATAAACAGCAGCTGTGGCATTTTCTGTGTGCATCTCCTGCTTTCTAATATCTTCTCCGACATGTTTCAATTTATTTACAGGAAAGAGAGAGACGGTCTCCACCATTTAATCTCCAGATTCACCCATTCTCAGATGGTGTGAGTGCTCTACAGATCTACTGCATGAAGGAAGGAGTTAAGGTAGGTCAGTTTTCCAAGGCAGTGCTTCTGCCTACAGGAGTGGTGGTGGGTGTTGCCCATAGAACCCTTTACTAATAACTCCACTACACTTCAGGCTTTAAAACTCAGTCTAATGTAAGAGTGTGATGATTGATGCAGTTTAGTCAGACACAGAATTCTCACCAGAATGATAAAATCTGGTTCAAAAGCAACTGAAATCATTGTATGCTGCATTTCCACAGGATAAAACAAAATGGCTGATTTCCACATGTTTCATAGGAGGGATGGGTATTGCAGCTATGATAAAAGGTGCATGCCATGGCTTTACCTTATTCTTTTTGCAGGATGTCAGCATCCCAGACCTCATAAAGCAGTTAGACATCCTAGGTGATAATGGGGTAAGTTGAAATGGGAGATATTTTCCCTTTACAAGCTGCATTTTGTACAGTACAGTAAGTGATACCTATAATTATGGTGGTTTTCTAAGATCCTTGTTAAATTATGCATCTTTTATATCTGGTTTAGCAGAGTGGGGAGAATGTCCAAAGGCCACTGATATTTGGAGCTGGGCTTGACTTTACTCCATTCACTCAGGAAAGCACATGAATTAATTTGGCAGTCTGAGTCAACCACTCTTCATCAGGACTAAGATATCTCCAAACAGTTTCGTAAATAGGCAAAAGTTATCAAATTCCCTTGTGGCTTTCTAAGAGGGCATTGCTGTCCACAAAAGAGATCATCCTGTATCTCTGGCTAACAGTAGATATGTCTTAAGACAGTGTCTAAAAACTAAAAATAAGAATCATGGTTGTCTGCTCCTGTGCAGGTGTCAATCAGCCTTATTTTTACATAAGCTTTAATGGATATCCAGCTTTGTAGAACTAGCATGAAGACAAACAAATGGGTCTAATTTTAGTTTACGTTACTCATAAGGTGCAATTTAATGAAGACATACAGTTAGTCTATATCATGCAGAAAGGCAAAAGCAGTGGTCTTTTTAATATTTTAACAGACTTCAAATGTTTCAAAGGGAACAGGATATCTAGGACTACAGGGATCCTCTGAAAACTGTAGACCTGGTCTGTAGGCTGGATTGTCTTTCTTTGTGCAGGAAACTGGTGCCAATTTTCTTCTTTCCTCTCTTCCTCTTCACAGAATTTAAGGAATGAAGAACAGGTGGCCATAATTCAGGCTTCCACAGTGTTGTCTTTGGCAGAAAAGGTAATTGTATGCTCCCTTTTCTAATGTGTTATCTAAACCTCATCTGACACATTTTCTGCCCTGTTGTTGTCATCAATATTGTCAAACTTTCTAGTGTTGGAAGTGATTCCCCAAGTAAAGTAAATCATGTAAGCAGAGCCCCAGACACCTTGCTAAAAGCAGCAAAAATATCTGACTCAGCTGGGCCAAGCTGTGAAGTAGAAAAAACTGCAAGTACAAGAGGATATCAAACAAAACCTGAAACTGAAAACTGAATGAGAAATGAGTAAACATTTAAGCCATAAATAGATATAGTTTGGGATTTCTAGTCCTGGGATTCTGAAGCCTCTGAAGGGATCTGTATGCCCAAAATTTCACTGACAGTATGTGTCCAAGTTCCTTGTTTGGGAAATTAAAAGGAATGGGGGTTGGTTAAAATTGCTTTCTGAGGCTCAAATGCAACACAGTTTTGTCAACGTGACAGCTTCAAAGGACTCTACTCAACAATTCCTCCTCTGCAAGAAGAATTGCCATCTAGACAGCGAAGCTATTTGAGATGCCACAGGCCCATTGTGGGCCTTTATCCATGGGATGAAATTGGTTCCCTGTCCATCCAAGGTCGTGTGCTTTTCCATCTTTCAGTGACTCAGCAACAGTGACTCAATTGCTGCTTCCCTGCAGACATCCTGGCTGCCTCCGTCATGGGAGAACAGCCTCAAGATGAGCCCAGAACTTGCAATAGGTTACTAAAAACAGACTATCAAAATGCTGTAGATATATCCCACTTACCACTGCTTGTGTGCCTAGAAAACTCAGCAGGTTACAGCTCTCGTTGTCTTCCCTCCAGTGGATCCAACAGATTGAGGGAGCTGAAGCTGCTCTGCATCAGAAAATGATGGAACTGGAAAGTGATATGGTAAGAAAACTCTCCTTATTACACATTTTAGGGACACTGAATGTGACACACTTACTTGATGTGCCAAAAAAATAACTAGGAAAGTGAATGAACTGTGCAGCTTTTCTCTGATTATTGGTGAATTCATTAAATTGTTTCTAGTCTGGTTCACTTGCAACAGCAGAATAACAGAACAGAAATAGGGAAAGTTAGAAAACTTCCTCTGTCTTTCAATGAGGGAAGACTGTTTCTTAATTAAGTACAGAGGGCTCAAAGGTTGCTCAATAATTTTTAGAGATGTAAATGCCTGCACTCTTTGTCTCATAAGATTCACAGTCTAAACATCAGCTGCATTTTATTCAGAAGCAGAATATTAGAAACTAATGAATCATAATACTGTTTGCTTTCATTACATGTTAAGTGAAGTTAGTACCTTACCTTCCTCTTATTCTGGTTAAAGGCAGTAACCTACAAGATGAACAAGCATAACTACAAGGGTTAGACAGCTGTAGTGGCTTGAATTCTGTCCCTGTGGTATGTCTGTACTTGACTCTATTCAGCTTAAGGTAGGCTGAGACGTTAAAGCACAGCAGCTTCCCCCAGGTAATCTGAATATGTCTGTTTAGTTCCTGTTTAGTTTAGTGCACTTTCACACCTCCTCCAAAATAAAAGAAAGCACCAAAGGAGTCGTTCCCTAATGCCAGAGGAGGTATCTTCAGAAAAATCCCACAGAACCCCTTAAGTTACACTACTGAAATGCTGAGTGATGCCACTGAGGCCAACAGAGAAAGATCAATTTAGTTCCACGTACATCAGATGTATTCCCATATAAGAGCAATCCAAAGCTACTTCCCACTCCTCCTTTTCTAACTGCCAGGTATTAATAACTCTGCAGAGAATCAGTTGAAAACCAGTCTCCTCATCCTCCTGAATCAAATATCTGTAAATGATTTAATAAAACTTCCAGAAGTATTTGCAGTAACTAACTCACTTTTCTGTCCAAATGATCTTCCTTGTAGGAGCAATTTTGCAAAATAAAAGGTTATTTGGAGGAAGAATTAGACTACAGGAAGCAAGCTCTTGACCAAGCATACATGGTATGTACAAAGGAAATTCTGCAGCACATACTGGCCAGCCTTGCTGTAGGACACAGACTTGTTGAATCAGGAAGAGAGGTTGTTTGCTCTTTTCTTAGTATTGGGGTTTTTAAAATTTGACTTTTTTCTCATTCTTTGAGAATGTACTAGTGTGCAATCTGCACAGCTTCAACATAACATCTTGCCTTTTCATGTCATAAAGCCTGAAATACTTTTGTCAGTTAAAGGCAGATATTGCTCATTAATGTCAGCTTGTCCAACTGGAGTTTTTTAGAAATTTTGGATTTGGTGAATTATTTTACACTTAAAATAGGTATGAAAATTCTCTCCAGCTTCATCTCTGTAACTGCATAAAAAAGAATGAAGATTTTGATGAAAATTAGTATTTAAATATCTTAAAAGTTCACATCCTTTTTTCAGAACACAGAACCATTTTCTGAGTTCTGTTTTTCACATTTTTGCACAATTGAGCACAGGGACCACATCTCATGCAGGGAATCTGCCACCAATCCCCCAGTTCCCAATGTGTTTTAAACCGTATTTCATCTCTAATTGGCTTTTGGTATTACATCAACCAGAGGATCCAGGAACTTGAAGCCACCTTGTACAATGCTTTGCAGCAAGAAACAGTGATAAAGTTTGGGGAACTACTCACTGAAAAACAGCAGGAAGAGCTGAGGACAGCAGTAGAAAAGCTAAGACGTCAGATGCTGAGGAAGAGCAGAGAGTATGATTGCCAGATTCTTCAGGAGAGGATGGAGCTGCTGCAGCAGGCTCACCAGGTATGAAAAAGGAACCACACATGTATCTACTCAACCTTGCTTTATAAGGACTCAGTCTGAGGTCAGATTTAGGCAAGCTCCCGGCCATGAGGGAGCCTGGCATCTGCTTTTTTGAATTGTTTCATACTTTATCTCTTTTTTTTTTTGTGCATGCCAACAGGATAACCATGATCCTACACTTTCCATCTATTTAGCAAAGGATTAATAAAAAAAACATAATGTGAAACAGAGGCACCATTGATACTAATTTCCAGCATTTGAGGATCCAGTTACATGTACACAGGATCATATTTTGAGCAGTTGCACACATAGCAAAGCTGTGATTTGGCAGGGAAAGTGGAGAGAGTCACAAGATTATCCCTGCCACAGAAATGGATTTGTTGATTTCTAGGCTTTTTGCACTTGGAACATTAAGTTAGTTGTTCAGTGAAGCAGATTTACTGAGAATGTAATGAAGATGCTTTCTTTTCTGATTTCCAGAGGATCCGAGATTTAGAAGATAAAACTGACGTCCAGAAGAGACAAATTAAGGATCTGGAGGAAAAGGTTGGTTTCCTTGTGCTTCTGAAACAAGCTGATCAACTTTGGTTTGAAAGTGGGGACCCAGTTCTCTTGAACTGCACAACCTTTCTGTTCCACTCAATCAACTGAACCCATTGGTGGTGATCTACTGTCCTACAGATACTACACTATTAAACGTGCTTAATTGTTAATTAATTTAATTGTTAATTTAACTGTTAATTCATTTAATTGTTAATAAATATTTTGTATGTGTATGTATGCATATATACATAGATCTATTCCTAGGCTATTTTCAGCATGGATTGCAGCCACTGTTTTCTAATGCACTTACAAATACTCCCCATGCTACTTTTGATATCCAGCTTTGTGACTAAAGTCAATCCATGGGGGGTTGTAGTAACAGTTATACCCCAGGTTTTCAATATTGTGCCAATTGTAATCCATCATCAGAAATAACAGGGTCTGTTTTCTAAGCATGGGAGGGTGGTACTTACAGAATTAATTAGGGGAACACAGTGTTTTCTGAATGCATAGTTACTCCAGTTGTTCTACAGAGTGCAGAATTAATTCTGATGCTTACAATGCCATTACCTTTAGTTTTCATGCAACCTTCTTTTTCTTCTGCAGTTTCTATTTCTATTCTTGTTCTTCTCTCTTGCCTTTATTCTTTGGCCTTGATGTCAATGTGCCTCTTGGAAAGGTAAGACTGTTTTATTTATTTCCCCAAAGCTAGCACTTCTTGCACAGAGCTGAGGATCACAGCCTTGTGTGTTCTTGTGGATGTTTGAAGTCAGCAAATTTAGCAGGTTTTTGTTATCAGTTTGTAATAGTTCACAGTAGGGTGTTGTCACACTCCTGAGTTACTGGTGATACTGTTCTATTCAGAATTGTAAAAATAAAAGCAACAAGAATTTGACAATATCAAATAGCCAAGAGAATTGCAGGTAAAATTCAATGTTGATGTTTGCAAAGGGATGTAGATAGAAAACAGTTATAACCACCTCAACCATATACATACTATGATGGGCTCTGAAGTGACACTCAGGAAATAAATCAGGAGGTTGTAACCGGTAGAACTCCATGTCCAGCAGCAGGAAAGATGCAAAAAAGGGCAAGGCAGAGTGATCAGCTGCTGAGAGACAGGAAGGGGGAGAGACATGGAAGGATTTTTCTGGCTCAGGAAGTGACACTATTAAAAGGAGGTATTGGAGAGGTCTAGAAAATTTGTTGTTCGCTGTCGCCTCTAATACAAGCAGTTATCATGTGATAAGCTTAAAGTAAACAAAAATTGGTAATTAACCATACAGACTTTAAAGAAGTCTTTGCCACAACGTGCTAGGCAGAAAGTTCAGAGTTCAAAAAGCAATGTGAAGATGGGCAAATAAATCAGAGAACTGTAATGGTCCCGTTTTTCCATCTATGCTGGGATATCCAGGATAACAGAAGTAGAACATAGGCTAGAAAATGTTACGTTGAAGTCTCAAGAACATGTCATGATGGGACAGAATTTTCTGATTTGGGGACAGAGCCATACTATTGAATTTCTCAGTGTATCTCTTGGCTCTGGCTTCTGCTATGTCAATGAATAAATTCCTCTGCTCTGCATTTAAGGCAAGCTGAGAATACAGTTGTGTGAAGGATATTCTGCCATGTCCTTCCACAGTTTGTACCAGCTCAGCCTTTCTTTCCAGGTGCAATACAAGGTATTGATTATAATTGTGACATGAATCCAGTTCAATGGGTTTTCCTTTTCCCTTTAAGGAAAACCCCCTATTTTGTGTTTCATTCCAGTTAGATCGAGGATTTAATTTGCAGTTTTGTGGAGATGCAGGCATAACTCTGAGAATTATCCACACCAAATGGAATCCACTGTCTCCCTGTCCAGACAGACTTCAAAAGGAATGCTTCCATGGCTGAGGGAGCAATGGATGGGGAGGTTGGGCTGGATGGGGAATGAGCTGTAGAAAAGAATCAGAGGCATGTGGACAGATCAGTGATTGCAGCTCTTGTAACCAGCAGCAAATATCATTATTGAGCTGCTGCTATTTAAAACATACTGCCTCGATCCAGTGATCATTAAGCAGATTAAGTTCTGACTGCATACTTACTAATATTCCTGCTGCAGGGTTTCTGGGAACCATGACACAGCACAGCAGCTGCAAGATGTTTTGAGTGACTGTGACTACTGAAAATTTGACTTTACAATTTCCTGCTTACTCATATTGGGAAAAAAAATCAGGAAGCCTTCTGAAACAGCCAAATTATGGACAGGGTAATTTTAAGCTAAAATTTTCACAGTATGCAGTAGTAGCAAATGGTTTTATATGACTGTGTCTTCTGCTGTACTGCAGAATCATGAGCCCAGAACAAGCAGTCAACCTAGGGGAGATTCCGAATTTTAAAAATTCTTTCATTTAAAACGCACCTTGAAAACTCACAGGAGTTGATAGCAACATTTGCAAGAACCTGTCTGTGTGAGTTTTTTCCATTTGCCTGTAGTGTCATCTTTTTCAGTTCCTGTCATAGCTACAATAATGTCCTTGTGCAGTATATGAGAAAAACATGGGCAATAAGAGATTCAGAGTTTTCTGTATAAATGCATTTTGCACCTATATTTTTCTACCTGTATTGGTCTGCAATTCGTTCTCTAGTGAGTATTTACATCTTCTGGTACAGCTACAGAATTGGTAAGAAGCTTATACATCTTAGTTTTACCAATACTGGTATTGGCTGTGGTGGAAATAAAATAAGAAACCAGGGGGTACCTCAAAAGACATAATTTGCTCAGTTTAAGTCACCTTGATTGAAAATGCATTCATGCCATTCAACTACTGAACAGTTCTTCCTACTCCTATCTCTTTTAAGATGAAGCGTGCAGTAAAGTCTTTGCAGTAGAGCATGCATCCTGAGAAATACAAATTAAAATTTTCATTAATATTAGAACTCATCAGGAAGTGGTGTCTTCCTGATTTTTACATGGTTTTTAGTTTTGAAAATAGGTTCTTATTTAAAGTTTAATAAAAACATCACTGGTAGATGCAAATGACAAAAATATTTTAAAAAATGCATAAAAAGAATTTATACATATGACATATTTTTCACTAGAATAGAAAAAGATGATTTACATGAAAAATTTAACTCAACTGTAATTGAACTTAGAATAGGAAGTCCCTAGTCCTGGGAAAAAAAGCCAATGTGTGCTTCTTGAGACTGTCTGCAGGGTTAAGTATGCCAGCACAGAGGAGAAAGGAAGGCATGCTGAGAGCTACAGACCTTACAGGCAAGAAACTTGGCTTCTCAAGAATTGCAATTATATAGCAGTATCTTTTGAAATAAGCATTCCCCAAAACAGAAAAGAAAATCCCCTATTATTCTGCCATTGGAATTCCAGTAATGCTGATTAACCTTTTGTCTTGGAGCCCATGAAAACATCTCCAGTGCCTTTTAAGATTTCAGTGTCTGCATGTGAAGAAAAAATGTGTTTGAGCCGCCCCACAATGAGCTCTGCAATATACTCGAAGTCAGACTGCATTCTCCATTGCAGAGCAGCCATTCCTTCCCTCTTCTCAAAGCAAGAAGGGGAAAACCAAGAATAGAAACTGAGAAGAACCAAGACCATCTAAAATACAACACCTCCACATTTGGTGATAACATTAACATCCTTTTGGCCTAATTTGAGGGCAGGGATTAGCTGATTAGAAAAGCTAAGGAGGTGTTTACTGGCAGACCTTTCTCCTAAACTTCTGGCAGATTTGCTGTTACTCACTTGTAGTCATTCTGCCTGCAGGGGTCCCATCCAGCTCTCACTCCCTGCTGAGCTGGTGCCACCTCAGTGGTGTATTTCTTGAGCAGGGCTAATAGTCAAGAGCAGCATAAGCCCTTCTCTGCTGTCTTTAGGGCTCACAGGACTGTCCCAGCTGCAGCACTGACAGACGTCACTGCAGGGGGTTTTACATGGATCCTTTAGGGACTGTGTCAAGACTTCACTTCCCACCTGCACCTCTGGCCTGGCCAATCTCCTTCAGTGGGTTTTCCTCTTGTTTTACAGAGCATCTAAGGTTTGGCAGGTGTAAATCCCTTTGGTGACCATTAGGAAGGCTGCTCTAACTACAGTGGCAAGATGAGTTTCACTCATGGAATTCACTGTTGCTCCATAGTGGCTGGTCCCCTGGGTATTCAGTGGTCTAATTCCCCACAGAGAGGACCAGAAGCATCAGTGAGAGCTGAAATGTGGTTTACAGTCCCAGAGGGCCTGCTGGTGGGTTGTGCCACTCCTAGGACCACCCAGGAGATGAAGGATTCTTTTGCTATTTGGCTTTATGAATGTCAGGTAGGAATCAAGAAGATGGATTAGGGTGAGCTGAGAGAGAAAGGAGCCAGGACACTGATGGAGATACAGAGGATGGGACACTGACTGTGAAAGTGGAAAAATCTTATGGCTGAGGTGTGTGTGTGTGGGATACATAAACTCAATGCTTTTCCAGAGGATCTGCACTGCTGTGAACTCCCTTGAACTGTAAAGAGAGCTGCAGCAGGCCCAGCATCACAGCACGCATGATACCTGTAGAGTGTTTTACCAAGGCCAGTCACTCCACAGGTGCAAAGCATCAAGTCTTGTAGCAGTTCCTCAAAAACAAGGCAATGGTAAGCTCCTCGTCCCCTGCCTTCACCCCTTCAGTTTCCCCCATGGGATCCTCTCCTTTCAATACCTGAGGGGAAATCTCCAGACAGAAGCAATTTGGGAATGATGTTGCAAGACTGAAAGGGATTTTAGCAAGATTTTATTTTCCGAGGCTGGAAAACATGGAATTGGAGAGAATAACTAACATTGGTTTGTGTCTCCCATTCACATTAAAACCCACCTGCCTTCCCAGGTGACTAACTCAAGAAAGGTCAGTGTAGCATGGGGAGTGTACCATCAGCATCTCTTCTTCTTACAGCTACTAAGGTATATTGGCAGGGGATCTTTGCAAAATGGCTTTACTTCTACTGGATGCAAGTGAACTGTCTTAACCTTCTTCTAAGGGACTACAAACAAAAAAAACCCACAGCTCTTCCTTGAAACCCACCTAGGGAATGGAGCCACTTGATGGTGAAAGGTCTTACATTTGGTTCATGCCTTGGTGCAGTTTATCCTTTACCGACCTTTTAACCAGCTGGGAGAAAACCACAGTGCAGTCCGAGTTGATACTTTCTGGTTTCTTTCTTGCCCAGAGTGAACCCAGCACTCACTGCTGTACTGAGATTACAAGGGACAAGTATGGAGGAAACTGTGCAGCAGTATATAGAATCCAGACCAAGAAGCTCTCTAATTCCTGTTTATGCAGGGTTTTTCAACCTGTATTTTCTCTGTGATCATGAACATACACATTCACTTATTTGTGATCACAGAAGGAAGTGTGTTCTGTGTGGATTTTGCATCCAGTGAGTTTTACTATGTAGGCTTGAATTTCCCCATATTGAAACCTGAGAACTAAAGTTCTTTTCCATGGGTAGGGAAGGTTTCCTTGGAACAGCAGAAGGCTGTGTTTGCCTCAGTGCTGCATTAGCCAAAATTCTGGGTTTGCCCTGAAACCACAAGGATATTGCCTGCTGCCATGTCTCCTGTCACTGGTGAATTTTAGGCAGCTTTGGTTCAAGGGTCATTGAAACTTGTGCATAATTGTTCATCCGAAGATGCCTGTGAGGACTTTCATGGACCAGAGGGCTGTACTTTGTGGGGTTTAAATGGACAGGCTTAGCAAAATACCTGGAATTTTCACAAATGCTTTTCATACAAATGAACAAAAACAGATTAACACTGATAGCTGTTAGAACAGACCTTTTCAGCTTCATCTTGGCTGCTGGGATAGGTAGGTAGATGAACTTACCACTTATGTGATACAGATGTTCTCTTTTTTTTTTTTTTTAATTTTATTTTTAGAGTGCCCGACCACACAGAGAAGTCCTTATAAAGGCAAATGCTTCCATCCCCTAATGAAGAGAATATTGTTTACACCTATTTTAAAAAGTATAAAAATGAACAACCTGTAGCCAAGACTGCAACCACCTTGTATTTTAAAGCCATCACTCAGAATTTGTTACCTGACAGTTCCTCTCTAAAGCTATGATATATGCTGCATCTAATGAAATTCTATATGTTGAAACTACAAAAGGGGAAGAAAAATAAGCTGTGAACCTACATCACCTAGGAAGAACTTAAAGGGAAGGAACCACTTTCAGCTGATCTAGTCAGTGTGTCTTGGGCATGGAACCAAAGCTACAACAGAAAAATCTATCCCTGCTGTGCAGGGCAATCATCTAAATGTCACCCTGTCATCCCACAAATGGATTAAAAGTGAACAGGACAGAGCAGGAGGAACTCGAGCCGTGGAGAGATGCTGACAACCAAGCGCTCGGTTTGAACTGTGTGGCTTTCTCCCTGCAGGGACTCCTGCTCTCCCTCTTTGGTTTTAACCTCAGGAACAAATGACAGCTGCAGTGTGGGAGGAGGAAAGGAAAAAAAGCCAGTCTGGGTTATTGCAGGATGGGCACGACAGGGTCACCACGTTTTGTGCTTGAGATGGTAACACAGCACCACCTGCCCTGGCCAAGGAAGGGGAGAAGAGGGTGTCTGGTGTAAGGAGGGTTTCCAATGGACTTGAAGCCTTATCTCTCTTCACTGTCCCTCCATGAAGAACAGCCTGTCTACTATCAGATACTTTTCATACTCTTTAAAGACTGCCATTGAGATAATAACGACTGTACTTGGTTTTACTGTTGAATAATCACTGAGGATCACTGGAATGGACCTACAGAGTAGCTTCTGAGAAAGAAAAGTTGGATGTGGAGGGGAAAGCCAATGGGTCATGTGGATCGTGTCCATTTGACATGATCCACAAAGCATCAGCTTCCAACTGTTTTGTCCCAGGATGGAACAAATATTTTGGTTCAGTTTGTCAACTGACTTTGTTAGCTGGCTTCCTGATCAATGACATATAAACCAAAAATGCAGAAAAGCTGTGTGAACACAACCTTATTAAGAGTAAGAAGTATCCCTAGTCTGTTTAGATTTTTCCACAGTTAAGAGTAACTAAAAGTAGTTTGCATTTCAGAGCATTACTTACCTCTTCTAATCACAAAGCCTGGGACCTGACCCTGGTGCCTCCCTGAGGGTCACAGGTCCCATGCCCCCAGTACTCTGTAAAAACCACCCTGAGGAGCATCACCCTGCAGCAAACACTGTGAGGGTCCCATGCTATGGGGAGCAGCAGAGCCAGCTGCCCCCACCCTCCCTTTGCCCACTGATGGGTTGGCAGTGCACTTCTCTGTGCCTCTGCTTTCATTTCCCTGTAAACAGCATCGTGCCTGGTCAGACTTTGGGTTCCTGTGGCAAGGCTGTGTCTTCCATGATGGACCCTTAATTTTAGCTGGGAGAGACAGATGTCTGTACTGCAAACTAGAAAATTAAGGGCCAGAATACAGCCTGTGCATTTACTTACACCTTCAAAACAGGGCTCACATGTACCAACATCTTACGCACACAGACTGCTCATCAGAAGCTTTTAAAGTGCTTTTCAAAGAGTTTTTCCTTTGTTTGCTTATTTACTTCTACAGATGAAGCAGCTGAGGCACAAAGCAGTGAAGTCACTTGCCACAGCAACTCAGCAGGTCAAAAGCAGTTCTTGGCCACAGGAGGGAGGAAGTTCCTCTAATGTTGAGGGTGCCAGCCCCTCACAGATACCTTTTTTTTTTTTTGGTCAAAATAGCTTTTAATCACTGATGTCCATTCACCCATCTGCGTTGCAATGCTAGGCTCAGTTTCTCTACAAAAACTCCTAACATCCTCATTTCTTGAATGCCAGGAGATTGTGTTAAGCCTTCCATCAAAGGTTAGAAGCTATTAGCAAGTGATTTTTTTTTTTTTCATGTTCCTTAAGATTAAATATAGAATGACCACATTTTCCTGAAGCACTCTGGTTCAGCCAAGGGGTTTACTGAGTTCTGCACCAAGCTGTATGTTTGTTTGTTCATTTTTTTAAAAAACAGGCTTGTAGGCAGATACGTTACAGGACTGCAGGTATGTTGCATGCTCTTTATTCAAATTCCTTTTCCTCAGCAGAAGTCTCTGTGGATCAGGCTGACCCAAATGTACGTGTGCTTTCCATGAGACAGCAGTTCAGTCCTGAAATTCTGTAGTCAGGCCCTGGAAGAGTCTTGCCCCACTCCTATGAGAACTGGAGATCACTCAGCAGCTTTACAACAGCTTATTAGCTACAAAAAGTGGGGGTGCTCTATGGCTATTTTTATTTTCCCCTTGACTCTTTTCTCCCCTCTTGCAGCACCAGTTAATTTCTCACACCATTAGGCTGCTTTCTTCAGCATTAGGATCGGGAGTTAAAGCACTGAGCTCTTTCAGAAGAATGAGCAGCACCTGGTTTCAGTGATGGTTCAATAACTTCCACCACTGGTTTGGCTGAAAAAAAAGACTAGAAACATTTATTTTAGGCAATCATAAGGAAGGTTTATGGCACAGATAGAAATATGTAGTTTCAGAACATACCTGACTGATCTTGTGGCAGGCTTTATCCTTGAGACTGTCAGAGCTGTGTTGTCGTATTTAATTTCTCTTTTTTACCTAATTTGCTTTCCCTTGCTCCTATGTGTATACATATGCCTGCAGGTGCTCTGTTCCCAAGGGCTCAGGGTGGGGTGGGGGTCTGACCACAGCAGACCTGGGGGCTGCAAACCTTTCTAAGATTGCTGTTCCCTCGGGGAGCTGAACCACCACTGCTTTGCCCCCCTTGCAGCTTAACACATGCCATGCCTAAAACACACTTGCTGATATGAGTTAATACAAACTTTCTGCTAGATCTAAATGAGTTTGATATTTGTGTATATATATATACATGTATCTATATATAGTGTATATGTACATATATATACATATATATGCATATACTTACCTATTCCCTGTTGTATATAGAAACTTGCTATAGATGATGAAGGTGTACTACAATCTAGGTATGGGGAACTGAATATATGCTCATTTAGCTGCCACAACTGGTACACTCCTCCAGTTTTATTTCACATCTCATGGGCAACTAGTTTTTTGATCCTTTTTTCTGGACTCTTGACCTGGGACTTATTCCTGGGCTTTCTGCTGTTCCTGATGTTCATTGAAGCAAAGGATTGGGAATCTTCCTTTAGGTTAATCACTTCAGCCAACCTTCCCTGCCCAAAACCAAGCAGCAAAATAAAAATCAATTTAGTGCAGCCTTTGAGGACAGCAATTACAGCCCTGGATCCCTGCCATCTGCCCCTCTTCAGGAGCACCAGCACTCCAGGTCTCCGTCCCGCCAAAGCAGGAGGGGAGCCAAGGAAGGTGGTGCAAATCAGTTGACCACAATTTGACTTGTTGCTTTTTATCCACTGACTAAGTTGGGAGATTTTTAAAGACTATTTCAATTTAAGCACTTCAGATGAGGGCCTGGTTAGGTGAGGTCAATTTAGGCAGTTGGGGCTGCAGAAGGAAACAGTGCTTCTTGCAGTGTTGTCAGTCTGGCTCACAGCTCCATCCTCCCTTACTGATGTGCCTGGGGGACCACGGAGACTTTTTTGTAGGTATTCTTCCTCTTCCAGCCCTCTTTCCTTGTCTCAGTGGGAAACATCCTCTGAACCCCAATACTTTCTGTTCTGTGGCATCCCAAGAGGTCTGCCCAGGCTCTCCTGACTGGGGCAGGGCTCAGAGAACAGACACACAGCTGCTGGTGATCCAAAGGGTTTTGTGTTCCCCTGCCCTCCCTCACATCAGCACCTCTGTGGTTTTATATATACTTTTTGTTCCTGATTTTTTTGGTGTCTATTCCAGAACAAAATTGTAAATGACTTGGCAGAATGACCCTTTGATAAACACTGGACATGTTATCTGTACTATATGTATTAACGTGTAGGAGAGAATCCTTATTGTATGTAAAGTTTTATGAATGGTTATTTTTTAATTTATGTATTTAATATAGGATTCAATGACCTCTGGTGTTTTAGTTTGTATAAAGAATAAAACAGCAGCATTTTTTTAAAAAAAATCACTTTACATTCACGGAGATACTCGGCATCTGTCTGGAATCTGTGCAGAGGAATCACGTTAAAGCTGAGCTGTGGGGGCAGGCTGGGGTGGGGAAACATCGGAGCCGGGGGGCTCTGAAGGGGTCGGGAGGCTCTTTGGCTCTCCAGGATAAACTCGCCGGGGCCGCTCTCCTCGCGCGCCGCCAGGGGGCAGCACCGGGACAGCGGCTGGGGAGGGACCCGGGGACCGATGAGTGACCAGTGACTGGAGTGACCGATGAGGGACCAGTAAGTGACCAGTTACCTGAGAGACCAATTACCTGAGTGACCAGTTGCCTGAGTGACCAGTGACCCCAGGAGAGACCAGTAACCCCTGGGAGTGACCAATGACCCCTGGGAGTAACCAGTAACTCCAGAGTGACCAATAACCCCTGGAAATGATCAGTAACCTCTGGTTCCCAAGAACTGCAGTTCATGTCTTTAAAAGGTTTTTAGAAGACTGAAACACATAAATGGGTCCAAACCACAGAAATTTGGATCTAGACTGAATTCTCTACTGTTACAGAGTTCAAACATGTTCATTTCCATCTCCCTTGCACAATAATCTTCAAATAATGAACTAAGCAAAGAACTTGAGCCAAGCAGTCTCATTTCCTCCAACGTAAAAAAATGGAAGGGCTGTTTAATATTAAAATGCACTAACATAATAGATATGCAATATAAAAAATAGATGTGCACTCCAGGGCCTGTAGGACAAGCTCAGCTCAGAAGGACTTTGCAGATCCTCCCTAGATGAGGCTGTGGGGTGCAGCTCCTGTGCCCTTACAATCATCCCTCCTCTAACTGGGCAGTTGCTCAGCAACCAGACCAGGAGACATTCGCTCCTAAAAATCTGTAACAAAACTAGAAATGTGTTTCAGGCAAGGTGTTGCTAATGGGACTCGGATCAGCAGGGGTGTAGAGAAGCTCCTGCATGATCTCCCAGTCTGAATGTGCTGGAGTAAACCAGGAGTACATTGCTGATGGAATGAAGATACAGTGCAAGGAAACCAACATCCTGTAAGGACACAGCTCGGAATGGCAGGCCTAGGTGTCCACATCTGTTAAGTCTGACACTCCCATCTCCTGTGCACACATGGGAGCCTGGCTATCCAAGGGATCGTTTTTATGACAATAACAAGAACTCTGCACCAGATTTTGGGTGCAGAACACTCTGGGTGTTTCTCTGGGACAGCTACAAGGTGTCTTCAGCTACAAGACAATAAAAGGATGAGGCAATGCAAGGGAGTCCCAGACTGTCCTGGGAGAAGCCATGGGCAAACCTGGTGTGAGCCTGTGCTTGGCACATGACAGCAGGTCAGCCTGCTCTGGTTTGGTGGCAGGATGAGCCCCAGCCTGCCGCTGTGTGGGCCACCTTGAGGCATCTCTGGTTTGTGCAGTGGATTATCACTGAACAGGCTTTGGAGAGTGAAGGACTGAGCCCTGTCCCAGACTGTGCCTCTGCCAGGGCAGGCATGGCCAGTGCTCATGGCTTGTGTGAAGAAAAGTCTGGCTGTGCATTAGAAGGTCTCTGGGTTGTCTCTGCAGCCCATTTGGAAGGCAACAGTTTTCCATTGTTTGGGAGATTGTCTAAATATAGTAAAAGCCCTAATAACTGGCAGTGTGCCATATGCTTTGTGTTGAGCAGGGCTGAGTCTCTGAACACAGCAGAAACATACATTCCAAAGCCCTGTTCCTGCTTGGACAGAGGTGCATCCCACAGTTTGTGCCACCCTGACAAGAGGCCATTGTGCAATGTCTGCTCCAGTGCCTGGACAGCAAGAGAGCCAACAACAAGCTGCTCTGCACAACAAAGAAAATCCTGTGAAAACCATTTTAGAAGCCTGAAACAGGACTGAGGCTAGAGATATAATGATTTCAGTGTGTACAACAGATGGAGACTTTAGAGCATGGAGCCACTAATCTGTGGATTACAGACTCCCTAATTATAGACTAACTCTTACCATTTATGAGAGGCACTTCCACTGAGGGAGGGATCTTGCAGGTCAGTGCTCAAATGAATGCCATGTTAGGGATAACTAGGGAAGGAACACAGACTGGAAAATGTCACTGTACCAACTTCTTTTTCACTTGTATCTTGGAATGCTGCATGGAGTTCTGGTCCATTGCAGATCTTGAAACTGAGACACATCTGGCTGGCGTGGTATGTGCACTCAGAGGCAGAGGCAGGACCTCAGACACATGGAACAGGACCCCAGCTACACAGAGCAGGCTCCTCCACACCAGGCACTCCCTTGAGGACAGACCAGCTTTAGCTGGTCAGTCACATTTCTCAGCATAAAGAAGGGAGCCTCTAAGAACCAGTCACAGATCTTCAGCACCTCCAAATGTGAACCTCAACATCGACTATAATACTAATCCCAGTATGGTCCCATCTTATCGAGTCCTGGCCTTGGAGCAAATGAAAACACATTATTCACACTCCTTTGTGGCTACTCCTATCCCAGTCAGCTGTATAACAAACCATACACTGAGACAGAGCCCACAAAACTGGACCCTGGTGTTACCTCTGTCACTGCCCTTAACCTTTGAGCCCTGGGACACAAGAATTAAAGCTATCAGCAACGAAGCAGGTGACCCCATTGTCATTGGCATGGGCCAGACAAGGTCATCTATGAACTAAGGTCAGCAACTCTTTTATTCCATATCCCTAACCCTTAGAACAAGCCTGTCAATCATGTAGTTTGTTGTTTCCAGATTTAGCTACATGATCATGGCTGGGAGAGAAAACAGCTTTGGCACTGATGAACCTGGGGTGCCTGTCTAGAGCCATCAGGACTTTGAGTCCACATCAGGGCTTTGAGCCCTAACCCTGCTGCCCATCATATCTAAATTAATGGTAACTCTTTCTTTTTCATCTGGCCTTATCCTATACCAACCTATCCTGTAAAATGCAGACATTAACCTAATGCTGTAAATTGTCCCAATTCCTCAACTGCCTCAGGCACAGGAAAAACACCCATATTTGAGCCACAAGAGTCTAGTGAGAACAGGAAATTCAAGCTCCAGTCATGACTTTGAAGGTCTTTTCCAACCTAAATGATTCTGTGACTCTGTGGTTTGAGGACATCTCTTGCCCACAAAAGTAAATGTAAGGCAATCTTGGAGATGAATAATGAAAACCTGGAATCTGGCCAGATGGAGTCATCAAACAGGGTTCAGTGCCTGCAGCCCAAACTGCTGCCCTCAGCAGTGAGCCTGATGGGCTGCCCTGTGTGTGTGAGCTCTGAACTACTGGGAGGGCATCACCCCCATGCCACCTGCACCCCAGGTCCCTGCACAGGCACTGAGGTTGTTCCCTGCCCCAAGCACGAACACGGCCTGGCAGGCAGGACCTGCCAGCTCCCATGGCCATGGGTACCATGTGTGGCACAACCAGGGAAACCCACCTGGTAAAGCTCTGCCCCTGAGAGACACACAGTGTGCTGTGCTGGGTCTGCTCTCCACTCGCTGCTGTGAGATCAGCCAGCAGCACAGGAGTGAGTTCACAACCAGGGTAGACACCAGTTTCCTTCTCAGACAGCCACACCACACAGCATGACCTAACTGCTCTAGAATGCCTGCAGATGTGCAGCCTCATACCCACCCACAGCAGACATCTGTGCAGGGAGAGTTGCCTCCCTCGGAGGACATTCGATCCTTTGCACGAACTAACATTGTTCTGAAATGCTTCAACTACACCCCAAACCGGGTTTGTCCACCTGTCTGTGCTCACCTGTCTGTGCTTTCTTGCTGTAATGGAGCTGCACCCACAGGTCAGTGTCTCCAGCCTCACACCTGCTGATGAGCACCTGCTGACCCTCAGGTGCTTTAAATGCTCAGGTCTTGAGCATTTCCTTTAATAACAAACTGCAATAAAAATGCTGTCAGAATCATATAATAGTGGCTCATTAGTTCTAATTTCTTTATAATAGCCTAATTAGGTTATGTGCATTCAGAGATTTGAATGGAACTGGAAATCTTTTGTTTGTACATTCTTTGTATATTTTCAACCATCCCAGAAGCTAAGTCATGTTAACCTGACACAAAACATACTTTACAAAACAAGATTATTATTCTACTTTGCATGGTCCAGAGGAAACATAATGAGCTTCACTTCCTGGAGACAGATAAAGGACGTCTGAGAGCTGGCAAGAGACAACATTTTTCAACAGCAGTTTCCAAGTTAGGGATCTGAACTCCTGTCCAGGCATGCAGAGAATACAACTGGATGTTTTTTAGGATTAATGGAGAGACTACACTGAAAAAGAAGGAGGGGAAATGGCAGATTTGGAAGTGCTCAGCACACAGAAAAATCAGTCTGTTTTCATCAGGCATCTAAAATAGAATTTTATGAATGGAAGCCAACTAAATTCTACAGGATCATTTTGACAAGTATCACTGGCTGCAGTTCTCTTTTAGGTCCTGAGTTTGCAAGCTGTGATACTCTCTCTAATTTAAAACCATGGAAACATTCTAAACTACAAAAATAGCATTAGTCATCAGCGTAGAACGGGTGAAACAGTTTTCCAGGATGACAACTACAGTATCTTAGAACCACAGTAACTCTCTCAGTCAGCATGTTTTAGGGCTTTCCTTGCCATGTTCTCAGCAACGTTTCCTCAGCTGCAGTCCACCCACTGACGCCTGGACTGCCCCACACTTCACTTGGGGTTATGCCATAGCTGCCCTTGTTCTTATTGCTCTGCAGGGAAGATGTGAACCTCTCTGGTGCTTTTGTCATTGTTGTGGAAAGTGCTTCGCAATCCTCAAAGGAAAAACATGAATGTGTTAGAAACTATGACTGCAGTTTCAAACAAAGGAAAGTACAGAAAAAGGTACACACTCCTTAACAGGGTTAAGGCACACACATTACATGTCTATAAGAGAAGCCAGAGGAGAGCAGAGTGCAGCTGTGTGAGCTGGAGTTCAGCCTCCCTGAGCCATTAGGGCTCCCCCTAAGCCCAGAAGTGATGCTGGGAAAACTCTCTGTGTAAACATTTTCATCCAGAACCAACACGTTTTCATCCAGACTCTTGGTTTTGGACACAGATAGAAAGCATTGGTGCTAAACTTTCTCTGTCACTTCAGAGAATGAAGAGGAGACAAGAGTGGAAAAATCTACCAAGTGTTACAGTAAAAAGACAACAACCTATAGCAGTTTGGATTCCTCTGCGTATGAAACAGGGAACTTTTAAAGTGACCAGTTCCCCAAAGATCCTTTAATTCCCAGGTAAGCCAGCCAGTAAAGTTGCAGCTGCTTAACTGATAGGGGCTGTGAAAAGAATTCAAGCATTCTGGCTTGGCAGGAAAAGACAAGCCTCTGTTTTCACATTCTCAGCACAGAAACTTCCAGATATTACTGTGGTATCTGTTACTGGGATTTTTATCAGCTAACCTAGTCACTGAATGAAGGATTTGAATACTCTGATGATGAACAGCCACTTAGTCTAAACCTGTAAGAACAAACCATGGATATGGTACCTAACACTGATCACCTGCCCATATCTGTGTGTAACACACACAAGTCTACACTTCTGTATCACAATGTATATGTCAGAAATAATGGAAGGATAAATCACTAACAGTGAAGCAGAAGGGCCACAATGTAAAAGTAACCACGTTCTACTGAGAGAAATACGTAGTAATGGGACAAGTATAAGGAAAAGGAAAGGGATTTTAGCTTCACAGACCATAAGTGGTTCATTTGGCAGTTACGGATCTGAAATTCTTAAAATGCTGTGTGTTTTATGGATACAGAAAAGCCGCATTGCAGTTAAGGCATTAGCACATCTGGGGTGCAGATTGATTTCAACCTCAGGCATCCAAAGTCTATCATGAACAGATACAAGATTCATTTGCTTTCGTAGGGAAATGACTACCAAGCTGCCTTCCACAATTTCCCAACCCCAAACACCTCACAGTGTTATGAAAATTCACAGCAATTGATGTTAATAACTCACCCGTGTTCTGCAAAGGGCCCACATCAAAATGACGCAATTTGACCTTGGGTTCCAGCCTCTCCATCAAGAAAGCATGTGCCTCTTTATCTGTTCATCTCTCTCTTTGGTCTGTATTTTTTTCATATCTAGTAAAATTCGTAGAGTGGTGACACTCAGCACAATGGAATTTTGTGGTGCACAATTCCCTATCAGACCAGAACAAGCCTGTGGTCTGATGAGTCAGGCCAGCTCCTTCCACCACAGCCTGCCCATGGTGTGGCACTCACAGGCCACTGATTTAGAAGTAAAAGCAGCTGAGATGAAAGAACCAAGCCAGAAGTTAGGAAAAGCCCCTTCATCCTAAGCTAAGGTGGGTATGAGCATGCATTATACAGATTAAACATTGATATTAATTTTGTGTCTGCAGAACACAGTATTCCCATAAGGTAAGGTGAGGATTTCCACGGGAAATGGGGATGATGGATGGTCTGAAACTGGCAAAACCTTCTCTTCTCCATCCTCTGGGTGTCATGGCTGACACTGACCTTGATGTGGCAAGATTTACTCTGGACTAAGTCCCCCTTTTTCAGGTGGCTTCTTCACTTCTTCCAGGTCTATTTGATGCAGCTTCAGACAGAGTCTTGGGTGTCACATAAGCAGCAGAAAAAGAGTTCAGGGAACAAACCATTCCAAGACCACTTGGAAAAGAGTGGTCTTGTAAAGGAGTGGAGGGCAGGTTGTGTTGGAGTGTTGGATTTTGGTAGTACAGAAGCCTTTTTCTACTATTCCCTGAAAAAGGGGACCTGTATGTTGTGCTTGCTTTTCCCAGGACATATTTAAAAGGAACATAAATGGATATTATCTATTTTTATGTATTTTAACGTCTGTGTGGAAGGGATAGCCCACCAGTCCTTAAGAGTGAGATATTTTTGCTGTGATTTTAAAGGAAAGTTTGGTCAGAGAGTGAATACAGACTGAACACAATTTCTAACATAACTAGATCAGCTGGAGGTGTGAAAACTAAGTGAAAAATGAAGAAGTAGTCCTGGCCATATCAAGTACAGTTTCTAGTTCCTGCAAGGCATCAGTCACGTCAGTTTAGAGAACACGGTTTTCCTCCAAAGTGGCAGAAAATGGGCTGATGGGAAAAGAGACCAGGATCTTCAGTCACAGCGTGGTTCCTGCAGAACTCACACAGCTTCTGCTGTGGATTATACCACAGGGAGTAGGGCCATGGCAAAAAAATGTGAAGAAATGGCAGCTCTGCCTCCTTCACCAGCCTGGCCAAAATACATTTGACTGCTTGCTTCCTCACAGTCACAAGGAACCACATAAACAAACAAACAAACAAACATACTACCTTTAAATCCACTGTAATTCTACTCTGTTGACATCTAATTACTCATTATAGGCTTGTAATCACTGGCACATAATCACTAATTATCTCTAGATACACCACCTGGTTTTGCTGTAGAGCATCAGTGTGCTCTCCTGAAGCCATGGGCAGGGAGATTGCAGGCAGTGACATTTGAGGTCTGCAATGGTTGATTAGGTCAAGTGCAACACCATGGAAACAAGGAAATCTCAGCTTAGTCCTCAAAGTCCTTTCTGGGAATAAAAGCAGGCAGAGAGGAGAGTAGCTGGTGATCCCTGGGACAGGCTGGAATGAGAGGCACTCACAACAGCAGACTGATGTTTAGAAGCAAGTCAGCATTTACCATCACAGCAGAGGCCAAACACAGAGTGAGACCAGCCAAGACAGGATTTACAGCTTGAGGAAGATGCTGGATGATGCCATCCGGGAAGCAGGGAGCAAACAGAACAGCTGGAAAGGGGCTGATTTTGAGAGGCAGAACATAAACTCAGAGGAACTGAGCTGACTGCTCTTGAAGTGAATCTGGCACATGTCTTGCAGAAGATTTTAGGCTTCAAACTTACACAAAGTGTGTGTTTTCTTATGTAAATCCATCTCATCTGAGCCCTCCACTCCCCATCACGCCAGACAGCTCTTACAGTGGCTACTGACTCACTGTTCCCCAAATTGTCGTCCTAAAGATGCCCACTGACCTGCAACCAACAGAAGGTGTCTGCAGGTTTACTTGGTTGTCCCTGGAAATCTGGAGTTATATGTCTGGGGTAGTCCTGAATTATGCTCATCTTAATGGAAGGCAGCTGGAGCTCACCTGATGCACAGAACCTCTCAGGTTACCTCCTGTTTCTCCTTGTTCCTTCAGGTGGGTACAGCAGACTCTAGTCAGGCTGGAATATTTGGGGGTTCATACTGATGCCAGATCTGTGCTTCTGACCCTCTCAAAGACATCACTTCTGCTGCCTTGTAAGAAGCCCCTTTTGTCCCCAACAACTTCATAACTGAGTGACCTGTTTTGCTCCTGACTCTGAGGCCTTCACTGCCATGGGAGTCCTTGGGCATTGAGGAAGGAAATAATAGTCCTTGAGAGGGAGAAGGAGAGTACAAATTCAACACAGGGAAATTTTCAGAACCCTTGTTCCACAATTATTATTTGTTAACATTTTGACTAGCAGCTCATTTCAGGAGGGGAAAAAAAGTAACGTGTATTGAAATGCTGACATTTTCCATAGATTTTGCTCAGCACTAAACAAATCTGGGAGCAAAAAGCATTACTGCATTTCAGAAATATTCTTAGAATAACCCAGCACTGAAGATTATAACTTCCAGCTGCTCATCAGAGTTGTGGTCTCTGTTAGCATGACAGACTGACAGCATGCTGAAGTCAGGCTGTGTGTGTTGCTCGAAGTTACACCCTCCAGCAATACAATAGCATTTTGCAACAGAAATTACCATGCTATGAACCCACTTTCCCTGTGGTTTTGATATGAAATACTGAACAGGCTTTTGACAGAGTCAAATGCTTTGTCTTTCTGACTCTGCAGTGGTTTGACTTTGGTAAAGGGTTTCACCAAAGACACCACTGTGTGCAGAGCAGTCCCACAGTGACTGATATGAAGAATGGCCCAGAGGATCACAAAGGTCTGTGTCATCTTCTAACCTGCTGTGTCCAAAAGTTTAGAAACTGGAGCATGGTGATGGAGGCATCAGTCCCTGCCCTCCCCAGCTGGTTGAGGTTTGTCAGTCACTTGCTCTTCATGAATGTGCCATTTCTTGGGGAATGAAAGAGCCCACCCATCTCTGACCTCTGCTTCTAAATGTAAGTAGGACAATCAGATTTCCTTGTCAAGTTTGGCTCTTTCACTGTTTCTTCCGTGTTTGTCCTTTGCCTGACTCTCCCTGAGGTGCACGAAAGGCAGTGCTGAGGGCTGTCCTGATGTTGCTGCAAGAATGAATCAGCAGAAAACCCCTGTTTGCCTGGCAGTCTCCAAAACCAGGACACCCTAGTAAATCAGGACTGCAGAGTATGAGAAGGCAGCTCTAACTTTGCATGAAACAAGACAACTCAGACTTATTTCATCATTGCTACTTAAAGTGCACATAATAAAGGGATGTGCTCTTATCAAGCCCTGTAGGAAGAAGATGGAGGTGAAGAAACCAGTGTTAACCTGCCACTACCACTGCCCTGCTGACTCCCAGTGCTTCTCCAGCTGAGCCCACAGACCTCAGAGGAAAATGAGCTATGAAAGCCAACACATATTTATCATGCTAACAAAGTTACACTGTTATTACATCCCTTTTATGTGCAATCAAAGATCTGCTGCCTCCAGGCCGACAGGAAAAACAGTGTAAAGCCATTCTATATGGATTTGACATCAAGGAAGGAAATGTCCTCACTCAGGACATGGCTTTCCTTTGCTCGAGCTCGTGAGCATTGGTGAAGGAGGGGGTCAAATTCCACTTAATGTCAACAGTCTTGTTCCTTCAAATAACACAACAGTCTCTAATCAGCATTAGTAGACACAGTTATGGAGCCCGAGATGCTTCTTGGTGTAATAAGAAACTTACAGGGACACAGGTGGCATTATGTGAACAAGAAGTCACAAGCTGGGACATACTTCACGTTTTTAAACTATTTTCTAGTTTTATTACAGGTAATATGAAGTTGCACAAAGCATCTGAGAACTGGGAACCAGCACAGAAGTTTGCCAGCAGAGGATGCACTTTTTCCAATTAAGAAACTGCCCATTGCTCTGACAAATGGAAAATGAATTAGCAAAGTCATCAGAAAATACCCATCTGAGAAAAACGATGCCTTGGCAATGGCAGGCAAGATGACCTAATTTGACTTCTCTGTCAATACTTTTGCTGTTTGAATGATTCAGTTGACAATTTAAATTCCTCTTCAAACACTTAAAAGATAACACTGTGTAAAGTGACAGCCTCACGGAGAAAATGGTTGTGAAAGTTACACCACATGTTTTGCCTCTCACGGTTACTCTGCAGCTCTGACTGTTGGGTCTTGGAGCCCGTGATTCCCTGCACAGGCTCTGATGGGAACCCCAGCCAGTGCTATGGTAGCAGCTGAGAGAGCAACAAAGAAAACCAGCACGGGGCTGAGCGCACAGAACAAGAAAATGCCGACCTTGGACAGGGTGATTATGTCCCATCTTATTAACTAATCCTTTTGCAGAAAGGGATTTGCCTAAAGACCACTTCCCAGAAGGCTGCACCATTCCCCCATTCATAACCAGTGAGGCTCACCTTGTAATGTGACTGATTTCCATTTCTCAGTGCACCTTGAACAGTTCTGACTCCACTAAAAAGATGCAGTCAGGCGTGAATGAGAAGCTTGCCACTACAAAATGTAATTTCCCATAAAATAAATGCTGTTCCCTAGATCAAAAAAGCAGCCTGTGTCTTTTCCTTCATGATACAACCAGCAGTGCCCATCTGGCATGCTCAGCTCAGGCTCCTGACCCATGAGGACCAGCACTCCTGTTCTGGGGTCAGGATGTTAACCCAGCCCTCAGGGAGAGGAAATCCCCACAGGGCTGATGGTTGGCTCTGGTGGGTTCTGAGGCAGTACCAAGCAGATGAGCTCACATGCCTGCCATCTCCATCTTCCCTGGGCTTGGGCAGGGGAGACAGCCTTCCTGCTGGATCCAATCCCTGAGCTCTATCTCCCATCTGCTTTGCACAAAGAAGTGAAAGGAGAGCTGGTTTCCCAGCAGGGTCTGAAGATGCACCACTCATGACTGTTTGCCTGACAAACAATTTTGTCCATGAGCATGTAAACATGTGATTTAAAGAAAAGAAAATTTCCATAATTACAGGGGGCATACATTTTGTCATTGTATAATTAAAAACTTCACATCAGGTCCAAGAAATACATACACAGAAACACAAATAATGTGTTAAGCTGGGCTCAAAATCAAGAGTGCAGTGAACACACACTGAACCCAAACTTCAGTTTTCATGGTATTTTTGAACTACTGCCCTTACAACACCTCACAAAAAGGATCTTAAAAGCAAATGGCAATTTGAGAAATAAAAATCAAGAATTGTCTTTTATACAGTAAGTGATTTTCATTACAGGACAGATTTTAAAGCTTTCACTTTTCAGAAGAGCCCCCATATTCCTTTACTGGTGAAGATAATTTCAGTGCAACTATTTATGCAGCAAGGCACTAGGAAAGATAAACAATGGAATCAGGATTTGAATAAATATTGCTATTAAATTACAATGCTGAAACTCTTGCACATTTGCAGAATCAGACAAAAGCCAGGCCTCGTTCCAAAGAATTTTAATTCCCCATAAAGCTGCACAACCAAATGGAGTGGTCCCAAGCAAAACAAGGGGTTCACTCTAACTTCCCTGTGGTCAGTGCAGGCAGCCACGGGGCAGTCTGCAGCTCAGGGCTGTTTGTCCCAGGAAAGGCTCAGTCCTCACGTGCTATTGCTTGGCTCGGCTCGCTGTGTGCAGCAGGCTGGCTGGCAGCTCTGAGGCCAGCACACCCCTCACGAGGGGCAGAAGCTGCCTGAGATGGCTTTCACCTTGTACTCAGTGCATCCCACTTGCAGTTGGGGGAGGATAAATTCCTTTATACTAAGGCAGTCTCTTAGGAAGGTAAAGACCTGGTGGGCAGCCCTTTTGTGTGCAATTGTTTGGCCAGCACTACACAAGTTACAGAGGAAGAGCATTTGCCAGGAAAATAGCAGAAAAAACTGCAAAACAAACTTGTTCTGGCCATTTGGAGGGATACTTCCTTCCTTAGCTGCCAGGCAGTGCTGCTGCCCCTGCACCTGAAACATGAGCATCCCACCAGGGTCAGCAGGGCTGTGTTGCAGGCACAGTGTCCGTGGCACTGAGTGTTGTGAAGACACAACGCTGGGGCACCTGCACAGAAAAGTTCATGTAAGAACACGAGAACAACCAAATGCAACCCTCTCAGGTGCTGCTCTAGAGAAAGGGCAGACACTGACCAGCATTTTCCTCTGCTGCGTGACACAAGGCTTTTAAAGTAATTCTTCCAAGTTTGCTGACACACTCTGTTTATATTTAGTGCATTTTCTCTTAACCCTTTAGACTTGAATAACTCGGCAAAAATTCAAGGTTCTGTAGATTGTTCCACTTAGGTGGAGAAAAAACGGATTGAGTTAATGACAATGGTACAAGTCCAGTTACAAAAGCTTCCCAGAGTGCAAAAGAAGGAAACAATCCCAAACCATTTCCTCCCTCATAACTTCAAGCCTCAGTCATCCAGTACCCACAGACCGCCTCTCCAGGCTTAATCACAGGGTCATTGTTCTCCACGATGGGTCAGGCTCCATGTGGATTTTCATTAAGAACCACCGGTCCTTGGAGGACTGGCAGAGACAATGGCACTGCTTTGTTTTCGCAGAAGAGGTTGGAAAAAGCATAACTGACATCTCATAATGCAAATACGCGGTGTGAGAAATCACTTGGCAGGATGTTGAACGCAGGTACCATGTACGCTTGTTTTAGGTAAAGAAATGAGCACTTCAAAAAACAATTTTAGTCAAATCTCCAGCTTTGGTGTTGCATGATAGATTTCACAGGCTCCTGCTACACAGCCATTATCATTCTTAAGACCCAGCCTTGGCTGTCCCTCTGTCCTCCAGGCCTCCAGCACTTCTCAAATGAAGCTACAATGGAGCTCTCACAGCAACACCTTCAATCAGTGAACACACGGAGCTTGTTTGTGCGGCTGGTCTGGCGGTGTCTGCGTGACAGGAACACCCGTGCTCGTGTGTGAGCAGCGAAGCCTTCGGGAAGCGGACACGAGCCCACCTTTGTGCAGCGGACACCGCTCGTGTCCAGAACCAGACACGAGCCCACCTTTGTGCAGCGGACACCGCTCGTGTCCCGCTGCAGCGCCCACCGCCCCGCAGTGCCCGTGCAGGGGCCGCGGCCAGGCGGGACGAGGAGCGGCCCCGGGCTGGGATCGAACGTGGTTTGCGGGCAGCGCCCACGTACGGGCAGGGCAAACTCTGCCTGAGCACCCGGCACGGCCAGCAGCGAGGCGCTCCCGGGTGTTCGCGGCTGGAGCGCCCCGGGAAGGGGCCGGCAGCAGGTCCCGCCAGCACCGCCCGTCGCGGTGGACGCCGGAGC
The DNA here is from genome assembly GCA_035583235.1 of Hafferia zeledoni. Classification (NCBI taxonomy): domain Eukaryota; kingdom Metazoa; phylum Chordata; class Aves; order Passeriformes; family Thamnophilidae; genus Hafferia; species Hafferia zeledoni. The sequence continues at coordinate 18,387,622 of JAWWEV010000029.1, read as the reverse complement.
AGCAGCCCCCGGGCCAGCCCGGGCAGCACCGCCCGTGTCCCCCGGCCGCGCAGAGCCCGCCCCGCCCCGCCCCGCCTGGGGCCGGTCCCGCCCCGTCCCCTCCGCCCCGTCGGTGCCGTCCGGGCGGCGCGGCGGGGATGGCGGCGGACGGGCGGCGCGAAGATGAGGAGCTGCCGGTGTACCTGGCGCGGCCCGGCTCGGGGGCTGTGCCCCGGCAGAAGCGCGGGGGGCTCTTCTGCAGCGTCGAGGGCGCCTTCGAGAGCAAGACCCTGGACTTCGGAGCGCTGCGCGTCGGGCAGCGCCGAGCCCCGGCATCCCCCCGCCCCGGCCCCGAGCCCGCCCCGCCGCCCAGCGCGGCCCCCGGCCCCGACCCGGCCGCGGGCGACCCCCGCGCCGGCCCCGGCGAGGAGCGGCTCCAGGACGCGGCCCCTGCGGACCACAAGGTAGGGACCGGCACCGGCACCGGTACCGGGGCGGGCGGGGGCTCGGGGACCGTGCGGGGGCCGCGGGCGGGTCCGGCCAGAGCCTTCCCCGCCCCGGGATGCGGGCGGTGTTATCGCGGCTCTGGGAGCCCCAAGGCCGAGGGTCGGAGCCGCTGGCTCGGTTTGCTGCAGTTGCTCTTTTATGCTTGTATGAAAGAATACCTGCCCCTGCGCCACCGAGCGTAAAAAAAGTGGGGATTTTGGAGCTCTTGCTCCAGGCCAGGCGATCCGTATCGCCCGTGGGCACAAACCAGAAGTGCCGCACCAGGAGTGGGGGGCGTCTCATTGATCTGGAAGTGGCAGTGCTGAAGGTGTCATCAGGCACAAAGTTTCTCAACTTACACCAAACTGAAGGTGATAAACTGATCCATCCAGCTCCACAACGTGTAGGTCCTTCTGCCAGAGGGTGAGACAGCTTGCTGTGCTGGTTCTGGTCCCATTTGCACCAGCAGTTGGGCAGGAAGATGATTAAGTTAATGGTGTTGAATGAACTCCCTGGCTGGGATTTCAGTAGGGCTGTGGCTCATTTTTATCTCAGGCAGTAAGGCCATTTGCTGCTGTTGGTCGGTGAGTTTGTTTGGGACTGAACTTTTTAGTAGCCATCTTAAGGTCACTCGTTGTCAGTGATGAATAGGGCAAATGAATAAAACCCATTTTTGAAGATGGAATCAAAAATCACCTGCATCTTAGCACAAAGAGGTGGTTTGAATGTCTTGGGGTTCTGCAGAAACCTCCACTTGGGTCTGGAGTGCAAACCCTGATAAACTTGAGGCAATTGTGATGTGGACGCCTGACCTCACCAGCCAGAGCCCAGTGGGAGTGCAGCAGTGAGCTGTGATGGCTTGACCTGTCTGGGTTTTGGGGAAAAGCATCAGGCTGTCCTTAGTGTCTGCTGTGTTCTGTTAGAAATGTCTAGCTAGGCAGTGCTTGCTTTGAGCTTTCTTCATTTCACTTCACCTTCTTCAGCCTCTGTTTTTTGGTTTCTTACTGACATGCTTCTCTGTCCCTGTTCTTGAGCTTTGCTCCTTCACAGCCTGTTTTACAGAGTTAGGAACAAAATTAACATTATTTTGTCAGTACCAACCTTGTCCATGTGGTTTGAATAGCAGCTTCAGAGCTGACCACTGCATTAAAAATGTTATGCTGCTGCTTGTTGGAAAAGAAGCAGAAGCTCCTGACAGCCTGTCTGCAGGCTTTGCTGAGAGCTTTCTTTATTAGCTGTACCAAAAATCTGAAACAGTCTTGTTCCCTTTTAAGGTCGTGTGTAGACCCTTATCTCCGGTGTTTTGTAGCTGAGGTTTTCCTTCAGCAGCTCCTCTCTTCCTGATGATTTCTGCCTCTGGGTTTCTTCCTCCAAGGCCTTCCACCTGGCAAGCATCAGGAACCAAACCCCTTTTATCTGCACATCTTGCCTAAGAGAGTGGGAAGCTCCATGCATGTGTTCTTGTGTGTGCATGGCTAGAGGGAATCATATGACTGATTCCAGAGCAGGACAGTCCGATGGGAAATGTGTGTTGTGCACACTCAGCCCTGCTGCCTGCACAGCCATGGGGAGTTTGCCTGCACTGGACTCTGCAGACTCAGAGCACACAAAGGCACTTTTGTCAAGGCAAATTGGACTTCTTTGAATAATTTCACAGATTAAGAATCAGAGAGAGCTCAAGTCGTCTACCCTTACCTAAGCAACTTGTTTATCAGAGAAGCTGAGAGTAAGAGACCTGCCTGTGCCCAGGGCAGTAGAGAGAGATCTATTTCCTAATTTTTGCAGTGAAAAGTTTCTGTTTTTTTTCTGTGATGACATTAATTGCAATTAAAGCACTAACCTTTCTGTAGGGACTGCAGTGAATGACTGCCCAGTGATAACATGTGGTGTCATAACCAGACAGTGTAATACAGGCCCAGGCACATGTTTCAGCCTCACTTGGTTTTAGCAGAGTCTATTGGAAGGACAAAACCTGGCCTGTGTGTTGGGGTGTGGAGAAGCCATGGTGGGGATGTGGCTCAGAGCAGTTGGGGGCTGTGCTTTTGCTCCGTCAGGGGAGTTTGAGCTTTGCTGGTGTATTCAGGAACAGTCACAGTCACTGGGGCAGGGGCTGGGGGGCTGCTGGAGGAAGCCCTGGCTAGAGGGGCTGCTGCTGCCTGTCTGTGTGGGCAGATGGGCTTTTGGGGGAACAAGAGATGTGCCTTTCAGGTGCTCTTTGCTCAAAGTAGGAGGCCCCTTTCCCCCAGCAGCAAGAGTTGTCATTGCAGAACACTTAGGATTTGGAGGAGCAACACGGGGAGGCCACATTCTGCTCTGATCTGGACTACTCACAGAGACCTGTTTTTTTTAAAGAATGATTTAACTTGGTGTAGATTTCCTTCAGTAATAGCCAATATGGACTCTACCCTTGTGAAGTGTCTTGCAATTTTCCTTGAGAGCTGTCATGGCATTTGTTTAGCCAGAGTGGATTTCTACGCTCACTTTAATGAAGTCGAAGAGAATTTGTCTGTAAGTCAAAGACAACACTGCCTGAATTCCTGTGGTCAGGATGTTCACTGAGGGCAGGTGATGTATGAACAGGTACTGGAGAGCTGCAGCATCTTGAGGCAACAGGGCTTTGAGGGAAAGAGCTTTACACTCTGTGCTTGGTGCCTGGGAAGAAGGTCAACCAGAAGCCTGTGGTGGCCTCCTCCATGTTGCTCCTCACTGCTCAGCCATGCAGAAACCCTGAGTTTTCATGCTCCTGTGCAGTCACAGAGGCAGGAGCACGTGGCTCGTTGTGCTCACCCCCAGACACTCCATCCCTCCTGCTGCGTGGTTCTGCAGTGAAGTCGTCATTTCCAAGGCAACTGGCTGTGGTCCCACAAACATGGGATCGTGGCTTCACCACAGGCTGGGGCAGCTCCGTCAGCTGGGGAGGAGGAGGAGGAGGAGGAGGGAAATGAGCAGGCAGTGAAAGCAGGCGAAGGGTCTGTCCCCTTCAGAAGACTGTCAAGAGCCAGACCGTGGCGTTGTCCTGCAGGCAGCCAGTGTCACATGTGTCCAGTTGTGTGACACCACTTGGATTCAACTTGTGATGAAACTGGGAAGGACAGCCAGGGCTGCCTCAAATGGAGAACAAAGCTTGGGCTAACTTGATGCTCTCATAGTTTTTCTGACACTTGTAAAATGTGCTCTGACTTCAGTATTCAGCTTTCTGGTTTCCATTGCCAGTAATTTATGGCAGGAACACCAAGCCAGCAGCGGTCTGTGCCTCATGAGGCAACTCAGCACAATTGGAAGTTGCAGTTGTGCACTGCCTTTAGCACAGTTTAAAATCTTGCATTTGTGGAAGGGATCCTAATAAAGCACTTTGAAAATATTAATTTGTCATCTCAGTATCACCCCATTCAGCATCTGTGTTTTGGTTTTACTTGTTCTTTTTATAAGAAAACCATTTGGAGTTACACTATTTCTGTTACTTTTACAAACAACAGGAACAAATCCAAGCCAGTGAACTAGTTCCCACAATGCAAATACAACAGTGAAACATGTGTTACTGTTCATGGAGCTGAATGATAAATACTCAGGTCTTTATTGAAAAAAATCCCACATGTGTGTGTTTGTGTTTTTTAAGAAACCTGATGCCTGAAGCACAGCAATGAGTCAGTTCTTTGGCTGCTCATGCCAGGACAGAGGTTATTGCTAGCAGTTATGCAAAACTGCAGAGCTTGACAGCCCAGCCCCTGTGTAAGAAGACAGATACTGGATTCTGTGGGAGTTCTGCAGTAGGGCTAGATTTTAAACGAACCCCTAATTTCTTTGGAAGAGTTTCTGCTTGCTGCTTATGTTTTACCACAAAACTTACCCTAACATGTGAATAGTTTGATTTTTCACACTATTTTGTGGCAACAGTCCTTGGTTTCCTTCTGTCCTCATTCTCACCTCTGGGTGGTCCAGGCTTTGAAGTGGCTGGTCCCTGTGTGTGGGCAGTCCAGTGGGAGCAGGGAGCTGGCTGGCAGGTGTGGCTGGGGCACCTCACCTGGGGTACCTGGCCAACGTGTCCAGGGCACCGAGGCAGCTTGCCAGGCTCACACTGCCAGTGCTGTGAGTGTTACTTGGGGTGATGTGTTCTTGAAAACCTCATTCTTCTCTAGCAATAGCCCATTGCAGCAGGTACTTCTTTTTATACTGTAGATGTTTTCTGAGGTTATCGAGAACACAACAAGCCCTCACCTGGGGCTGCATCTGGAAAGGGCTGTTTTCAGGAGCAGCTTCCAGAGTAGCTGCCAGTGCTTCTCCCATGACCACAGGCCAGCCATGGGTTCTCTTGGTGCTCTGGTGGGGGATGCCCAGGGAAAACACCTGCAGCAGGACATGGTGGCAGTGACGCCGCAGGACATGGTGGCAGTGACGCCGCAGGACATGGTGGCAGTGACGCCACAGGACATGGTGGTGGTGGCAGTGATGCCGCAGGACATGGTGGCAGCGATGCAGCAGGACATGGTGGCAGTGATGCCGCAGGACATGGTGGCAGCGATGCAGCAGGACATGGTGGCAGCGATGCAGCAGGACATGGTGGCAGTGATGCTGCAGGACATGGTGGCAGTGATGCTGCAGGATGTGGAAGCAGTGACGCAGCAGTGTCTCTCCTCTGATGTGACCAGTGAGGCCCAGAAGGGTACAAGGGGTCTCTCTGCCTGTCACAGTGCTGTAGGATGAGGCACAGTGATGAGAGGCTGGTTCCTGGGTGTCTGTGGTCCTGACAGGGGTGTTGGGAAGTGTCACCTCTTGGAAGATAGCTGTCAATCCACAAAAATACTTTGTGAGCCAAACAAACTGCATGAGCCAAGTGGACATGTCCTGTTCTCACAAATTCATGTGACATTTCTGATTTGCAAGGCAAGGCTCACTTCTTTCTTGCTTGTAAAAGGCTTTGTTGTGTTGGAAACTCTTCTAAGCATTTTTTATGAACATAGTTGAAAATGTCAAATGCAAACTTTAGGTTTAAATTGAAGTAGGTTTAGTAGGTTTAAATTGAAACTAAACATTGTGGCTTGGCTGCAGCCAAATAGTTGGCTCTGGCCAAAACAATCTTTGCCTTTTTATCTAAGATGTCAGTACCTTCAGCAGGCCAGAACTCTGTCTGCTGAGGCTGGGAACAGTGTCTCCCATATAAGCAGCCACAAGGTGGACCAGCTTTTGGGAGCTGTTGATTCCCAGCAGAGGGTGCCTTGCCAGCAGCCAGCCAGATGCTGAGATATGGCTCTTTCAGGAGGATTCAGCACAGTCCCTGTGTGGTCACTGGGAGCTGTGGTGTGGCCTCCCTGGGAGGGCAGGGGATGCTCTGTGGTGCTCAGGCAGCTTCCCTTTTGCAGGAGGGGTTTTCTTGCCAAAGTCCCTGAGCAGCCAAAGTCCTGCAGTGGCCAGTCAGTGACCAACTGCCAGCACCCTCCGAACTGGACACGGGGACCGAGGCAGCCTGGAAGAAGCTGAGCACTTGTGTGTGAAGAGAGGGGACCCCAAAATGGCCTGGCCCTGTCTGCACCAGAGTGGGAGCTTGGAATTCGCTCAGTGGATATGTCTTCACAGGAAAATTGTGTGGGGCTTAAAGGGAGGGTGCTTGAGTTTAGCAGAGAGCTGGCTGCATCTGTGCTAGAAGTGACTGTTCTCCAGCATCTCTAGTGATCTGGAAGGAGAGATACAGCATGTGTGCAGGTGACACTGATGTGAGTGCCAGATGGGAAGGAAACATCCTGATGTGGTGTGGAGTGCTCAGAGACATGAGACAGGAAGGACGAAAAGAGACTCAGCTCTGAAAAGTACAAGCAAACAGACCTAGAGAAAGACTGTAAAGTGTCAATGCCATTGCAAATGGCAACAAAATAGGGAGGTTTTGTGATGAGACCCAGAAAAGTAATTTCCTATGTGTGGTCTACTCCTGGAAGATGGTCCAGGTGAGAGCAAAGCTGGTCACTGACAGCCCTAATCCTGAGGAAAACCACAGCAGAGACTAGCTGGAGCTATATGTGCTCTGGTGCTTTATTTTGGACAAAAGCTTTCCTTACACAGACCCCTTCCATTGCCACCTCTGCCAAGAGGTGGAAGACAGAGAAGGTTGATTTTTCTCTGGGGAAGCAATTGTTGGACATGGCTGGAGGAAATGGGAGAAAAACAAAAACCAAACATGCCGGCAGCCTTCCTGGAGACAGGGCTGAGAAGCTGGAAAATATAGCTGGACCTTGGCTCATTCGGCTGGGCTGGCTCTTGGGTGTGGGTCACATCCAACAGCATCTTTCCCATCAGTTTGCTGGGAACAGCTGAACTCCATTTTACAGCTCACAGATTTCTGTCCAGTATCAGATGTTTCCATAGAGCTGAGGGGGGGAAAAGAAGTGATGCTAAGCAGAGAGCTCAGCCCTTTTCAGTCCTTGCTCTGCATGTTAAAGGGGGTGAGGTGAGTGCCTGTGTTTCAGGGACTCAGACTGGTCCATCTGCACTCTGATGGAACTGAGTTGTTTCAATGAAAATCCAGATGTTCACATGCAGCCAAAGCTCACCCCACAGAGGGAGTCAAGAATGAAGTGGGACCCATCTCCCTGCAGGCTTGGCATCCGTGTTTTGCCAGGGATGACCTTCTGAGTGAGTAGGCTCCTACAGCCCAAATGCAGCAGGAGGAGGGAGGGATGCCATTGCCAGCAGCAGGAGTATTGTGCCTTTGGAGACAGGTGATTCTCCATCAGAGCTGGTGAGGGTGAAACATCTCAGCTGGTTGCTGCTGGCGCTGGCAGCAATGCCAGGCAGAAGGACAAGGGTCCTGGCAGTAACTGGTCCCATAGGCTGCTGGGCCAGTTCCCCTGACTGCCAGCTCCCTTCCAGCCCTGGCCTTGTGTGGGTCGCCGTGGGTCACTCAGCTGACCCAGCCCCAGAAGAGGAAAAACCCTTGCTGAGCCACCCAGCTCAAAGAAACTTCATTGCTCTGCAGGATCAGTGAATTAATTGGCCTTGAAGCAGCAGTCACTTGTGTATGCACATTTAGAATATTCTATTTGACGTGTTTGGTTTCAACCTCATTTATTTTTGGCAAAGAGAAGAAAGAGCCTCTCCCTCACCTGGACACCTTCTCTACATGCCTGCAGGGTGCAGGAGCTGTTCTGGGAGCACAGGACTCCCAGCTTTGGTGCAGGGATAGTGTTTCTGTCCCTTGGATTCACTGCCTCTGAGGTAACTTCGTCCCCTGAAAATGCATCTGCTAGGACAGCAGAGGGAATGGCTTCATGCAAAGAATGTGCATGGGAAGGGGGAGATCATGTGTGTGGGGACAGGCTGGCCTGGCAAATCTGCTGAACGTTGTGACATTTGAGCCCAGATTGTTCCATGACCAGTGATATTCACTGAACCGGCTGTGCCTGTCTAAGACCCATCAGTCACAGACAGGTAGGGCTGGTGGGATGTGTTTTTCTCCTTTGCACTAGAGCTGGGTCAGCAGCCCCTGGGTCCCACAGACAGGGGTTGTGCCAAACTGCTGAACACTGGTAGGCCACAGTTAGAGCTGGATCTGTTTTGGTGGCAGAGTCCTTGCAGCAGGACGTGCCTTCTACCCTGTGTTCACACTGCTGATGCTCCTTGCCATGCTCCTATCACTTGTGTCTGGCCACAAGTATCTGGTGCCATGTTATCCCTGCAGGTGTTTGTGAGGATGTTGTGAGCTCTGAGGATTGCCATTTTAAATAACTTTCAATTGACCATGATTCCCATAGAGGATGTTTTGAAGCATGTGAGTAATGCCTCGTGGACTGCACCTGGAAGGGATCCTATGGAAAAAGTCTTTTTCCATTTTTCCATTTTGAATGTTTTGGGCCCAGGGCAGCATGTTTGACTGTATTTGTGTGAGTGTCACATAGCAACCAGGAGGAAAGCACATCTCTTCAAACGAGGGGTCTGAAGTCACTATGGCTGGCCAGCGTCCAGGGGCCTGATGCAAGCTCAGCTCTTGAAACTGTCCAAGTGTTGAAGTCAGCAGCATCTGTCTGCATAGTCATTTATTATTAACTAATTAACTGCTGCTCTTTCTGTTACTGACTCCAGATAAAGTTCATGTGGCACCACCCAATGGGGATACTCTTAAACTTTCTGAAGAATGTACAAGTGAAGTTTCAGGAGGTTTGGTGATAGGAGTTGAAAGTTTTTCTCACCTGCGAGCCCCAGCCAGTATAATTTCAGTAGAGATCAGGACTTGTTCTTGAAGCATTGCAGTGTTGTGGCAAGAACAGCATGGTGTGGTACCTGATCTGCTCCCCACATGCTCCTTAGTTTCAGAGGCTCTGGCACAGCACTGCTCCCCCATTCCCTGCCTGGCACTTGCAGACACCCCCTACCCATGGATCTGTCAGGGAGGGGGAAGTTTCCAGCCATCTCTTGTTGACTGTGGAGGTGCTTCAGCTCACAGGCAGCAGCATAGGAGCCGGGACATGAAGGCAGCTGGGCCAAGCAGCCCTTGAAATTTTGTGAATACTCTCACAATCCTGGTAGTAGTAAGTCACTGAGCATCTGTTGACTTTCACTTTAAGGTGGTGAAAGGTTTTTTGGTTTAGAATAAATATATATCCAGTAAAACTTTTCAAGAGCTTCAGCAGAAGCACACATAGAGTAACAGGCTCAGTGGGTAATAAAAGCTTCGGGCTGGGTTACTGAGACAGTGGAGACATCCAAGCTTCTGGTGAGGGAGGAGGGAGGGCTGCACCAATCTGCATACTTAAACCCTTGGGCAAGGAGAACAGACAGTTAACGCTGTTGTGACCCCACACTGAACTGGCAGCAAAGCACGCAGTCCTGACAGTTCACGCTGCTGTCACCCGCTTCTCCAGAGCGTAGCAGCAGTCAGAGTTGGCTGCAGTGTCAGGGGCTGTGCTGTGAGATGGCTCTGCCTGTGCACGCAGTGGTGAGCAGGGTGCTCGTCAGGCCCCTGCTGCCATTGTTAGGCTCTAGTTTGGAAAGAAATTGAAGGGCGGGTTTGGGTGTTGGTCACCCAGATCAGATGACTTACTTTTCTGCTGGAGCTAGAAATGGGATTACAGCAATGCCCATGCCAGGTATGCCTGTAAAATTTTTCTAGTGGAGAGCACACAGTTTGCTGCTGCCTGGCAGCAGGATCTGTAGGAGCATCTCACTGACTGTTCAAAGCTCTGCACGTGAATGAAGTCACAGCTGGCCTGGGAGAGAAAGTGAGGTTCAGGCCAGCCATGGCTCTTGGGTACTGCTGGCAGCACCACTGATTGTGGCAGGCAGGAGAGGGCAGGTGAGTTCATCCCATCATGGCACAGCCCCAGCTGGCCTGGTCCTGGCCAACTGTGGGGTCCCAGGCTCAACATCATTTGTCTCAGCACATGCTGGGTACTCATAACTAATTCCACCATTTGAACCTCCCTATCAACGTCACAGTGGAGGAAAGGCAAGAAGTCCTTGGTGCTGCCGACACCTGCAGTGTTTACATGGCACACAGGATTCCTGGAGCCAGATGTGTGGTGTATTTTATTATTTTTTAATGTTTCCAATTCTTGTGCCTGTGAAAGAAAGTATGGGGTGATGCAGTAGCACTCTGGCAGCCCCAGACAGCTCGTTCTGTTACAGACCTTGGTCATTGTACTCGCTGTTGTTACATGGGAAGTCTCAGCTGGTGCAGAGCCCTGGTTGTGGCCGCTCTCCTGGTCCCAGGCTGGATGCAGACACACACTGGATGGCGTTGGTGCCAGTGTCAGGGGTCAGTGGCAGTGCCCAGTGCTAGTGTCGGTGCCTGATGCCAGTGCTCAGTGTCAGTACCCAGTGACAGTGCCTGCTGTCAACACCTGGTGCTGGTGTCAGTACCCGGTTCCCAGTGTCGGTGTCAGTGCTCAGTGCTGATGCCAGTGCTCTGTGCCCGGTGTCAGTGCCCAGTGTTCGGTGCCAATGCCGGTGCTCCGTGCCTGGTGTTGGTGCTCGGTGCTGATGTCGGTGCCGGTGCTCGGTGCCCGCTGTCGGTACCCGGTGTTGGTGCTCGGTGCCGATGCTGGTGCCCGATGCCGATGCTCTGTGCTCGGTGCCCGATGCCGGTGCCCATGCCGGTGCTCCGGTGCTCGGTGCCCGATGCCGGCACCTGCCGGGCGGGGCGGGGCGCGCCCTGCCCGGGGCCGAGCGCCCGCTGGCGGCTGCGGGCGGCGCGGTGGGCGGGGCGGGCAGGCGGCCGTGCCGGTGCGGCGGGCGCGGGCTCGGTCTCGCCTTTGTGCGGAGCGGCGCGGAGACAGCACGGGCAGCGGCGGCGGGGCGGGCGGCACCATGTCGTACCAGGGCAAGAAGAACATCCCGCGCATCACGGTGGGTGCGGCGGGCGAGGCAGGGCAGGGTGCCCCGCGGGGCGGGCGGGCAGCGCGGTGCCGGTGCCGGTGCCGGTGTCGGTGTCCGGCGGGTCGGAGCGGGGCGGCGGCGGCGCGCAGACAAAGAGCCGCCGCCCGGGCAGGTGCCCCGGCCCCGCCGGTGAGCCGGGCTGGGCAGAGCCGCGCCCCGGCGGGTGCAGCCCGGGCTGGACCGTGTGCGGCGCCGCTGCCCGGCGGCTCCCGCTGCCCCGGGGCCGGCAGGGCGGGTCCCCCGGGCGGGGCTGGCGGCGCTCCCCGCACCCGCTGCCACCGCAGAGCTGCTCCCCGGGCTCGCCGCATCAGGTGCGCGGGGACCCGCCCGTCCGGCTCGCCCGGTGGGTTGTCCCGAAAATACCGGAGCCCTGTCCCGCCGATGCCCCGCCGTGCCGCTCCCAACGGGGCTTTCTGCTCTGATCCCTGCCGGGGCAGCTGCGCCCCGGCCCGCCCCGGGGAGGCTGCACGAGGTTTGCTCCTGGGAAAGCATCAGGGCTTTCATCTTGTTGATGGCTTTTCTCTGGCTTCATGTAGCTCCTGATTTCTTTCTTGAGGTCAGCGCAGGCTGCCTGAAGATAAAGGAAAAGCAAAGCTCTTGCCTTTCGTTCTTCTTTTGAATGTAAAATTGTGAACAAAATGCTCCCAAAGAAGCACTAAGATCTTTACCACTATAAAGAGAAATTCCTTTGTCAGCCCTGGTTTAGTTGCTTCCATAAGCACTATTATGGCTTTACACGTCTTGCTTTTGCTGTATTCCTGGACCACTACAGAGACACCACCATTGCTATTGCAGGTGGGATTTCTCCCAGTCGCTGGGGCGTTTCCTACAGGGACCTTTATGATACACTTTACCCATGTGCAGGGCTTGTGCCTGCTCCGACGGCAGCTCTCTCGCCTCAGTGGTAACAAAATCTCGCAAGGTGCTTGATTTCTCCCTGTTAAATCCTTTCCTTTTTTGCTGAAGCTGAAAATGCGGTGGGCACATGGTGTTTTGGTGTATTGCTGATGTTAAAGGTCACTGTTCTCCTCTGACTTCTGCAGCTTGGGGGTGACCCTCTGGGACTCACTGGCCCCGTTCTGCTGTGTTACCTTGTCCTGGTTGGAGTAGAGAAGGTGGCTCTGGAATTCTGGTCAAATGACCGGTATGTCCTACACCCATGCTTTGGGACCCAGGGGAGGCAGTGATGTGAAGTCAGGTGTTGGGTGGACTCCTGTTTTAATGCAGTGACAGAAATAAAAGCTCAGATCCTGTGACTCTGCTAGAACAAAGCCTTTTCTGTCCCTTTTCTACTGATTGTGCCCCCTGGGCAATGTTGGCATTGTTTATTCCTCCTTCCTAGATTTCTGCCCTAGAATCTTCTTGCATGTCAGTACAGATAGCAGCTGATGGGGATGGCAGATTGTCACCTAAGCTGTGCTTGTTAGTAGAGAGACGTTTGGGATGGTGTTGTGCTGTTACCTTTAAAGCATCTAAAGCATTGCGGGCAGGGGGAGGGAACGTCTGGAGCATGAGAATATACAGAGAATTACTGGAGCCACCTACCACTGGCAGGTAACTCACGTATAGACCTCAGAGCTGAGCCCACAAACAAGGGGAGCAGCGCCTTCCTTGGTTTTGTCACCCAAGCTACTGAGCTTTTGTGAAGGATGTATTGGAAAACTGGGTATTTGTACTTCCCAACAGCTATTGTTTGAACTGCCTAGTGTGTTTCTGGAGATGCAGAAACACTCCTTCCTGGTTCCTCTTCTACTCAACAGTGCTGCAGTCAATATTTGTAGTTGGTTTCTGACAGTAACATGTGAAAATCCAGTTTGCCCGTTGTATCTTTGCAGCAATTTCTGGTCTTTTCTAGGACAGCCATTTTACTGGAGAAGCCAGGAGCATGAGTGAGTGGTGCATGTGTTACTGTGAGATAAATCACTGTGCAAATTATTCCCAACCTGAATTGTGAAAGTCTGGTCAAAAGCTGTGTGTGACAGTGTGACAGGCAAGACTGTAGCTATTGATGGAAGACTGGGAAGTACAGGCGTGTCTGTTGGTTATACAGTGAGGGAAACACAGGGAGGGAAGGTTAACCAAGCCTCTGGCTTTCTCAGTGATGGCTCCATCAGCTTGGTATGGACATGTTGCTCTTTCCTGTGCCTTGGGTTTTGCACTATGCATCAGAGACGACTAAACATGGCATTACTTTCCAGGTGTGTGCTGATGCTGGGATGTCCAGCTCAGGAGAATAGCAATTTCAAATCTTATGTGTTTATTGAGAGACTTTTTATTAGTTCCTGTTTTTTGGTTGTTTGGAAAGCTAATCAAATATTTCCCCTCTTGCTGTCCACAGTATTTTTTTCTTGCAGAAAGAGAGGTGAAAGACTGAAGTCCTACCCTGATTTCACAAAATACCTTACCAGAGCTATTAGTTGAATCAGAATTACTCACTGTTTGTGTTTTTGTCTTAAAACAATTTCCTAGCCCAGGTGGGCTGGAGTTGCCACGTTTTTTCTTGGTGTGAGCCATGCCCATCCCAGTTACCCTGCCAGAACCCATGAGCACAATCTATGATGTCTCTGCCACCTCTATAAACAAGGAGGTCTGCAAGGGGGTGGCCAATATGTTGTATCAGGTGCAAGTGGGGAGGAAAACCATAGCTACTAACTAGACAGATTTTGTTAAACTGGCAGCTGCTGTTAGGTCATATCTTGCCCACAGGCTGCTGGGAATAGTGGTATATTTGCAAGCTGTCTGGCTGTCCTTTGACTCCAGCCAGGGGTTCTTCCATGCTGTCTTGTGGTACATTAGTAAGGAGGAGACATCATCTTCTGATGAAACACCACTGCAATTAGTGTCTGTTCTTTTACAAGGGAAAAAACAGTAAAACCATACACCTGTTTCTGTGCTCCCCTAATTATGCCCTTGTGCTTTGTAAATTAGGTGAGCACTGTTCTTGGCTGGATTCAGCAGCCTTCTGGAAGCTGCTGCCTGCCTTTCCTTCTGCAGCATCACTCTGAGAAGTGTTAAGAGACCACCTGATATTTTGGGATCTCAAAATGAGCAGATGATGCTTAAGAGCATCAGGAGCAGAGTGTGAGCATGAGGAAATGGGTAATGGGTTTGAAAGCTTGGTCCCAAATGCAAACACACAGACAGGGAGTGTTGAGCAAAAAGGCTTCCCAGTGTGGTGAGGTGTTGGGGACTGGTGGTGATCCCGGCAGGTTTTGGCAGAGCTGTTCTGGAAGGAAGCTCCAGGCGTGGCATTGTGGGCAGGGATGGATCCTGGAGGAAGGCACCAGGTGAGAGACGGGCTGTTGCTGGCTGCCCAGAGACTTCTGGGGCACAGTCAGTGATGGAGGTCAGTGCCAGTGGTCAGGTAGAGCTGTGAGCAGCCACATCTGTGCAGGACCTCGACCTTTGCCCAGAGGCTGCGGGGGCAGTGGCCAGGGTCAGGCCCTGGCTGCTCCTTCCCAGCCGTGCCCCAGAGCTCCTGGGGCAGGAGGGCTTTTCCCTCTGCTGACAGTGGCTGATGACACAGCCTGACACTGGCTGGCGGGAGCTGTGGTGGGTGTGCAGAGGCACAGTGAGCCCTGGCAGGGGAACAGCGTGTTTATTGTGGTCTGGGACTGCTCTGGCAGTGTGTGCTGCAGAAGCCTGGCTATTAAATCAGTCTCGTTTCCTCATAACTGGTTCGTTCTCTTCCTTTCTTCTTACCCCGCCTCTTGATATCTGGGCGCACTCCTGAACGATGCCAGGGCTTGTAGATGTGTCATTTGGATTTTTCTTGTTCTACTTTTTTTCATTTTTTCCTTGAAGTCAGTGGGTGGGTGCCAGTGGAGCCCTTTCACTGTTGGGTGGGTGTGGGGGGTTCTGGCAGTGCCCAATCCTCTGAATGGATGCCTTGTTTGTGCTCCAGCCAGTATGGGCCTCTCAATTTTGTGTACTAACAGAGTTAGCACTGAGCAGCCCTTCACATCTGCCACAGAATGACCATTTGGGGGGGGGGGGGGGGGGGGGGC
>JAWWEV010000029.1:18333106-18364083 GCA_035583235.1 Hafferia zeledoni | reverse complement strand
GTGTGTGTGTGTGTGTGTCCAGGGGTATCCATTTATACAGGCACTTCTCTCTAGTTCATCATCAGCTCAGGAAGGAGTGAGGTGTATGTTTGTGACAAACGGTTCTCAGCCTTGTGCAAGTTGCTCAGCAGAGACAGAAGCCTTTGTTCTGAGTCTCACAGAGAGAAATCAATCAACAGAAATGTCTATATGGCTGTAGCAGCCTTTGGGGCTGGACTGGGGGCATTTGTCCTGTATAGTTGACTCCATGGGTGTGAGAGGCCTGAAAAGAATCAAATGATGAGTTTTAGTTTCTCTAAGAATTCACTGTACACATCTGAGTGCTGACAGATTCCAGCCTCCTCCTGCTTTATATCTGCTTAGGGTCTAAAGTGTGTTTCAGAGTCAGATGGACAAAGCCATTGGTGGAAGGAGTGGGAGGGAAGGAGAGGGGGAATTCCCTGGTTACAAGTCACTGTCAGAACACTAATTAGATTATTTCTAATTTTAGCTTGCAGGGTATTTTTCTGTTTGGTCCATTAATCTGAGTTGAGTCTAATTTTAGGCAGGTTTCCTTGAGATAACTCCCTGCTGAGAGGTGCTTTAATTTTCCACAACATGTGAAAGAAGAAAACAATAGGAATTTGGTATAATAGTAAAGCCACACAGTGAAGCACAGGGACAGATTTGTACTTCAGGGTCTGCTGAAATAAAATGAGTTGGCTCAAATTAAAAGTGTAAGAAATTGACTGTTAGAGCTGGTAACAACATATATGGCCTACTGTAATACAGTGCTTATTCTCTTTGAAGTACAAGAGTGTAAAGCATTTTCCTGTACAGGGAAGAGTCTCGGTGTCAAATACAGTGGCTCAGAGTCCCTCTGCATGTAAGCTGCCATTTATTTTTATGACTCTAACCTGTTGCCACTAGTTGGCAAGCTAAGGTGCAATTACAGGATGCTGTGGTTGTGCCAGCATTTGAGAACTGTCCTGCTGCCATAAGACAGCACTGCAGATCTTGTCCAGAGCCAGTAAAACATTGTTGAGTGTTTGATCTTGAAATGCCATTAAAGCATAAGGCAACTGAGAACTGTGCAAGGCTCTAGATATCATCGCTTTAGCCAAATTCAGATCTCATTGCATTTGGAAGTAAACAGTGTCCTTCCAGAACACACTCTAACTGGGAAAATGTTTAGGTGGAGCACAAATGAACCTGCTACCCCATAGAGCCAGTACGTGGATGGCACAGCAGTGGGAGAGTGGTCAGTGGCTCTGTGGGTCTAGTCTGTCCTGAAGGGGCCTCAGTGGGGGTTAAAGACAAGTTCTTCTATCAGGTGATGATGGTGACTTGGTAGGACAGGATGGCACTGTTTCACATTGTAACCTGCTGTGAGGAATATTGAGTTACAGCTGTTTGTTCCCGTCTACACCATCAGCTACTGCAGTCCATAAGTGTGCTGATAAAAATGTGTTCTTGCTTAAATTTCTATTTAAAGAGTCTTTAAGCAGAAGAGAAGAACCTCTTTTCACTGTACAGCAAATAGCCCAGCAGAAGTATGAGAGGCGTAGGGGTGTGGGGTTGTGTGTGTGTCTGGGTGCACTGCTCTGCTTCGTCTGCTCCCGCGGACAGTTCAGCTGGCACAGCCTCAGGCACTCCCCCAGAGGCTGGATTGTTGGTGTCTTTTTAAGGCTTCTGTTTTGAACTTCCTCATTCCAAAGCTTGGAGCCAAGCTGTAGGAAAAACACTTGGAGAACTCGGGTTGAGCTCAGGCTGAGCAGAGACTGATGTAATAGTCCAAAGATATCCCTCCTGATGGAAATCCACCCTCCAGTAGGAGCAGGACAGTAGAACAGGGCAGGTGGCAGCAGGCTGGGGTGAGCAGCAGCCAAGGACTGCCAGGCCCCAGTGCCAGCAGCCTGCCAGGGCACAGCCCACTGTACCCAGCCACGGGGGTGGCAGCAACGTCTGGTTAAACCTCCTGCAGCCATGGGACACCCTGGAGCAGGGAGTGCTCCAAAAGGGCCAACCCTTCCGCTGGCTGGCGTCAGTCTGTGAGCTGTGCAGGCAGGCTGGGCAGTAGTCTCTGGGTTCCTGGAGCTGTCAGGAAAGCTGGAACCAGGCAGTGGAAAAAACAGCAGATGCAGCTCTGCTGGCCTCCAAGCAGGGTCCAGGCAGTGCTCCTATTCTGAGCATGGAACAGCATCCAGGCAGTGCTCCTGTGCAAGGCATTGTGTTGCTGTAGCCTGAGATTTGGGCTGGGCCCTGGGGAGACTGAAGCTTCCTCCCTCAGGTCTCCCTGATTAACCTGGCCTTGGGATAAAAGCAAGGGCACAGGGTGTCAGCAGCAATCCATGGTGTGCTGAGAGGAGCAGGGGCTCCTCCCTGCCCACCCAGTGCTCCTCTCAGCTGTGTGCCATCCTCTCTTCCAGCTGGAAGCAGAAGCTGTCTTCCGGGCCATCACTATTGCCAGCCAGACCAACTGTCCTCTCTATGTGACTAAAGTGATGAGCAAAAGTGCTGCTGACCTCATCTCACAAGCCAAAAAAAAAGGTGAGTGGCAGCTGGTGTTGCACCCAGCCCTGCTGCTGCCACCAGGGTCCCTGACTACGTGCCCCCTGTGTCCTCATGGTTGTTTTGCCAAGACCATCACTGGGCTTCAAGTGGCATCCAGTGCTTCCCCTTCTACTGGGGAGCAGTTAGCTCAGGGGTTTGCCTGACTTGTGAAGGGCAGGGGGACACTGCACCAGGCCACATAGAGCCACCTCCTATTGTCACATCAGGTAACATCTTGTGGGGCACAGGTAGGAGCAATGTTTTAAATGCCGTAGTTTGTCTGTGTCTGAGATGGGCTCAGCTGAGGATACTTGTTCAATGCACATGCTGGTGGTTTGAGCTGCTGTGCACAGTTCTGGCCTCTCTTTGAAGTGCTGGCCCATTGGAGGTACCTGGGTGCCTTTCCAGGTGGCTGGGGGCTCCGTTTGTCGTGGGTGGGGGAGCACAGGGATGCCCCACAGGCATGTGAGCATGTCAATGTGTTCAGCAGGCTCTGTGCCCCCACAGTCTGGGTGTTCTCTGGGCATGGCAAGCTGATGGTAGTGCTGTGGAGCAGAGAATGCTCCACCGAAACAGTCCCCTTTCTGTGCCCTTTTCCAGGCATTGTGGTTTTTGGTGAGCCCATCACAGCCAGTCTGGGGACTGATGGAACACACTACTGGAGCAAGAACTGGGCCAAGGCTGCAGCATTTGTGGTCTCTCCACCCCTAAGCCCAGACCCAACAACTCCTGACTACATCAACTCCCTTCTGGCCAGGTGAGTGACAGCTCTGCTGGGGATGCTGCTAGCGGGGAGTGCACTCTGGATAAGGAAGGAAGAGGTTAGTCCAATATGAACCACTTCACTGTAGGTATTTAATGAGTTGACGGGTGAAATGACTCTGACTCCAAGCTGTGGTAATTTATCCCTGAGAGTGGAGTGGGGGAGGACAGGGGAGGCCCCATAGGCTTAACGTCAGTAATGAGAAAAGACAAGTAGTCATGGACCATTTTAAATGCCCTGAATTCAGAAGGCAAAGAAATGAGGACCAGCTAAAACAGAGTTCTCAACAGAAGCATTCACCTGTCTGGAGAAGTGGGGAATGGCTGCCCAGTTGGGATGCTGCAGGAGAATGTGGAAAGGTTACAAGTGTCACAGGCTGGTGGGGCCCCCGGTCAAATACAAAGTATATGTGTTCACATGCCTGTACAGGTGAGCAGTAGCAGAACCTTCAAAGTGCAGGAGTCCTTTAGAAGCAGCTCCTGCACAGCTGGCTGGGATGGTAGGTTGTTTTTTC
This sequence comes from Hafferia zeledoni, assembly GCA_035583235.1. Lineage (NCBI taxonomy): Eukaryota > Metazoa > Chordata > Aves > Passeriformes > Thamnophilidae > Hafferia > Hafferia zeledoni. Next base: position 18,360,274 of record JAWWEV010000029.1, on the reverse strand, counting down.
ACCCTGAAGGCAAGGGGGTGGGGAAGGGATTTGTTGAAAACAAAGACAAGCAATAAAACCACTTCAGCAATTTGCTGTGACCTTTCACAGTTACACTCCATCCTCTCACTGGCAAGGCCTGCACAGCAGCTGTGGGCACAGAGCACATTCCTAGCCCTGTCCATGTGCTGTGTGTCCATCCACACCTCTCTCACCCTGCATTTGTATGTCCGACTGTGCATGGGGTGGCTGGTCTGTGTTAGCCACGGGATGGCTGACACTGAGGGGGTTGTAAATGGAAATGACCTTTGAGGTAACGCTGGAAACATCTCTGCTGAGATGGGCAAGGGATGAACAGTCAGTTAGAGGTGTCTCTGCAGTGGGGCATGTTAGGATAAACCTGGGTAGTGCCAGGGTGGAGATGGCTGAGTGTAAGAGAAGTGCCAGCATACTTGGGGTCTGTATATGCAGCTCGCCATGGATTTTGCTGTGGTCAGGGACCAAGAGATGCCTCCACTCAGTCTGGATGTCTCACAGAGGTGCAGGTCATAGCAACTGACAGGGAAAAGTGAGCCCAACTCCTGAACTGGCTTTCTAATCCTCCTCCTTCCACGTCCAGTTTACCCCAGACCTCAGAGGAGAGATGAGCACTTCTCAGTCCCTGCAGCCAACAAGTGTCTGTCCCGATGCCTTTGCCATAGTGTTTTCTGTGAGGCTGCAATGGGAGGAGAGGCTGTGAGGCTCCAGCTGGGCTGAGGGGCTTCTTTTCCTCTACCAGGACAAATCTGGTGGAGATTAGGAAGCATGTTGTGTCATGAGCCCGGGCCTCTGGCTGTGCAGTCAATCAGACATATGGCAGAAATTATCAGAGGAAGGTGGAGATTACCAGTGGATTAGGGCTGATTCACAGCCTCGGGCAGAGTCACTGTGTCTGCACTGTCCAGGTGCCTGAGTCCCCTCACCTCACACAGCAGTGCCAGGAGCTGGCCTGCCTTGGCCTGTGTCCTTTTGCCTGGCAGCGATGGCTTTCTGACTGCTGCCTGTCCATGGCTCCATCAGCAGCTGGGTGACTTCCAGGGAGCCACGGACAGCTCCTCGCCCTGCCTTGGCTGTTGGCAGCTCGCTGGCTCTGCCTGTTCCAGGGGAACCAGATATGTCAGGATATCTCATCCATCCAGTGACTCCTTTGGGCAGAGGGGTCTGGACAATGGCGTGGGGTGCAGAGCACCTCTGTGAAGTGTTTCTGGGTGTCCTGGAGGGAGCTGCTTCTGGGCAGTCCCAATTCCCTCCATCCCACTGCAGCAGGCTTTTGTGAGGCAGGATAGGGCTGTGCTTTCCCTTAGAGTGGCAGAGGAGCTGGCAGTGCACAACACAAGGACTGATGGTGGGGAACAGTCCTGGAGCAGAGAGGCCTCTTCCTTTCTGTGTGATGGAAGGACTTTCCCAGGCAGACCTGACAAACTGCTGAAAATGGGTTTTCTGACTTGCGCTGGGATATTTTTTCCTTTGTGCTCATGCAAATGATGGAGTCGGGTTTTGAAACATCATCTGGCTTGACATGAAGGCCACCCTGGTCCCTGGGAGCTGAGCTGTTGACTCCCCTTGTGTGCAGGATGCTGTCTATATTCAGGCAGGCAGCACAGTGTGACAGAGGTCTCTTGTCCCAGGGGACACGGCTGCCCCAGGGGCTGGGTCAGGTGGAATTCTTCAGGCTGAGGGGCCATGGAAATGAGGGTGCAGAGAAAAATAGAACTGAGCCAGGGGCTGCCTGTAGCCAGAGGAAATCCATGTCCCTCGTGTCTCTGCTGCTGTCTGACTGCAAAATGACTGACAATGTGTTGTTCCACCACCCCTCAGTGGTGACCTGCAGGTTTCGGGAAGTGCTCACTGTACCTTCAGCACTGCACAGAAAGCCATTGGAAAAGACAACTTCACAGCCATCCCAGAAGGGACCAACGGCATAGAGGAACGAATGTCAATCATCTGGGACAAGGCAGTGGTGAGAGTCCTGCCAGGGAGGGGGCAGAGCAGGCAGGGTTGGTTGCCACCTCACACACCTGTGCTCCTGCCCCACAGAGCTGGGCATTCAGCTGCTTGTCCTCTCTCTGGCTTTCAGAGTCAGACCAAGCCAGAGCAGGAGAGGCAGCTGTCACAGGGTCAGGATGAACTGTCAGGAGGTGTGATAGTGCCCCCAGTTCTTGATCTTGTCTGGCACTGTCTTGGGTAGTGCCAACACAGTAGTAAGATCAGCCTTGACAGTTTGGGCCCAGCCAGCCAGCACCTTATGGGAGTGAGTGTGGTGCTTCCTGGGGCTCTTAGTCTCCCTTTCCCAGAGGACTTAGTTCTCTTTGTGTCTGAGCAGGCCACAGGAAAGATGGATGAAAACCAGTTTGTGGCTGTGACAAGCACTAATGCTGCAAAAATCTTCAACCTGTACCCACGGAAAGGGAGAATAGCAGTGGGCTCGGACAGCGATCTGGTTATATGGGATCCTGATGCAGTGAAGATCATCACAGCGAAAACCCACCAATCTGTAAGTCCTCTGCTGATCTGTGTGAATGCTGGAGGGTGGGGTGCAAGTAGCCTGTAGGAAGGCTGCCTGGCTGCTGGGAGCTTAGTGCTGCCCTGTTAGTCTTTGAGGAGGGGGGACTGAGCCCAGGCTCTGGGCAGTGCCAGCTGTGACAGCAGGTAGGATGTCACTGAGCCCTGGGCTTTGCACATGGGGCTCTTCTCACCCTGCTTGGGTGTTCTTCTCCTGACCCTGGCCCATATGAGTGTAAGGACTCAGGTTCTCCTCATCTGGATTCCTGTTCAGGCCTCTGAGGCAGGCAAGGCTGTTACAGGTGTCCTCTGGTGGTGCACTGGTGACTCCAGCAGCGAGGTGTGGGCACTGACCTGCCCTGAGCATGCCTTGCTTATATCCCTCCTGACCATTATTCCTGGGTTGCTGCAGGCAGCTGAGTACAACATCTTTGAGGGAATGGAGCTCCGTGGGGCCCCGCTGGTTGTCATATGCCAGGGGAAGATCATGCTGGAAGATGGCAACCTGCATGTGACCCAGGGGACTGGACGCTTCCTGCCCAGCAGCCCTTTCCCTGACTATGTCTACAAGCGCATCAAAGCCAGGAGGAAGGTGAGGAAATGGGAATGCTGGGAGACAGAGTTGGGACAGCGTTCACCCAAATTGCCTTTTTCCTTAATAACTGGTTGATTTTCCTCTGCTGTTCTTGCTGGACCCTGCCCTGTAAGCACTGCTGCAGACTGGTGTATTTTGTACAGTTGGATAGCTGAGACTTGGGTAGGGAGCTTTGCCTTTCAGGTTGGTGGTATGCCAAACTGGAGGCAGATACTCCTTGAGGTCAGCAGCAGTGATGCCTGTCCTCACCTTGTCCTCCCCCATTTGTGCAGCATAAACCCCGTCTGGATCATTGCCTGTTGCACCAGCTCTGCACACCTTGCAGGGCAGGTGAAGGGTGGGCAGTGGGGCTTTGCCAGGCCTGATGTGCAGGACTGATGGGGCACGAGGCCAGCAGTGAGTTCCTTCTGGAGAGGGACTGGAAAGCCAGCAATGGCTGGAGCATGAATATGCCTGGACTCAGAGAAGTGTCATTGTCCTCTTCTCTCTGGTGACAGATGGCAGAGATGCACGCCGTGCCCCGGGGCATGTATGATGGACCCGTGTTTGACCTCACCACCACCCCCAAGGGGGGCACCCCTGCAGGGTCAACCAGGGGATCCCCCACGCGGCAGACACCCCCTGTCAGGAACCTCCATCAGTCTGGATTCAGCCTGTCAGGTGAACACATGTGGCAGGTGGGCTGGGAGAGGGCAGAGCCACTGGCCTTGAGTTCCAGCTCCTGGCCTGGGGCAAAGGCAGCTGGGAGGTGACCTGGAGCAAGGTGAGCACAGGAGTGGATCATGGCTGGAGGTGCACCTTACAGTAGAAGCAAGGCAGACTGCCTTTGGAGGCCAGCACAGCATCTGATGCTGCTCTTGCTGCGTGGGTCTGTTCATGGAGCATCTGCAGGGACATTCAAGCCACTGCTGCTCTTGGGGTCGCTGCTGGGGTTGGAGAAGGAGCAGGCTGCTGTAGACAGCCTCAGGAGGCCCTTGGCTGCCTGACTGCTCAGTCCTGTGAAGAAAATGCTCTTAACTCTGCTTTCCCCCTTCCCTTTGTGCTTTCTTGTCCTGTCCCAGGTACCCAGGTTGATGAAGGTGTGCGTTCAGCAAGCAAGCGCATCGTCGCACCCCCGGGTGGCCGCTCCAACATCACCTCCCTGAGCTAAATGTCCTGGCTGAGGAGGAAACAAAATCCCTGTTCAAGCAAAGGAAGAAAAATGGTACATTGGTGTTTTAAGAAGGAAAAGAAACAAACCTGTTCAGAAGAATCAATAAGCCTCAAGCCTTATGTTTCACAACTGCTACTTGCTACCTAGCTTTAAAGATGTTGCTTCATTTTGTTTTTGCATAGCCTTAAGGTTCTGTTGTTGTTCCTGTTGTGGGTTCGGTCGGGTTGTGTTTTGCTCTTCCTCTCTGTATGCATGCAGCTCGGACAGGTCGCTCGGTTCAGTGTGTTATTGGTGTTGAACGCGTGTGGGATGCCGTGGTGTGGGGCAGTGGAACGGCCCATGGGGTGACCCGGCCAGGCAGGCCAGGGGGCAGGGTCTGGCCAGAGGCAGGATGTGGGATGGGAGGGCAGGTGCACTGAGCTGGTAGGGGCAGGTGGGTCTGTCATGTTCATGTCCTTCATCTCCACCCAACACTCTGGCGTTTCACCACAAGGCCTATGAGGGAGCCCAAGTCATCTCTGTAACGGCTGTCACAGCACCTCGTGTAAGGAGTTTTACTACTTTGTACACTTTATTAAAAAAAAAAGTTGTTCCTTCCAAAAACTCATGTTGCTGACTAGCTCTTTTCTTCCTCAGGCAGCGGCTGAGCCCAGGGGGAGCTGGGTTAGGGGGGCAGGAGCGGCTCAGGGCAGAGAGGGGCTGTCAGAATGACAGAGTGCAGTGCTTGCTGCTACAGGTGTCAGGGTTGGTGTAGTTTCTCAAGCAAAGGTAAAGGTATTGGCAAAACAACACATTGCCAAGTGTTTGTAAAACCCTGTTCAGTTTGTCCATGCAGTCTCTGGCTGAGCCTGGCCTGGACACAGGGGCTGTGACTGCCTGGCCAGAGCTGTGCCCACTGTGTGTGTGGTGACAGGGACTGGCTCCATGTGGCAGTGCCTGGGCTCAGCACTGGGGCCATCCCAGCTGGGCAGGCTTGAAGGCTGTTTTCTGTGGGCACCTGTGAGTTAAATGCTCCCTTTCCCATCAGGCAGTGTCTGTCTAACTGAGAGGCACTGCCCTCTAAAGCTTGCAAAGCATGCAGAAAAGTGATTGTTTTTTAAAGATTACAAAAATTAAGAGTCAGTTTAGCTTGTGCTAAACAAATACAGTTTTTTTTTTTCCTTCTTTAATATTTACTGTCTGACCTTGAAATACTTATTTTGACATGCCTGCAGCTTGGGCAGAACAAGCTGTGGGGAAGGCTGTTTATGCTTAAAAGCTTTTTTAAGTTCTGCTATCAAGTAATTAAAGATTTCTCCCTGTTGCCTGGTAGTGATTGAGACTATGCCTTTATTTACAGAGGAAGAGGGGAAAGGAGAGATGGTTGTAGAAATCTTTGGGGAATTTTTAAAGATGAGATCTACTATTTAAGTACTTCAGTTGCTTTGGGTTTTTTTGACTGGCCAGTACAGAGGCATTTCTGCATCACTGGATTTTTCTGCAGGAGGAGCAAGGCTGGTTTCCTTGTCTGGAGCTCCAGATAAATACACTTAGGGTGTGTGAACTCCTACCTGCACCAGAGCAAGGCAACAATGGCAATGTGCTGTGCAGGGGACAGGGACAGCTGTCAGCACAGCCTTGTGCCAGACCCCAGGTAGGACTGAGCAGAGAGCAGAGGACCAATGGAAAACGCTGGAGGGACTCTGGATAGCCTCCCTGGGAATGGCAAGTCAAAGGCAGAGAGACACGGAGCCCCCACCCCGCTCAGACATCCTATTGCTAGACAGCTGGGATGGCTGGGGAAAAGGAGAGCAAGAATACAGTGACACTAGTTAGTGTGCTGTGACTAAGCAGGACATGGTGACTTACCCTCTTTGAGGGCTCCAATACCCACTTACTGCTGAACTAACTCCATTCCAGCTTCACAGCTCCCTGGGCAGAACGGGGTTGCCTTTCCAGGTGGTTGTTTCCACACGTACAGCAGTGCTGCTGCCCAGGAGCAGTGTGAGGTGGGAGGTGGTGGGGCTGCACCACATCAACCTGTGCCTGCAGGGCACTGCTGGTGGCACAGAGCAAACTGGGGCACTGGCTCAGAGAGTGCTGCAGCTGAGGTCCCGACAGCCTTTGCCCAGAGCTGTCTTCCCCTCACTGCAGCACCCTGGTGTGATGGCAGCTAACTGGGGGATACCCACCCTCCAGCACTGCAAGAAGAGCCAGAACATGGAAGCTGAGGTACAAACTATGGCTCAACTGCTCAGTGCCAGGACACGAGCTTATGTGCCACTGCAGAGGCAGAATGGGCAGACAGGATGTTTGCCTATGGGTAAATGGGAGGCAAAGAGTTCATCATGCATTCACTATATTGCTGAGAATATCAATAAGGAAGGAAACCTCAGGCCTGCCAAAGCATTTAAATAATAACATGGTTCCTGGCATTACCACAGCAGAAATGCTTTGGCCAATCTCAGTCTTGGCCAAGACCACACCAGCAAACAGTTCCTGCAAACAGTCCCTGCTTAAATCAAGCGTGATTTCAAGGGTAGAGAGATTAAAATTACACATTCAAATTTTCTTCTGATGGCAGCAATTTAACATGATGGTGAATGGGTTTTTCAGGCATTTTTCATGCTGGAAAAGCATTTGGGTTCACCAGTACAAGTTGTTACCTCTTGGTGTCCACATCTGTTGGCATACTCAGGCCATGCCAGCCCCACTGGGCACATGGAAAGAGGGGAAAATGGGCAGGAAACCTTTGCTGCCTCCTCTCAGCTGAGGAAGGAGCTCATTGCCTGCTTCCAGCCCCCCATGCCCACCCTCATGGAGTATTTGCAGGAGCTGTCTGTAAGTAAAGACCACTTTTGTCACTATGCTCTGGTGGAGACTCTGCAGTTGGGAGCTACCTCTTCTACCTTGAGCAGCCCAGTCACACAGAGTCCTGACCTCTGCAAAGCCCTCACCCATGGCCTTGCTGTGGCTCCAGCACCGTGGCTGATGAGGTGGTGGCACCTCTAAGCACAGGTGACACCAAGGGCTATGTCACCACTCAGCCAAGTTAGAAGAGTGGATACGGTCTCATCCACTGTCACATGGTCACACTCCTGCCACCAGGAAAGGCAATACAATAGAATCAGTCTGACTGGGGCAAGGCAGCATCCATAGCCTCTCCCTCCATGCCCAGGACCCTCTGGCTGTGGAGTGGCGTGCCCTGGTCTATTGGCAGTGTCCCAGCAGCAGAGGATGAGTCCATAGTCCAACTGTGACTGTGTGTGGGTGGGTGAGCCCCAGGCCCACAGGGAGGTCTCCTGCAGTAGCTCTGCAGCTTTCAGAGGTGGTGGTTCTGGTTGTCCTCCCTGTACATGCCTCCGCTTTTTGTCAGTGGTGCAGTCTCCTGGATGCTGTCATGGTGGTGTCTCACCCTTGGGGACAGAATAGGACAATGGAACTGTGAGGGAGAGCCCAGGCAGAGCCAAGATGCTGCACTGGGGCAGCTGCCTGGGAGCACCCCATTCCCTGGCACAAGCTGCCACTCACCCCACAGGGGCTGCAGAGTGCCCTGAGCTCCCTCAGAACTGGGTCCTCCCCAGCCCCAAGGCCCCCCCAAACCCATCAAAGGCTTTGGCAAGGGTCAGAGGCTCTTTTGCTGCCTCTGGATCAGAACTTACTTTTCTCTGTTGAAAACAATGAAGTCCCTCTGGAGTATCTCCAGATGCTTCTGGAGGTGGCTGGCCTTTCATGTTGAAATAGAAAAACAAAAGAGATGGGGGATAAATTCACAGTTGACACAGAAAGACATTGCAAGGACAATTTCAAGGAGACACAGTGATGTCTTTAGGCACAGAGCATCTTTAGCCCTGCAGTGGGGAGAATGGCATTAAGGCTCTTCTCTGACACTAAAGCAGTGCATACACATTCTATCTTCCACCACAGGGAACATGTAGGAAAGTTTTCAGAATAAAGTTGGTCATAAGGGAAAAAAATGTTCTGTTCAACTAGTTTGCTGTGATTTTGCTAGATGGCAATCATCTTCCTTGGAAAATGAGACCTCCATAACCCCAGGCTTGTACCTGCTTGCTCTCACCTGGGAGGAATTGCTTTTGCTGGTGTCTTTCTCCTTCTTGGCCAAGCGCTTTTTTTTTTTGTGAAGAGGTTTGGATTCCAGGATCATTTCTTCCAGTTCAAAGGTTGGGTCACAGTTCAGTCTGCCTTTCTGGAGGGGAGAGACAGATGACCTTAAGTGGTCAGAGCCTGTCTTGAGGAGTCTCTCATAAACTGGACTGCATCTGAGAGCTCAGTTTTGTAAGAAAATACACTAATTACAACTGCACATGCAGCGAGAGCAACTGCTGAATTGCCATGGTTTATCAGTCCCTTCAGGCAGAGGCCATATTTAAGGTGTGACAGTGGCTCTTTCTGTGCTCCTGCTTCTGCTCTGCCCTTTGGCTGCTTCCAGTGGCAATGAGGATGAGGACAGTGTCCTGGCTGGGCTGTGCCTCTTTGCAAGTAGCGTAGCATGGTGCAGAACTGGTCTTAAAGCAATACAGAATCACACCCACAGGGTGGGAAATACACGCAGTTAACAAACAATCATGGTTTAGCCCAACTTCTGTGAGACTGAGAGCCAGCTGGAGTAACACAGCACACAGCAGCTCTCAGACTACTCTCTGTAAGGGTTATGTTACTTCGTGTGCTGCTTTAATCCAATTAAAAAATGCTCAGAAGCACTAATCTAGTGTATGTGCTATTTACTGTGAACAATGAGCTTGTCAGGGGAGGCATTACAGGAGGAAGCAGTTCCCATAAGATGGTGGGTGATCTCTAGGCTGCTGCTGAGCCTGTCCTGGTGCACTGGCTGTTTGGATGTGGGGAGCAGTGTTGCTCAGAGCACAGCTCACAGGTGCTGCCCACATGTTCCTTCCCACAGGAACCCACAGCCCAGAGCCTGTAACAGCAGTTCTGCACCCAGAAATTCCAGGCACACTATAAACAGAGCAGATCGGTTTTGGGGCACCTACACTGCAGTCAGCCCCCATTACTCTTTCTTAAACCCACATGGAAGTGAGAACTCTGCCCCAGTCTCTCTTTTTCCCCTTGTCGCATCTAATGCTCCAGTGGAAGTCTGTCAGAACGTCCCATGTCCCAGTGCCAGCTGTGAGGACAGGCTGTGTCCTGTGACACTCAGGCACATCAAGAACCTTTACACTCAAATGGCCTTACCGTGGGAATGAATTCTGGCCTTATCCTTTTCTGGAGAACAGCATCCCAGTTCACATCAGACAGATACGGGAAGGCCTGGATGTCCTTCAGCTGAGAAAAACGTTTCTCGGGGTTCAGCTCGAGCAACTGCAGTGAGAGTTAAAGGGAAGAGATGAGACCACCCCCAAGAGGCACATGCTCCATGGAACAGGGCTGAGGACAAGTGGCACCAGTGACACTGCAGCAGCACTGGCACTTGGACCGATGTGCCTCTGCTGCTCTGGGGCTCAGAGTCCCTTCACCATGGCATGTGACAGCCTTACAAGCTCTAACTCCATTTATTCCTATTTTTATGAGTGAATTTTATCCATATTGTGGGAGCAGCCAATGAGGCAGTACAGTGGCATTAAACAATTTGTCCAAGGTTAAAAATAAGTGTTTGTTTGGAATGGGCAGTTAAACTCAGGCCTTTGTGGTATGCATTTAATACCATATCAGTAACATATCCCATTTTCTCACTCTACTAATGGAATATTCTTATTCCAAGGTGAAAGCACGCCTTCACTCTGCTTATTTTCACCATTGCTGTAGGAATTACTTGTGTAAAAGGAAAGGGTTGAGGTTTATCTCTGTTCAAGGATTATAAATTGCATAAACTACTGACAACATGCACTCCAAGAACCCAGGAGGAAAACCAGATGATTCAAACCCATTGGGGAGGGTGTGGACACAGTGAGCCCCCTGTTCCTCCTCACACTGGAGGCACAGCTGGGCACTCAGCAGTATCCCCACTGCCCAGGTCCCTCTGGGAGCTCTGGGCTCCAGCCCAATGCCTGCCTGTGGCTCTGCAAGAACAAACATCTGCCTTGGACATTAATAAATACAAAACTCCACAGGGGATGGTTGAGCCAGGAAGGAGCCGCAGTTGGCCTCATATATAATACATCTGGCTGTTAAACCAGATGCAAAGGGACACTGGGAAATTTAAATAATTGTGACACTGCATTATTTATTCACAAGGGAGCCTCCATGACTTGCAGCATGCTGTGGTTCCAGGGAAAAACTTCCAGCATAGCAACCCAGAGGACATCTGCAGTAAATATCCCTGTATTACTGTTAGAGTCAATGAAATATTACTTCCACTGAATTTTAAGCAAATGGAGATATTCTTCAATTTTCTTCCTGGAAAATATGCTGTGATTCTGTCTCAGGAAAGAACTGATGGCCTCTTTTCATTAAAATGTTTGAGAGTATTTCATCAGAAATAACAAAATACTTACACATATTATTTGAAAAGAAAAATAGATGAAAGGTTCATTAAGTACTGCTTTATAGTCTACCCTTATTTGAAAATCAGAAAACTATTTACGTAATTCCCCAAACTGTGCTGCCACTGCTGCTATGCAGGGATCACTGCCCAGCTCTGCTGCCACTCTGTATAAACAGTGTCTGACACTGTCAAGCCACAGTCTTGCTTATTGAAGCTATGGCTTCACTTCAGATGGGATTTCAGCTTCAAAATGATTCCAGTAATGATTTTGAAGCAATTTTGATAACAGCTTTACTGAAAAAAACCTGCAGTGGTGCATAAACCACAAGGTATCAAAGGATTTCAACAGCACCAGCACTTGCTGCAAATATTTCCACCACTGGAAAAAATAATTTTTGAGGATTAAAAAAATGTAATTTTTTTCCCTAAATTTATTTACATGTATATCAATATCTGCTTGTGAGATAGGTCAGTCCAGAGAGCAAAGTTACAGAGGAAGCTCTGGAAGCCAAGGAGAAGCAGCAGCCGCCTCATGTGCCAGCACAGCCGTCACTGCTGCCAGCCCGGGACACAGCACTGCTCGCTGCCACCACCTCCTGCAGCTGAGCACCAAATGCTGACATTTATTTCATGGTGCTGCCCAAAGGTCACAGGCACTGGCCCGGACACTGTTTCCAAGGACTCCCCCTCACACACCACGGAGGCTGTGAGTGGTGGGAGCACCAGGAACATCCCAGCCCCACGCCCGTCCCGCAGCCACCTCACCTTCTTGATCAGCGACACCATGTGCGGGGACCACGCGGCCGGGTACATCACCGTGGCTGTCCTGAACATGTGAGCAATTTCGTTGGTGGAAGTGCTGGAGCGAATGTGATATGGCCTCTGTGGGAAATGCCACAAGGAAAGAACCTGAATTTATCTGCTTTTTCGGACTCCTTGGGAAATCTGTTTAGAGCACAGAAGGTTCACACAGTCTCTCTGTGCAGCCCCCCAGCCTCTCGTGGCACATCAGTCCCCGTGTGACTGTGGCTCAGTTGAAATAAAGAAAACATCAGCAAGATCTATGCTAACAACAGAGGACACAGTCTTAAGCTGCACCAGGGGAGGTTTAGGTTGGACATTAGGAAGAAGTTCTAAACATAAAGAGTGATTGGGCATTGGAATGGGCTGCCCAGGGAGGTGGTGGAGTCACCATCCCTGGACCTGTTTAAGAAAAGACTGAGTATGGCACTTAGTGCCATGGTCCAGTTGACAAGGTGGTGTTTAGATCACAGGTGGGACTCGATGATCTCAGAGGTCTTTTCCAACCTAGTTGATTCTGTGAACTGGACTTTTAACAGCAGGACAGGCAGGAGCAAATCCTGGTAGAGAGTTACCACCCAGTGGGGGTTTGCTTGGCCTTTTCAGTGTTTGTATCTTACAGGGCTATGACACCCAGTGCTCTGGTTAGAGCATTCCAGATATTCCCTGTAAAATGGGCCACTGTTTCCAGTTCTTCACTTATGCTGGGGACAACACCAATGAAGAGGTGCTGTGTTTCTCCCACCAATCAAATCACCTCAGAAAAGGATGTCCCAGGAAGGGTCAGCAGCCCCAGCTGGATGTTGGGCTGCAGGGTGACTGTCCCTGTGGCCAGTGTCATAGCACTGGGATGGGTGAGCCATTGTGGAGGAGCACGTGGCACAGCAAAGCACTGGGGACTCCACTGGCATCCACATGCAGTGCATGGCTGGGGACACTGTGCAGGTGGAGACACCTCCCTGCTTATCTCCCTGCTACAACAATGCTGCTGTGCTGCTTTACCCAAGAGGCACCTTATGATGGCAAAGTGTTTCCATTTGTAATATCTTGATTCCCAGAATTTTACCTTATTTCAGGAGGGAGGAGGCAGGGGTTTTAAAAGTACATTTAAAAAATAGTAGCTATAAATAGTGAGATCAGATCAGGTGCAGTGTGCTTGGCATGTGCCGACACTAGATGGACCTCCAGGTCTCCCTTCACTTCCCTCACACAGCAGCCACCCAGGAGCCAACATCTTGCCATAGCTGTGCCATCAGATGAGAGTACCTAAGAGCATCTCTGCTCCTGCCTTTGCAAACAGTGCCATGGAGTCAAAAACCAGTGTGATGCTCAGTCCTGGCATTCACTTAGCATTATAAATGGAAAACTTAAGTATTACATTAAGATGTTCACAAAGGGCACGTGGCTTCAGTTACCCAAGGGGTCAGCCAGCCACATCCCCTCAGTCTGCTAACCTGATCCCTCACAATTTGAGATACACAGATTCATCTGAAAAATCTGTTCATCAAAACATTTTTTAGGTATTCTGCAAAGATTAATGATAGAGTTTTTAGAAAACATGCTTTGCATATTCATACTGAAAGAAGTTTCCAAGCCTTAAAAGACTTTAAACATTCTTCTTTAAATTACACTCTCCTTTTGTTTCAAAGAATGTCATGTTCAGAATTTTGTCCCACTTTTCAACACAGCACTTGCAAAACACAGATGTATCTGTCTATCTACAAGTCCCCCAACCGTACCCAAGCCAGCAGCAGAGCCCTGACAGCAGAGGCAGGGGTTGGGCTTTATCCATCATTTGCTCCAACTGCTCAGTCTGGTTACAACAGAACCAAGATTTTCTTTCAAGTTTTCTTTTTTCCTTGCAGGATGGGAGCTCCAGGTAAAGGACACTGCATCCCAAACGTCAGGAGCTTTTGTTTGTTTGCCTTGCCCTGTTTATGCCAACCCAGAGGTCCTTGTCTGCAGCAGCAAACCACCACCACACGGTGTTCTGTATTGTGGCAGCTTCTCTGAGCTCAGCCATCACAGGAACCCTGGTGGACATGCAGTCTGCTTCCTAAACTGTAATAACCCCCAAAGTCTTGAATTTGTCTTGGCCCTCTCATCCCTGCTATAAAGCATTATCCTTCCCAACAGCGTGTCCCAGGAGGGACCCAGCCGGGCACCGCACACGTACCCGGGTCCTGAGCAGCTCGTAGGCAGTGACTCCCAGAGACCACCAGTCCACAGCAAAGGAGTAGCCCGTGGGCTTTGTGGAGTTAAACATTTCAGGTGCTGTGAAATACAGAGAAAGGAAAGTTTGCTGCAGTCCCAAGTGGAAATGAGCAACACAATGCCTGACCCACATCCTGCCCATCTGCTCCTGTGCCAGTGGCACCAAGCAGTCCCACAGTCCCCTACACATGAGCCTCTCAGTGCTTCTCTGCCCTCGAAGCCCAAAAGGAATAAATACCTTTTACTGACTTAGGAGTTGCCCATCAGCCATGGTAAATGTGCTCCAGGAAGCCTCTCTGCCCCAGCAGCATGTTGGGAAGCTGCTCCCACCCCACTCATCCTTTGTTCATATTTAAAGCACCTCAGTCTGGCAGAGCCCAAATCCAGCCTCAACCATCAATGAAAGCAGCTCTTTGGGAACAATAACACGCAGCATAAATGCAGATGTGGTGCCAACTGCACCCTTGGCAGGGAAAAACAGATTTTAACTGAACAAAGCCTGAGAGTCACAGCTTTTAATGGGAAGCAGGGGGGGAGGCACTGACTGAAATATTCTTTCTTAGCCAATATATTTACCTTTTGAGAGTAAGGAAAAAAATACTTCAGGATTTTTGTGCAATCTGGGAGCAAGATTTGCTCTAAACCCAACAAAACGAGGAGCAATGCTTTCTTACAACCACTTACTTAGTCTAAACACAGAGTAATGCTAGTTTTTAAAGCAACCATTTTACATAAAAATTCAAATTATTGCTAGTGATGCAGCAGCATAAGGCTTGTGCTGATGTACTGAGGGACCAAATACAAACCTTTGTGTTTCACTTGCCTTCTCAAGGGTAGCAGGAGCATTTCATCATTGCTACACAGCATGATGGCTGCTTGCGAAATGCTCGGGGATCTCAGGAGCGCAACCATCTTAGTTTATAATCAAACCCATGGTGCACAGTGTGGCATCATGGCACTAAAATCCATGTTTGCTGTGTGTTCGTGTCTGTCTGCATGTAGGATTCATAGAGAGACACAGGGCACATTCCCCAGCTGCACTGAGGCATTTCCTATCCCTGCCCTGCAGCCCCTCTCTGGGGTGCTCCTTATTTCAAATGAACATGTGCATTTCAGTATAGACAAGGCATAAAAGAGTCCAAACTCTCACTAAAAAAGACTTCACCTGTGTCCCACCATGGTGGTCAACCCATCCCAGGAAACAATGATTCACGAACATGTAACTGCCGTCAGTTCTTACCCATGTAGGGCTTTGTGCCAGCAATGGTGGTGACACGGATCTCCTTTGTCAGCATCGTGGCAATGTTGAAATCGGTGATGTGCACATGTCCTGAAAGACAGAGGTTAACATGTAACAGGACTGGCTTGAACTGTACACCAGAAACAGCTCCAAATCAGAAACACAAAGTAAAATACTCCATGGAAAGGAGTCTCCAGGAAAAAAATATTCATGTGGGAGAACTGATAGAAAAATCTATCAGCTCGCAGGCTGCTTACAGATGTCTCCTGCTACTTCAAATATCCCCTTATTTTCCCTTCAGGGAGCAACAAAATAGGAGTTCTCCAAGAAGTAATTTAGTGATGATTGTTTTGAGTCTTCCTAAATTTGAGGGGAAGAGAACTGAACTTTTCTCACAGAAAAAAATTCCACTTTTGAAAAACAATGATAAAAAAAAATCCTTGATGTTTGCCTTTCTGGTTTCTTGCCATTTGGTGTTCCAGATACTAAGCACTCCCTCCATTCTCCTCTTTATAGGATGCCTTTAGCATGGAACCAAACACCTTTGGCAGCCAGCAAAAGAGCCTTGCACAGAAATTCAAACATCATGAACCCCCCTCGGGGCAGGAACAGGCTCTGCTGCCCACGGATATAATATGAACAGCTGCTGCTTGTGAACTGTAAAGGAAATAAAAGAGGTGGATGTGATCCACAGGGATGGGAAAGGCAATGCTCCCACCTAGCTCCCTGTGCTTTTACTTGCCTCTTTTTTTCCTATTTTTAGGCAATCAATTTATTATTTCTCATTCACTGAACTGCTGTTGGTGAGTAGAGCAGCCCCATCAGGAGATACAGGTGATAATCAGACCTGGCTGGCTGCACCAAGAGAATCTCTGAAACTTGTGGGTTAGTTCAGCCCAATTCCCCCGTCAAACATCAACAACTTCACTTCCCCACCTCCTTCATCTCCTCCTCAGGCACTGAGCCTGCTCACCCCTGACAAAGGTGAGCTCATTATCAACACATCAACTGTTCTGTTTGCTGTGTTTTGCAGCCTCATTGCCCCCTCGGCAGTAACAGAGGGGAGCTGGATTGCTGCTGTTTTCTCTAACCACAGAGACTGAAGTAAAGTGGGTTTTGCTGATAGAGATGCTGTGACAACACCTTCTTCAGTCATTAGCTTCAAACAGCTAGAAATTCACTGCTGCTCTAGTTCATGAGTAAAAGCAGAGTAAAATCACCTTTATAGGTCTAACAGTTGATGTTTTGGCAAGGAACTTCTGTTGTCTTGTCTGGATACTGTGAGCATTTCAGTAAATATTTACAACTGTGCCTATGTATCTGCTTTGTGAGAGCAGTGATACAAGTTACCTGCTGCAAATGCCTGATCTGGCTGGGAATATGTGGAGAGTAAAAGCAGAACTTGTGAAACCGCTGCATCACGCCCATGTCCCTCTGGTGAGCCGTGGCACTGCTGGGAGAGCATGAACCAGGCATAGGCACTACACTCACACACAGTCCCCAACAGACCTATGGAACACATGTCCCTTTGCTGCTCAAACCATCCACCGGCACCCACTCCCCACATCTGCCCACTGAGGAGCAGCATCACACCACTGGGGAGCACTTGGGACAAAGAATGACATCCAGCTGCCCTGTCTGGATACATCCTCTGTGCACTTACACTGACTTTCCTCTCAGCTCTAGCTCTCATTCTGCTTTGTGGGGAGCTGTTTTCATAAATATGAAACATAAAGGCTTATTAAGATTTTGATATTCCAAGCACAAACTCGCCTTTCTCTGGATTCATCTTTTAAATTATTCACGTCAAATAAATCAGAAGTTTTATAAACTAGCCCACTTGAGAAATGATCAAATCAAGCCAGTGAGGCTGAGGAAAGGGCTTGGGGCAGTATGATGAGGCTGAACAGTGATGGCAGCACTACAGACCACAGTGGGAGCTACTGATGCCCACGAGGGATGTACTGGGAGTTGCAGCTGGGCTTCAGGGTCAAACCTTAAGGCTTCTGTTTTGCTGATTGATCAGCCTCTCTAAGGGCAGGCAGTTTCGAACCAGCACAGCCAGAGCTGTGCTCAAGAGCCACGTGGCTTCTTCCCCAAGCCCAGCCTGCCTGAAACTGGCACTGCCACATCAATCCTTGGGTTTGCCTTGGGGCAAACAATTCTATTATTGTATTCAGCACTTCGTAATTCCTTCACCTTTCTAGAGCACTTTTTGTGCCAAAAATGTAAGGTTTTTGCAAATTCAAATAAGAAACCATTTTAAAGAATACAAAATTAGAGACCCCAGGAGCTGTGGAGGTGGAAGCTCTTAGAGAGGCTGTGCTCTAACCTTCTCACCTGCAATGAGGGAGCAAATGGGCTATGTATGCCATGCCTGCCTTGGCATAACTCACCCATTGCAGCACTGCTTTTGAGAACTTTCCAGCAGCAGTACAAGAAAGGATACTGAGCACAGCTATTACAGGGTCTTGCAAAAAACCTCTGTTTTACTAGAGATAAAACTGAGCCTTTCTTCAATTTTATTAGACAAATTACCTGGTCAAAAACCCCTGATGAATTAGTCACAATTCCCAGAAACTGCCATCTGTTATATTCATTCATTCCCAGGTGAGCTTTGCTGTCACTGAGCCAACTGTCTTTAAAAGAAATCACTTTGGGCTTGGAATGGCTGCTGGAGGTGTCATCTGCTGGGGATTTTTTCCGTGGGGGACCTGATCCCAATCTCTGATGTTGAAAAATGGCTCCTTCATTGCACAGAAAGCCATTTCCCTGATATTCCACTTAATTTATGACTCATGTGAATTCCTTGGCTGAAACTGGTATGTAACAAACCAGGGTGACAGAAGCAAAAGTGTGAGGTGTGTATCAAGTCCATGACAGTCAGTGCCAGGACAACACTTTTCAATCAACATGTGGCATCATGAAAGGCATTAAAAACGAAGTCAGCCCCCTGCACAAAGATCAGGTGATGTGCCCGAGGGCTCCTGTAGCCTCCTTGGCCATTAATGCCCACAAAAAGGGTGCTGGGGTCTGCAATATAGCTGGGGCCTGCAATATAGCTGGGGCACTTTCCAAACCTAAATCTGAAACACGAAGGAATCAAAGCTGTAAAGGAGCTTCACAGCTGGAAAGGGAGATGGGACCAAGGGCAGAGTTAGGGGACAAGACTAAAAATGAAGGACTGAAGTCTGACTACTGAAAGTCTTCAGGTACTATTTTATTCTCAGGTGACTGGTCCCAATCAAGAACATCATAAAAAAAATTAACATTAGCAAATTGCACCTATATTGTGATCCCATTTGTGGGATGGTGATGTGAGAAGAGAGAATGGGGAGCTGCAGCTCTGTACCACAGGGAAAAAGATACTGAAAAACAACCATGATCTACTAGGCTAAATATAGATAAACATGCAGCTACAGTAACAGCTACTCTGGGGACAAGAAAAAATTGTGCATGTGCCCCAAGCTTTCTGTATGCCTCGAAGGACACACCTTTCCTGCCATGGATTAAGAAAAGGAATACTACGAGTTACAGAGAGAAGGACACTGGAGTCAAGGGTATGTTCCCAGAAACTCTGAAACCTCTGCAAAAGACAGGTAAAACATCACGGCGAACAGTGAGCAGGCTCAAAACTCATCCTGAACTGCAGTGTCATTATAGAAGTTTGCAGGTTGCATCCTTCTGGGCTGAATGCAACTGCAGAGATGAGCAGAGCCTTTTCCCTTGTTTTCTCCCTCTTTGGGGCGTGCTGACCTACATTCCTATGGCCATAGGGATCCCAGCTGCTCTTAGGGGGCTGTCTCACCCCAGTCTGAGGCATGCAGAGGTTCTGGGAGAGTGGAAAATGGTCACTGAAGTGTATGCCAGCAAGGACTGACCAAAGGCAGCTCAGCACAGTGAGGGTGGCCCAGACTCCCAGCAGTGCTGGCAGAGCAGGTCAGCACATCAGGGAGGACAGTGCTCTCCATCATCTGTGCACAGGGCAACAGCCAGAGAAGGACCAAACGAGACAGGACAGAGGCTCCAGCCCCTGTAGGCAAAGCCACTTTACTGCCAGCTCCTAAATAAATAATCAGCCAGTGCTCTGAAATGAGAGGTCGTATGCAAACAGATCGAGCCTGGGTTCGGTGCTGCCAGGCAACCCCGGTCACACACACGGTCACACAGAGCCAGGTAATGTCTCCCTCGGGAGCTGCAGCATCTCTGCTACAGCCTCTCAAGTGATAACAGATTCAGATATGCCTCTTCCCTGCACTGACTTTTTCTATAAAAGCACTTTGCTGTAGCTGCTAATTAAGATTTCTCACAAGTCAGTTACATGGATTTTTCAAAAAACTACGAGATGACGAAGTGTTTCTCCAATGAAAGATAATGAATATCAGACAACTCTTCACTGTGACAGCTTTCCCAGGTAAAAAAATGTGACTACAGAGTCATGCAAGAATATAGTCAAGGGTTTTACCTGAGAAAGACTATAGAAAAACTGACAGCAACATGTATAACATACCCAGAAACAAATTTTTTTTGGAGCTCCCTCCCAATGCCAAATGCTCAAGGGAAAAAGAAAATACCTGAATGAAGATTGTCTATTGCATCATAATCCATCCTGTTGGTGAGCATACACTACACAAACCCTGCAGTGACAGGAGCATTACCCTTCAAATGATGCACTTTGAGTAAGTTTTAAGAGTCAAGAAAGTGTTAAAATCGGGTGTGTTGGGGAACTGACCCTGAGCAGCACCAATGTAGGGTCCCTGCCAGTGCCTTGTAGGGACACCATCAGGTGAGTCAGCCAAAGGAGATGCTGGTTAAACATTGAGGCACCCCCAGAAGCACAGCAGCATCACAGGGTGCTCAGTGCCCTGGAGGGATGAGACACTGCCCCTCAAAAAGGAATAGACAGCAAGTGAAGCACAAAAGGATGGGATGATCCCACTCCCAGCTGGACTGAGGGACAGAAAGCAACACCAAATGAAGGCACCAGCAAAGCAGTGAGACTGCAGCTTCTGTCTCCTGTCTCTGACTCTCCTTTTACACATATGCATGACTACAAAGTACCTGGCACTTACCATGTTCATCCAGTAAAATGTTGTCAGGTTTGATGTCTCTAAATAAAAAAGGAGAGAAGCAGAGACAGCCATTAGCCTAGGGATGTGACAGGAAACATGGCTGCAGGCACCTCAAGAAAGCCCAGGCTCTGAGACACACTGGCGGAGACACTGTGCCCTCAGAGCCTTGGGGCTTCTCGGCTCTGATGTTCCTGTTTGATTTAGGTAAAAGAGTGACTAAACAAACAGCAGCAGTGGGTACAGGGCTGCCAGGGCTATGGGGATTTGGGTGAGCAGCACCCAGGTAAGTTTACCCACAGTTAAGTTAAAGCTTCTTTTTATCGTTCTGCTCCTGTTACTTCTGTTTCAATACTGTGTTGAGAATGGCTCTCCATTTACTCAGTACCAATCAAATTATTTTAACATCTTTGTTCTAGAAACAAATGAATCCCCCAAATGAGTTCCTGAGTGAAAAAAACCCCACAAAATAGTACCTGTATCAATGCCGCAGGGAAACACTTTCACTGAAGGGAGGAAATGTACACCTGATATGCTGATACAGCCAATGTGTCCACCTGAGTGACTTTACAAGCCATTACCTGGCTTTAATGAGCTCATTACACAGGTCCCCACTGAGTTCCTGCCCAGCTGATACCATTCAGTGCCCAAGGGAGAAGGTCCCAGCTACAAGGCAGGCAACAGGTGCAGTGACTCTGTGCCAGCTGGTGCTCCCACAAAGCCCAGGGGATCCAAGGGAAGAAATGAGCAGGTTTAGTAATTTATCTTTGAAAATCCAATCCCTAAAATACTGTTTGAGTTCACCAAGCCATGTAGAATCAAGAAAACACAGTATATCTAATTGTCACATAATAGCTTACAGCTCTCTGGCATCCTGTCACCCAAACTACTTCCAGTGGATTATAAACACCAATTGCCTCACACAGGTGAGCACAGGGACAGGCATCGTTAGCAGTAGGGTCGTGTCAGGTAAGTGTCTGGTTTTCCTCATAAGCACAACCGAACTGTTTCCAACCTTTTTTTTAATTACTATTTTTTACTTTCCAGTGTGGCTGTTTCTGATTTCCCTCAGTCTGGCATGCAGCCTCAGAATTACACCAGAATAGTAAAATCATACTCAGAATGCAAACAATGACAAGGGATAATTCTTGCTACTGTTTATTTGTGTATTTCTTTTTTATGAACTGGTTATACAATTTCCTAACCAAAAAGATATTTCCCCTTCTTTTACATCTAGGTAGGAAATAATTCCAGTTTGGGTTTGCTGTCTCTGCACAGCTTGTTCAGCCAAACAAAGCCACTGCTTCTTTGTTTCCTGATGTTCCCAATTATAGCTGTTGCAGTGTAATTGACTCAGCTGAGTTACTTTATCAATCTAATACTGTCCCACTGGGTTACAGTTAATTAAACAACTTTCATTACAGTGTTAATTAAATAACTTGCAACTTTTAAAGCCCGCCATACATGTTTTGTTGTACTTGATTCACCTTAAAAGACATGCAGGTGCATGAAGTGCACACTGCAGCCTCACCTGCAGCTTCTGCCACCCCCATCCACATCAGGGCAGAGACCCATGCAGGTCTGGCACAAAACAAGCAGCATGGAAGAGGAGACTCCTGAGAAGATGGGAACTGTCCCCAGGATCCATCCCCAACCACAGCAGAGCAGAACTGCTCCAGGGTCTCAGGGCTGTGTGGGCAGGTGAGGGAGGGGTGGTTCTGCCCTCACACCTCAGACATGCCTGGGGGCAGGAACAGACATTTAATCCTCACCAGCCCCTCATCAGTGTGTGCCTTCCCCACCAACCACCTGGACCATTTCAATTTTACACTTTGAGCCATGCTTAATTCTTACACTGCTCAAGAACACTGAGGTGACCTTCTCCCGGCCTTTATTGACCCTCATAGTCCCTCTCCCTGTTCATTCACCCTGACAGCAGCTACTCGGTCAAACTCTTGGGCTCCTGAGGGTTGCACTGCCCATGACACCAGCAGGAGAAAGTCATGTCTGCCCAGAGCCAAACCCTGCCTCCCCACCAGGGGAAAGCTCTGCCTCCTCTGTTATTCTGCAGGTCTTCAAAGGTCTGCTCACGCATTTTTTCACTGGCCATGAGAAATTCTGGTAGCCAAAAAGAAACTCTCAGCACTTCAAAAAGGGATTTATCTTAGACAGAAAAAAGTTGTGTTTGGGCCCATTCCTCGTACTTTGGTGTGGCACAGAGAGAGGGGCAAAGAGAGACACCTCAAAGTGTGAGCACAGGGGAGTTCTGACTGTTGACACCTACCTTGCCTGGACCAGGACAGATATTAATAAGCTACAGCTAATTAAACCTATTCAAGACAGCTTCTCACAGAATCAGCAGACAATCAAATATGCTATTTCACAGCTACCTCAGAGGGAGAGATCAGATGCTCTCTGCTGTATATTAAAAGCTTTTCTTGTGTTCCATATAAAAGCAAAGGTATGTGGGAGAATATTTTGTTTAGCACTTAAGCTTCTATTTGTCATTTCACATCAATGAGGAACAAGCCTCTCCCCAGTGCAACCTGTGGCCATCATCCCAGCTGACCTGTGGATGATGTGCCTGCTCTGCAGGTAGTCAAGGGCCAGCACCAGCTCACAGATGAAGAGTTTCACAGTGCCCTCCTGGAACCTCACGTTTTGCTGGAGATGGTAACGCAGGTCCCCTCCAAGCAGCAGGTCGACAACCATGAACATGTCCTCTTCATCCTGGAATGAGTACCTAAAACAGCACATACATGGCTCAGAGACAGTAGCAATGAAAAATGACAGGTCATAAAGGGACATGTGGTACCTCTGGGAATACTCACCATTTCTCAGAAATTTTTCACTTGGGAAATAATAATTTCACAACCTTTCCATGCTCCCATTTACCAATGTGACTAAAATCCTATTGTCACACCTGTGATGACAACAATTTAGCTCCATAACACAGAGTAGATTGTATGAACAACTCGAGACAGACATTCTGCCTTCTCCAAGCACTCATGGGAAGTGACCACAGGAGCAACACAGAGCAGCCCTGGCCCAGCACAGCCCTGCCCAGCCCCTCAGCACTGCAGGTCTCGCTGTTGGATGCTGGCTCTCCCAGCAGCAGCCTGTCCATGAACCCACGTGCTCAACACAACAGGGGTGCAGCTGCTCACTGCCAGTCCTCCTTAAGTGACCTCATTTGATGGGCTGTTTACCCAGTGTCCCTCTGAGAGGGGCTGACAAACAGCCATCAGCCCTCTCCTCATGCATTTTTCCTTACCAACACACTGACTGCTTGATGTGATGAGCAGTACCACAAAGCTTGTGGCCCGTGTATCACTCAGAGTATAGGAAACCCATGGGAATGCTAAAGAGATCTTGAGGCCAGGGAAGGCATGGCAATAACAGGGACACTTGGATGGTTTGTTTTGTACAGGTCTGTACATTCACACATGCTGGTTGGTTGTCAGCTGCTGAGTGAGTTTTGCCTGGACCTGTATACTCAATTAGGAAAGCAAAGTTTGGAGATACGACCTGGGACGTGTAGCTGCACCTTTCCCATTCAAAGCCCAATCACAAAAACACTGAATGGCAACTGCAGCAAAATCCTGAGAGTTCACCAAACAGCACTCAAGCTACAGGAGATTTCAAAAAGGAACAGTCATTCAAAGATTTGTGATCTTCAATGTGTTTGAGCCTCATTTTTTTTTTTATTTTTTACCATCAGTAAGTTCTACCTTATTCTAAAATTACATCCAATTTCCAATAAATGTAATTACCCACCACTCCAGAAGAATCCTATAACTACAGGATATTGGCCACTTCATCATGCGGCATATGAGCTCACACCACTTGGAATGTTACTGGTGTCCTAATAACATTAAGAGGAAAGCAGTGCCAAGGGACACTTTGCAAAGAGCTCTGCTTGGCCATTGATCCCGTGCTGCTGCTTGGAGCTGGTGTTGGCTGCAAAGAGCACCATTAAATATAGGTGGGTTATGGTGATGGGCAATACCTGCCTGGGGGCCATTGCAAGGGAACATGCGAATAAACTCTCCTGTGCTGTCTGGGGGGGCAGGGGGGACAACTGCTTGTGTAATTAAACAGGATTCCCCTGAAAACAGAGCCCCAGTGAGCAGAACACACCAGCTGCTCCCAGGACAGGCTTGCAGCAGACAGCGGGGCTCTGGTCTCAAAGGTGACTGTAACTGACTGTGCTGACTTAACCAGTGAGCCAAGGAACCACCTCTTACCATAAATTAACCAAAAAGGGGTGTTCCAGCCCCTGCATAATCTGCAGCTCCTTGAAAACATTTCTCACTTCATTACGCTCCACACACTTCTGTTTGTTCATGTATTTCATGGCGTACATCTTCTTGGTGTCAGTCTTTTGCACCACACAGACCTAGAAGAGCAAATGAGGGGATAAATCAGAAATGATTTGTCAGCTACTCTGAGCTGGTGAAACCTGGTGACATGAGAGTTCTCCAGTGGCTTTGGCAGAGCCCACACTGCCAAGACACAGCTCCATGCACTGATGCTGCATCATTAGACCTTGCCCAGGAATCTCTTCCCGAGTTTTCATCCAAAGAGAAGTTTTGTGGGGAAGGTGAGCAGGAGGAATTTATCGCCACAAGATGGGAGACAGGGAATCACACAGACATCAACATTTCATTTAATATCACTCACTAATCATGGCCATGTCCATCCCTCCCACACTTAGTTACTGTTGGGAAGAGCCCCCCCCACCACAGACTACAGGTCAGACCCTGGGAGCAGTACCTGATCCTTGCCTTCCTGAGAAGTGTCACTCACTCAGCTCACAGTGACTCTTGGGTTGTTTGAGGGGTATTGGGCTTTGAATTGTAACCCTTCTTACACATCACCAAACCTAGAAAGAACCATCACTTCAAGCAAGCCTTCAAGACTGAGAGCACAGAACAAAACACCTGTGGCTAAGATTAGTTTAGACAATAGTTTATGAGTTTGGCATGAATTTGCAAACTTCAGTCAAACTTTTTTGTTTTGCCTTCAGACACATTTCTTTGCCTGTTTGTCTGAGTTTTTTGTTGCCTTCTGCACCCAAGGCACATCCCACTTCTGGCATCAGGGTGCCTTTACATGAAGGGGCAAACAACCTTCTGTCAGCATATACAAGTGGCAAATTCCACTACAGCATAAAAATGAAATGCATGACCGTAACCTGATGCTTAATAACAAACACTGTTTCTCACAGAGAAACATTTAACATATTAAAAAACATTATAAAAAACCTACAAGGCTTTCATGTTGATTGTAGTTCTTTATTTAATATGCATCATGATGTTCAGTGCTGATTTGTTGGGAAATCCTACGAAATGCTAATTCAGAAACATAATGAAATTCAGTTCACTTGACTGATCAATTTCTCATTTAAATCTCCCGTAACATAATTTGTGTCTACAGAACGGATGAGGAATTGAGCTCTGATTTCTTCCTGATTACCAGGAGTTGAAGCTCAGGTCAAGGCTCACTGGTAGTGCAGGGCGTTGGTTCTGTGCTCTCATGTGAGCCTCCAAGTCACTCATTTCCACCCACTTACATCTCCAGCTTCCCACACAGTAATTAGTTCCCCAAACACTCACTTTTCCAAAGCTGCCCTTCCCAATAGCTCGCAGTATCTCAAAATGGTCAAAGGTAACTGCAAGAAAAAGGAAACATTTCAATATTAAACTGCTGAGCAAACACTTGATGATATCACGTTATTTCTACTTTTTCTCTATATGATCTGCAAAAAACGAGGGATTCACCAGCAACACTCTGTTGCTTTTGGAGATTGGGGTGTTGTTTAAATTCAGCATTCAACAGGGCTTTTTTTTTTTCTGCAGCTCAGCTGCAAAGGCAAGTTCCCTGGGTCAGCCTGCCAATGGCAGATCAAGCCAATGTTCTCACTCTGCCCTCCTGCCTTGCCTGTTAGAGGTATCAGCCTCATCTTGCTCCTGCTGAGACCAAATGCAAAGCTTAGTGCATAAAACCCTTATACCACATGAAGACATAGCATTACCTTTTCGGGTAGGATGGCACAGTCTAACCAAAGCAAAGTTTACGGTGACCAGCTACAGCACTTGGAAGGAACACAAGCTTTTAGGCACGGATGCCCTTTCTCAAACCTAGAACAGGTGCAAAGCAAGTATCACAGTGAACACAAGTTGACGACAATTGAGTTTAACTGGATCTGTTTACCAGTGAGATCATCTGGGAGAAGGGTAGTGGATACCTGCAGAATAAAAAGGGAGAGTGAAGATGCTTATCACCTGCAGGGGAAGATGAGAGGGGTGCCTGCTGTGGAGAGAGGTCAGCTGCACAGCCCTGTGCCATGACACACCACAACTGTGGGGAGAGGGTCCTCAGTACTGGGACCCCACATGGGGCTCTGCAGAGCAGGGCAGACCAAGGCATTAACAGCGTGGCATTAACATCTGGAACAGCTGCAAATGCAGAGAAGTTAGATCAGAAGCCAGATTTTGTATGTTCACACGCTGTATCCCTATTTTCCTGTACAGGAATGCTTTCATGAGCATGTTCACACCCTCTGCCTCCTTGTTGTTTAATATTGATGGTTAACATTTTAAACACGGGCCTGTAACTGAGCTGGGCTTAAAAAGCTAAGCTGCATACTTTATTTAAGGCTCTCAAAAGATGTACAGGCATATTTTAATCTCTCTCTGGTTTAGCTTTCCTACCATTCCCAGCTTTCACAGGGAGTCAACCCAGTCTCGCTTTCAAAGAGCACCAAAATTAGTGGTGTCCAAATCAGGAACCAAACACATGCTGTTCATTCTGAATCCATATCCACAGATTTGATAAGCTGCATTTCCCTGCCTGATGGCATATAAAACAGAAAAAGCCAGAGCTTTTGCCCTTCAGAGGCAAAACTCATGTACTCTGCCAACTCTCACAAACTGTGTTTAGGAGATGCAAAGGAAGATAACAGAATTGCCATAAAGAAACAACTGCAGTATAATCATGAAACACTGCTTTGTAAGCAGGGATCATATTTCCAAACTGAGGTTCAAGGAACAATATTTAGATCAAAAAGTACAGATCCCAACCAGCCACAAAAAACATCCTTGACAGAGACCAGTCAACCATGCCAAAGTC
>JAWWEV010000029.1:18313041-18329229 GCA_035583235.1 Hafferia zeledoni | reverse complement strand
GGTGATCCTGTACCAGTTAGGCTGGATTGGTTTCTGTACACACAGCAAACTACAGAGTGATCTTCCAAGAGCATTTAATACACACACATTCCCCTAAATTCAACTGTAGCTGAGTATTCTTCTCCCAGTTTTCAATAATTTTTAGACAAATTTGATACCACAAGCCCTTTTGTTTGAATGTTTTGTTTCCTTTTTCCAGCCTGATTGAGCCTACGGATATTTTAAGTTATACAAGGCCAATGTTTCACTTTGCAAACACTGAAAATGAAGGGATTTTAGAAGCTTCAGTACCAGAATGAAAGCAAGGAAGAATGCAGAGGGTAGCTCTATTCAGGACCACTGAGGTATAACAATTATCATTCCACTTTAATACAAATAACTCAAGATTCTTCTTCTAAATAGTCCTGCTGTTCCTGTCTTTTCTGCTTTGCTGCTGGGATCATTACAGGAACAGCTCCCATTTCACCTGAATTAGGTGCAGCTACCTTTGAAAGTGCAAAGGTTGGATTTTGACTTGGAGCATGTTCGAAGTTTTCACTTAGGACTTTCGGAGTTTTGATATGTCCTTCCATGTTTGAGGGAGACATTGAGCCCAGAGAAGAAGCGTTGCTGCCGAGGTAGAAGCGAGCTGTTGAATGGTGGTGGTGTTTTGGAGGTGAAGCATCCATTTTGATATCATTATGTACTTCTTCCTCATATTTCTTTTCTCTATGCTTCTTATGCCAACAGCAGATGAGAGAGGTCAGTACAGACAGACTCAGTAGAGTTCCTGTAACAGCTCCAACAATTATACTAGCTGTCTTTATGGGAGGGGCAACATGGAGCTCAACAGAACATTCATCTGTGCCAACGCTGTTTGAGGCAACACAACTGTACACTCCAGAATATTCCTGAGAGGCATTTTTCAGAAGAAGTTCCCCTGTATCTTCATTCAGCATGGAAGTGTCAGGAAGTTCCTGTGTGCCAGGTACTCTTCTCCAGTTGTAAGACAAAAGTGGGGACCCTTCTTGTGATGCACATTTCAAGGTAATGTCTTTTCCAATCTCTTGTGATCCTTCAATGGAACATTCAGTTTTTCCTGGCTTTACAAGAACAGACAACTGTATTTTTCTGCTTTCAACTCCAGGAACTTTCTTCACTTTGCACTGGTACGTGCCAGTGTCTGCTGCCTTTAAGTTCTGGATATCTAATGAAGCATCACCACATCTGGGATCAAGATTAGTAAACTGCACCCGCCCAGTCATAGCAGTATAATAACCATTATAAATCCTGTCTACAGTGTACATAATTATTGTTTGTTCTCTGTTTTGTTTATCTGCTGGTATCAATACCCACTCAATATCTAGTGGGCCTTCATCTTCCTCCGAGAGGTTAAAAGTACACGGCAACGTAACTTTCTCTCCTTGTGCTCTTGCAAAAAATGATGGCTCAAGTGAAGTTATAGTTACGCTTCTTGCTGGACCTGCGGAGCAGAGCAGCACAAGGCAAACCCTGAGCAGCAGCTGCAGCGGCTCCATGGTGTGGGTGAGGGTGGCAGGCACCCAGGTCTGTGGGCTCCGTCTCCAGGCTCCCATGGGCTCTTTTTCTGAATCAAATGGATTGAGGTTCCAAAGATCTTCATCAAGGACTCGAGCTGTAAGGACTCCAGAGCTGTTTGGCAATGCCAGTGCACAGGGACCCCCCACATCCTGTGGTTCCCTTCCCCCGGGTGGTGGCACAGATGGCAATTCATGGAATGGTGGCACAGTGAGGGTGTCAGCTTCTTGCACCCAGAATAATAAACTTTGTGGAGAATCATCATCCATTTTGGGCCCATTCCGTTTAATCAAACAGCTCATTGTTTCAAATCTTGTTTTCAGTTCCGCAGATGTTTTTGATCCCGTATCTGTAATTAATTCTGGGTACTTAAAAGACCCCTGTGCTCTTCCTTTTTCCCAGGACTCGGGCCCCAAACTTGTCCACAGCTGCTTACCTTCTGTTTCGCAGAGAGGTAACTTTTGGCAGGTCACTCTCCCAGTTCAGCCATGTGTTGCCACCAGAGTTGGATCTTTGTCTTTGCTTCTATTCCTGATCAGGGTTGGTGCCCCTCTTCAGGCACCATTTGTGACAACTGAGGCACAGACTCAAACCTCCATGGGAGACAGACACAACGAAGGCACAGCCTCAGCTGCTTGAACAAACTGAGACCTCTATTGACCACAGACCTGGGAACTTATGGGGTCTGGGGGAGGAGCATGCAAATTAGGGGGGAGGAGAGAGCGAGCTGGTATTTTTCCGGTAACTTCCCACTATGGTTTCCTGCTCATGTCTTCAAGCATCTTTGTGGTTTCACACTGAACTTGTACTCCAACAGGTCCCAAAGGGAAAGTCTCCCTGTGGCATAGCCCCAGAGTTGGGATCAGTACCCACTGCCCACAGCCACGCAAAGAGACCTGTCTGTGCCATGGAGGGTTGTCCTGCTTCCTGCTGTAGCCAGCAGATCTTAAATTAATTACAATTTCAGTTAAAATTAAAATAAGGACAAGATTGTGACATCTAAGGTGATACAGCCTCTGGTCACTGATTTGCAAGATAATGGAAAATTCCACAGGGACATCCCCATTGCAGCTGGATTTCTTTCCCCTCAGTGTAACACAAGTAATTAAGAGAAAAAAAGTGATACTAATTTTTAAAATTGGGCAGGGCCATGGAAGCAGAACTGCACTGGTCTGGATGCTGTGTATGCATGGAAGGGTGGTCCTGAGCCCACTGAAACCCAACAGACTGACACTGACCCACCCGAGATGGTCTAGACAGGGCCTTTACTGGCACTGCTGTCTTTCTGCTGCAGGAGCTGATGCTGCATGAATCATGTCAAACCCACAGAGAGACCCAGTGGAGACCAGCCAACCCTGGGAAAATCCCACAACCAGGACACATCACCCTGAGGCAGGTGGTCAGAACAGAAGAACTCATCATCCCAAACAAGCACAAGTGGTTGTTTATGAGAGATGCCCAAACTGAACATTTAGGTGCACCAGGAACAAAGTCTCCAGGAAAATCTCACAGCACGGATTTCTTTTGCACTACAGCAACAGGGGAAAATACAAAAAACCAGAAAAATCACAAGGAATTGCATTAATAATTTGGAAACCTCAGCCAGTTTAGATGAACAGTCGCAGACCAGCAGCAGAAGCATCACAGGGACTTGTTGGGATAGAAGTTGATGGGGTATGCAGGTCCTTGTATATTTTACTTTTAATTCTTTGTATTTGTATTTATCTAGAGATGCATTTTGTTATTGTACCTAGGTGAAAGCCCATATGGCAGTCAGCAAGCTGAGTCATGCAACAGCAAATATATTTATGGAGCAATCTTTTAATGACTGTCTCTGTAATCTTGGCAGCACAGGGACCCTGGCCACCAAAACTGCTCCGAGCAGTACTTTTCCAACCCTCCTTTTCCAGCTCACTCATCCTGCAGGCTTCCCCATGCCCCCAGGCAGTGCTGCCCCAGCTGAGCAGCCACCAGGAACACCCATGGGAACACGCAGCACTTCAGCCACCTTCCCACCACACTTTCTACAGTCCTCCCTGTGCTGGGACCTCCAGAACAAAACTCCACAGTCTCCAGAGCAGTAGCATCTTTGTCTGTGTCTTCAAGGGGCCTGGCAGTGTCCCAGGGACACCTCAACACCAAAGCTCTGCTGACAGTCCTGCTCCCAGAGCCAGCTGCTGTAAAGGGCAAAAGGACCCAAAAGCCAGACCACAGCTCTGCAGGGACTGTGGGAACACTGTTACTGGTGACCTCCACACACCCCTGCTGACCCAGGACTCGTGGGCATTTGCAGCTCCAGCACAGCTGCTGGTGACCACCCTCACAGTCACAGTCTGCGCTGGGGACTCGGCAGTTCCAGACAACAAGAAAAGCTCTTACCATCCTCATTCCCATTGAAGGGTGGTGACTTGCTAGAGGTGTTTGCGCCCATGGTGTGCTCAGCCCAGGCTCAGCACTCCCCACTCCTCTGGGTTCTGCTCAGCCCTCAAAGCCGGTGCCTCTGGGATGGTCCTACTGCAGGTCAGTCCCGGCAGACCTTGGCAAAGTCCTGCTGGTGCATCCTGGAGGGGGAAGGAGGCAAAAATTCATCATCACTCAGAATGAAGAAGCGTTTAGAGCTTGTAAACGTCTCACTGGAGGTTCACTGCTCTGAGGACTGCACTGAGTGTCAGCTAAAAAGCACATTATAATAGAGCTTACTGGGGAAACCAGTAACACCATAGCCTTGAAACCCAGGCCAGGTCTGCTGCCCACCATGGGAAAGGCAGAACCAGAACAGCAGACTCAAAGATCCAAGGACCTGGCTCATGTTTACTATATCATCCAACACATATTTTGTATGTTCAGTGATGACTAATTGTAGGGAGGTCAATATCCAAAATAAATGGACATAGTGACTTGGCTAGATAAAATCAGAAAGCAGTTTTGACGACTGAGGTCATATGGGATGGTAAAAGCTATAGAAGAAGAAATTCAAAGTGTTAACGTTTTGATTTAAGCTGTTACACAAATCTTTAATTTGAGACAGAATCATACTATTCTGGGAGGGGTTTTTTAATTGAAAAGATTGCATGTAAAACCAAGGTGTTATCACTCAAGTTCTTCAAAATTTTTTTCAGATGTGAGCTATGAACGAAAGAGCAAAACTGTTTTCTGGCCTGGTGCTGGCTGCACTGGCTGGCTTTCCTCTCCCGTTGCAAAGGGACAGGTCTGTTCATTAGCAGACAGCACAGGTTTCAATTTTCCAATCTCCCCTGACACGTATGGGAATACTGGAGTGGAGGACTCCGTAGAGTTCAGAAACAGTCGAGAGCGCCTGATTGCTCTCTGTAGAGTACAGTAACCCCTTGAATTTTGAAGCATTTACATGCAAAGCACCTTTATTTGCTTGTTTTTGATACTGACATCCCTCTGACCTACAAGCTTTGTTTTTTTGTTAGAAGTACAAAGCCCTAAAAGAATAAATGAGGGAGTAAGTGCAGCAGGATCTGGGTTGTGTCCAGCCCAGAGCATTCTCCAGGGCATCTGTTTCTTCACTGAACATTTTCTCAGATATACAATCTGAAAACAACAACTAAATAGCTTCAATTTTTTCTTTAAAGTAACAAAATCACATTACTGAAGCAGAAAAGGGAGGAATCATAAAAAAATATGTTGGAGAAAATAGAATTACTGAGGACTGGGGCTGCCACGGGATGTTGTGGGCTCCCACACCAGCACACCCACCTCCTTCTCTCCAGCTAACCAAAACAAAAGCTTGACTTCGCATCTCAGAACTTAAAAAAAGATTCAACAATAAAACAAATGAAGCAGCAAATGTTTACGATCCCTATCGGTGCCTCTGAAAAGAACAGATCGAGCCTTCCGTTTCAAACAAAGCCACACCATCACTTCTTTTCAAGCCTCAAAACCTGCTCTTCAGAGTTAAAATAGACATTCATATGCAACAGCCACAAATCAGGTTTCCATACCACTGCTTATACACCACGGTGATCTGACCGATATCAGCCAAGCCCAAATGCTCCAGGAAACTTCCCTGCACAGCAGTCGAGCTGAATTTATTTCTGGAAATACATCAATGCACACAAGCTCCGAGAAAGGCGCGCAGGTATTCCTTAAAGTTAAGCTAATCTGAGTACTAATTACAGCGATTTTCACCTTTACAAAGTGTACCCGGGGTCCGGTAACGACCCATCTTTCACGGTTTCACGCTGCAAAGTCACAAAATTATTAAAATAATTACTTTTCCTCGGGCCAAGTCTACCAATGCTTCCACTCTTAACATCCGGACCCTCGTTGTTCCCGGGGTCTCGTCGGCCACAGAGGGCAATTTTATAGGCGTGAATGAGGACGATCCCGGCTCCCAGCACACCTGCCCATGGCCGACCACGTCTTACACCGACAGCGGAATGCAACCCCGAAGCAGAGAGGAACGCAGTCGGTGACCTGCGAACCGCGAGCAGGGTGTGCGCAGGGAGGGGACGGAGGGGAGGGCTGGGCACTCACGCACAGAGTGGCAGCATCCGCATCACTGAGAGCCCCTGCTGCACCCCGGGAAGGGGACGGCGCCTCCGCGGGTTCATAGACAATTTCTCGCAACACCTCTGCACTGCCTGAGCACTGCTCGGGGGAAGCTGCGGCTCTGGGGAGCGGCTGGGACCGGACGGTGACACAGCCAAGAGAAGGACATCACGCTGCGCTTCGGTCCCAGGGCAACAAACGGTGACTGTGAACTTCCCGCAGCCACAACGGCGTTCGGGGAGGACGAGAGCAGGCGCCACGGGTGTCACCGTGCTATGGGTGTCACCGTGCTATGGGTGTCGTCTGCAGTTCTCCTCGCCGCAGCCTGGCCCCCGGCAGCACGACCCCCGAACACCGTGGGGGCGAACCTCGCACGCCCCGAGCCGCCGCCAGCAGCGAGCGATGCCCCATTGCCCAGCCCCGCTATGGGGGCAGCGCATCGCAGCACCGCGGTCCGCAGAGCTCAGGCGGGAGGAAAGGCGCCTACCTGGAGGGGAGGGGAGTGCGGGCGGCACTGGCGTGCGGGAGGAGAGGAGCCGGGAGTGGAGCAGCCCCGAGCGGAGAGTCCCGGCCGGAGGAGCTGCGGCAGCGCGGGCGAGACACGCGTGGGGCGAGACACGGACACGCCCCCGCGGGGCTGCCAGGACGCGTCCCCGTCCCCGCCCTGCGGCGGGCAAGGACAGTCCCCGCGATTACCCCAGCGCCCGAAGCACTCTGCCGCCTTCGGTCCGGCGTTATCCCTCCTTTTTACTGCCTTTGGCAAGGGGAGGGCCAGGCGCTGTCCGCTGTGCCCCAGGTGCTCACACTCACCCACTCACACAGACACACACCTGCCCTGAGGGGCGGCTCACACTTCGCAGCACAGCGGGGTCCTTTCCGAGCCCAGCCCCGGTCACTCTGATCTTGGTAAGGCTGAGGTCCGGGGACACGGCGCCTCCGCTGCCCGGCCGCATTCCCACTGAAAGGATCCCATACGGAGAGACACACATTTCCCACCGCGTTGTCCGTACTGTTCGAACCCTGGCTTTTCTCATCCCTGAGTGCCAGGAGCAAGCTCAGACTCCCGGGGCTCCGAGGGAGAGCAGTCCCAGGGCAGACAGGAGTCAGAGCAATTAGGCAACTTCAGCCATATTCATGTATTACTTAGAGAAGAACCGATAAGAAAAAACACAGAGGGAGAAAGAAGCTGGATTCCAGCCAGGGGACACCCATTCTCAGCACCCAGCCCCGAGGTGAGGACACGTATCAGGGCTCTGAGGGCAGGTGAGCTCTGTGTTGGGAGCCCAGCTCCTGTCCTGGGAGACAACCTGCACAGCCCTACAGCAAGGATGGGGATCCAGCAGTTACCACACAGAAATCAAGTGACAAAGTGGTTTAAAGGAAACCATCTGTGCGGGATAGGATAACACATTCATCCTGTAGGGAATGTCTAGTGATATTATCTCCAGCTCCAGCATCGGGGAGGCCCAAGATTCCTTTCCCTAACTTTCAGAGGATCCACCTGTGATCTGTACGTCCAAAGCAGCTTTTCCTAAATGGACTAAAATTTGCTGGATTGAGGATCCTTTTTATTTGATCTTTTACATTAATGACTTAAATGAAATTTGAAATTTTTACCTTAAGTCATTAGAATTCTTTTCTAAACATTATTCTTCAGATTTTTTTTCCAACAAAAGCTAGAATACAGGACAATTAGTGGAATCAGAAGTGGAAATGTTACAAAAGTGTTAGTGCAGAGCTGTTCTCTGCAGAGTGGGTCATCTGGAGAGTTTCATGATCTCAGTATATTGGCAGAAATGAACTATTAAAGCCTTATTACCGAGTAAGTCAAAGAAACAGCAAATGAGAGGGCAGAAGGCAGCTCTTCTCCAACAGCTGCTGCAGAACAGTCAGCTCTGCCCCTGGACTGCAGCAGGACGTGGTCCAGCCCCGCTGGGCAATGGGAAAACACTGCTCTGCTCGGTGGAGCGAGAGCTGGTGAGGGATTCATTTTCCATGGGAAACAGAGAGCGTGACGTGCTTCAGCTGGAGCTTTGGTCTGCAAGGGGGGATAAAAAAACCAGTAAACTTTCCCCGCGGTTTTCTTAAGAAATGGAGCTTTCCTACTGTATCAGCTCAGAAACAGGAGCCTCTCAAGTAGGGGAATGTCCCAAGCAGTGGAATTTTTTAAGTGGGACTAGAAAAAGAAGTTCGGAGAAGTGAAGTGGGCTCTCCAGGGCACCCGTCATGCGCAACAGCCGCCCCCAGCTTTCCCTGCTGGAGAGATGGGAGCGCTACGGTGGATCTCTGGTGCCTTCTAACGGAGAGGAGGCACGGCTGAGCCCTGTCCTCCAGGAGGCTTCAGCCACCCACCTGATTCCTCTGCCAGCACGTGAACCCCTCCGGACCCCCAACCTGGGTGCGCCAGGCAAACCCCCGGGGTCTGCAAAGGGAGCAAAGCCTCGAATGGCTGCCCCTGTATTAAAAAAATAATTTTAAAAAAAAAGTTTATTCTCTTTTACAATTTTAACTATTCAGCCAACTACATTTTTGTTTCAAGTACCAAACTGCTTTTCATTGGTGGCTTGCAAAAATAGAGAAGTTTTGCCATACTTACTTTATGTATTTCCCGGAGCCTTAAGTCTTAAAAAAAGTGAACTTGCATTGAACAGCCATAACTCAGCTGTAACCCTTTGGTGAACTTTAACATTACGGTATGTCCGCAATGTGTCAGACTTCAACACCCACTGCTGGCACCTCCCGTGGCTGAAGTGGGCTCACCTTCACACACTGCCACCCTCAGCTCCTACTGAATTAGAAGGATCATGTAGCTTTGCAGGTGGCTGCCCGTCCCAAAGTGTAGATATTGAGATACATATTTAGTCGAGGTTAAAACTCACTCGAGCCTGTGCAGAGGCATGGACCACCCAGGGCTCCCCTCCAGCACCATGGGCTCTTTCACGAGTAAGAGACTAAGGTTTTCTGCATAAGCAAATCTGTTCCTGGTGCTTTATCCATTCACAGACACCCTTGGCACCTGCACCCATTCTAATATGTGCTGTGGGGTGGCTGCTTCTGGAAACACCTTGGGCATCCTTTTCATAGTGCAAACTACAGTATCCCTGAGCCTGCATTAAAAGAGTTTTTAAACACAACAATTCCAACAAGATTTTTGTAGGATCTGAGCTCTGGTTCAGAGAACAAGCTGAGGAATGGCTATTCCTGGCTGCAGGATGTGAAGCACTAGGACTCCTCAGCTAGGGGTCACTAGAATTTAAGACAGAACACGATTTCAGAATCTAATGGGACTCCAGAGGGAGGACATGATGCTGTACAGAGAGACTACTGGATAAGCTTTCACATATTAATGGTGTGAGAAATGCTCACATTTACCACTAAAATTTAGAGGGGACAAAGTCGTCAAAGCAAAACTAAACTTTTATTCAACAAATTTAGCTGAATCGGGTGTGTCCCTCTGGCCTAGGAGACAGACACAGAGCAAAAAAGAAGCAGAACTTTTTATACACTCTCCCAGCCCAAATGGGCCCAGCCCCATTCCTATTGGATGGTACTTGGGGACTCACAGTCTGGCCCAGTCCACCTACTTGCCCAAGACCACCATCTGCCCTGCCCCCAAAAGGCAGGAAAAACAAGCTGTAATTGCCTTTGAAGCACTTAACCGTTTAAAAATCTAATTACCCCCTTCCCCTATTCTTTTTCCATTAATAGAGTTCCTTTACCTTCAGCAAAACCCCAGTTCTGTTCCTAACAATGGTAACATTAACTGCAGCTTCATATTCCTTCTCCAATACTGCTCCTGGTGAAGAGATTGCAAAATCATAGAGAATGCACTGGCAGTGCAGAGTCCTTGTCCCTGTCTCCACAACATACAAAGCACCAGGCTCTCCACTTCCCCTCCTGTACCAAGGGGTTTCTCTTCACTGAAGCCTTCCTTTCACACTTAGTTATGCTTAGTTAAGCTTCCTCCAGCTTTTTTTGCACCTGGAATAAGGGGAGTCTCTTTTCTGACATGGATAGATACAAAAGGAAATCCACCTCACTCCTCTTACATGTTCCCATTGTTTTGCCACAGTGAAGACCACCTAATCCTCCCTGTCTTAATTTTTTTAAACCCTTTCCATTATATTTACATTGCAAAAAACAATCGGGAGGGAAATGCTTATATGGAAATAAAAGTTTTAAGTAAAGTTTTAAGAATGTTTCTGCAAGAAACAAATGCTTTATGCATAGCTTTGTGTACACAAATGAACAGTGAGTGTGTGACAGCTCTCCTCCAGCAAGCTGGCATGTTAAGTGACTCTGTGTGAGCCTTTTCTCACTATGGTGAAGTGGAGCTCATTAGTTAACACTGGTTCATGGTCACACGAGGTGTCAGTGGGTGGCGGGGACATAAAAGTATTCTTATTCACACTCCTTTTCACTAGAGTATGTATCATAACCTCTTCCACTGGGACTGGATCCCTGCGTACATCACTCACTCCCATCAGCATTCCCAGCCTGTTGTGTGCACCTCAAACTGATGCTCTCCCACTGCCCCCCAACATTTGGACTCGTCCAGTCCCAGTGCTGGACGCAATGCAGTTCACAGCAGACATCATAAAACTAATCAATATCAATGTTCAGCCTTTTCCTGGGCATATTTGATTCTTAAAAGAGTTCTTCAAATTCTTAGAATGAAAAGGCATTTAATTTGTAGGCTGGCAAGAGACAGACCAAGCTTGCAGGCAAGATTTTCCTATACAGCAATATCACAAGACATGTCCTTCATTAGTGAAATCCCACCCTTACAGCAAGAACTGGTGTTTTGAGAGACTCTAAAAATTACAAGTGATGTCTACATGGTCCACAGAGATATTTCAGACATGAAGTCAGCAATAAACCTTAAAAAACACAATGGCTGTCTTTAAATTACCCCTCTCTAACATATCAAAGAGTGGCTCAGTTACTACAGGCTTTTTCCCAGCATGGTGTCTGTAACAGTGCAGTGTTTGTGCTCTGAGAGTCTGGGGGTACCAAGGGCTGAGAAACCCTGCCTGCTGCTGTCAGCACTTCCAATGCAAAGCAGGAATAAACCATCCCTGGTGTCAGTGTGAGAACCACAGCAGTGAGGACAGGAACAAATTCTGTCAGAAATTGTTGGGCAAAAAATACACTGAGCTACAACATTTATGACAGTGAGGATCTGTGACTGAACCCTGCAAACTGCCCAGACATTAGAGACTCACTGTCACTCTTACCAAAGCTTCTGCCCAAGCTCCAACAAGCACCACAGTGCCTCTGGAAAATGCCCAGACAGCACCAGGTTTCAGGGGTACTCTTTGCCAATACAGAACACGGGGCTTTTTTCAAGGCACTGCTGTGGACTAAGGGAAGTAGTTCTTGGCAGTGTTTAATAAGGCTGTGCTGGTGCATCTTCAATCAGCTCTCATGTTATTTCTAGGCCCACAGCAAAATTCCTGGCAAGTGATCCAGAAAGGATTGCTTGAGTGCAAACTTAGAAGATGCTGTTTCTGTTATTCAGGGCACTTTGCATTTCTCTGTCAGGACTCAGCTCTCAGAGAAGGCAGGAGGCCATGCTACAGCAGACAGAGATTAAAATGGAAACTGGGAGTTCTGGATAATTGTTCTCAATGTCTTGGACACGTGTGAGGCAGTTACATTTCAGCTGTAAAAAGAGTGTGCATAATCATGTGCTCATGACCTTATGTATACCTGACTTTTCTTTTGTCGGTGGCTTCGTGTTTTGAAGAATTCAGATGTCCAACTTCCCATTCCCACTGCCAAAACGTCTTCATTAATGTCTTCAGCAGCAGCTGTTCCTGAGAAATGCTTTGAAAACATGAAGAAAATATCATCAAACACATGGTTGGTTGTGGTTTCTTCAAAACAATCACTTAAAATGAAACAGATGTGTTTATAAGCATAAAAATGTCTGCAAAATGCTAGTAACTGAACAGCATTAAAATCATTAGACATCCATCACACACAGGGATGTTCAAGTGACATTAATAAAGCTGCAGTTTGAGGCATTTACTGGTTAGCAAATATAAAAACATAATGGTCAAAGGATCAAATTAACCTGGGGGTTACTCAGATGGAGAGGTCAAGGAGAGGCAGAAGACTTTACCGAGAGCTTGGCAAGACCTGTTTTTTGTAAATGTAATTTGGATTTTTTGCATCTTCCTGTCATATTTTGTAGCTGCTTCCACTGTCCAGACATCTCTAATTAGAAATTTCACTAAACTGTGTAATCTCCACTTAATATGCTCAGATTCCAGAACTTTTCATACTCTTAAAGCTTCATTTTCTCACTATATTTTGGCTTGAATCATCCAGTAAAGCCCACTCTTGACTTTGTAGCTATTACATATTCAAGACGGTTACATTACTTGTGATATATACCTGTATTAATATACAAAAACTTAAATAAAATTAGACAAAAATCTCACAAAGACATTCAGATAGGCCATGGCATAGTCCATATGACTTGGTTGTATCTCCTGCTGGACATTATTTCCCAATCTCATGTTTTCCTTTTCTTTTGCAGGGAAGGGACAGCACAACCCCCTGACTGAGCCCAGTATCACACCTGTTGACTGTAAAATATCCACATTTTCTGTGACAAATTTTACCTGTGTGCAAAACAGGTAAGATGGTATTTCCTGTCCTCATGGCTCCATTGTGTTGCTTTCTTCATGCCTGGAAATGGCTTTGAGAAAAAACATGTTAGGATGAAAGCAAGCAAGTTGTCTTGAAGCAGTGGATTTTTTGTGGAACAGTGAAAACCATGTAACAGAAAGGGAAATTCTGCTGAGCCGTTGAGTAAACAAGGAGCAATAGTAGATAAAATCCAAATTTCTCTCAGAGTCTAAACACAGGGTATTGTTGCAGCAGCAGCACAACTGAGAGCTCTACAGCTTAATAATTATGCCTTACAATAGAAATGCCTGTAGTAATTTTTTAAAGCAGCTACGAGACACTTGTGATTCCAGGCAGATTTTGATTACAGTGTTACAATGTGCTGTGAAGAAGCTCCATGCTGCGTGGATTCATTGCCAAGCAGTTCACAACTACACTGACCACAAATGGGAAAAAAATTTCTTCTGGTAGTTAAGTAGTAGCTCTTTTTTCCTGTTTCACTCCCTCTTTAACAGTGCTGGGAATGACTGGGGGCATTAGTATTCTGATGGAGAGAGGCTGTGACAAAGACCATGACTACAAGGCCTCCTGACTGCTGTGCTG
Organism: Hafferia zeledoni; assembly: GCA_035583235.1. NCBI lineage: Eukaryota > Metazoa > Chordata > Aves > Passeriformes > Thamnophilidae > Hafferia > Hafferia zeledoni. Next base: position 18,315,930 of record JAWWEV010000029.1, on the reverse strand, counting down.
CTGCCAGTGATGTGCAGGGGACTGACTCCGATGGCTCCATTTCCCAACAACCCTGCCCTGGCACAGAGAGAACAGATGGGCGATTCATAACGCGGGCACGATGCTCTCAGCTTCGCAGTGTTAGCTTTGCACTTGCATGGAAGAATGATACCAGGTGAGCAGATATTTATCTTCATGTGGGGATTGCAGATATTTGTATGTCCACGTGTGTGTGTTAGTTTAAAAAAGGACAAGTGATGTACCAGTGTGATTGTATCTTCTATTCTTTCTGCTTGTGTTTTCCTGGCAGGATTTGGAAGCCTGATGCAGGATGTGCTGTGGTGCTTTAGTCAAGTAAAAGGAACTATAGATATTGGGGTGACGGAAGGTAAGTTTACTTTTCCTTTTGTTGCTGTGATCAAAAATAGCTCGTCACGTACATCTTGCCTAGTTGGTGTGCAGCTGCTGGCACAAAGCTCAGTTACACTCCTTGGTTTCTGCCCTCCTTATGTATTGTGCATCTGGAAGAGATCAGTCTCTCAAATTAGCTACTGATCCAAGAATGTATTTGAAGGCATTATGGCTTAATCATATCAATACTCTTTGAAATAGATTTCCTTTTGGTTTTCAGCTGTTATTTACAGAGTTTTTTCAGGGAATTGAGACAGCCTCTCCCACTATAACCTTCTTTACCGGAATCAGTTCTGGAACTGAGATGGGCCATTAGATACATTTCTTCTGTTTTGTTGTGTTCTATGAAGTGTGATGATTTCTTTAAAAGCACAGTCTTGTAAGACTGAGAGGACTGAATCAGCCCAGGCCACTGATAGCAGAACTCTTGACTTCTCCTGGTGGGAATGTGGCTTTGCCTGGAGCACTGTCACCTGTCCTGCTTCAGTGGCAATTCTGTTACACTGCTTTGGCAGAAGAGGGTTTCAGACTGTAACCTCAGGAAAATATTTAACAACTTATTAAATCTCTGGAGAAAAACTCCATCATCGTGATTAAAGCCAAAACTTTTTTTTAGTGAGGTTTTTTTCCCCCGGCAAAATTGTTTACAGGTGTTTTGAGCTTTTACTGTAGAATCTGCACATCATTGTAAATGGTATGGGGTACTTGTTTGCTACTTTTAAATTAACTAAACGTTAGGTTGCCTCTTCTTGCTCACTATTCTTTACTTAGTGTAACCAGTTGTCAGCTGAGGGCTATAAGTTGTTTTTTTTACCATTGGAGACGCAGTGCTGGAGGAATCCAGAGCCATGATGACAGACAGGAACCCGTGTGATTTTTCCCTTGGGGTAACCTGGGCTCAGAGAACAGTAAAGGCTGATGGACAACACTTAGTAGCTGTATTCAGTGAAACCAGTAATGAAAAGGTTACACTGTCGGTGCACTGAATCTGGACAACAGGTACCAACAGTATCATCATGACCGAGCAGGAAGCTCAGGAAAGTGTTAGGTGTGGGATGGGCTTTGGTTCTTGTGCTGGTTTGGTTTCTGTTTGCATGCGAATGTACAAATGGCTACAGATGTATACACACATGAATTAAGTCATAAACGTGGTACTGCAGATACCTCACCTTCATCAGAACTTTATCCATAACTTGTGTCTGTAATGCTAGTCTTTGGAGCACATTTTTTGCCTTCAGAACTCGTGGTAACACTCAAGCACCCTGAATTTGCACTATATGATTTCATTAGTGATTAGGGAGCATGCAGTTGTGTATGGTCAGGTGAAAGCAGGTGTTACTATTATGTTTATGATGTCCTGCACCTTTGACCGTAGTAGAGCCTGCCTCCTTCAGCAGGATGGACTGCCTGACTTTCAAATGTTACTTCAAATGTTGCCAGTAATTCTGCATTAATTCCATCTTAATTGCTTTCTCTTTTCCACACATAACATAAAGTTGCACGAATAGATCTACAAAAACTTTCTAATTTTGTATTTTCCCTGTTGGTTGTTTTTCTTAACTTGAAGAATGATATCGCAGTCCATGGTACTTGTCCCGATGAAACCACGGGTGTAATGGATCCTTTAACTGACGCAACTGCGGGATGAATGAGCTCCCTTGTACATAGATGGGAGGCCTGGGACATCTTTCAGCTGCTCAAACACTGATTTCAGTGTTAGACGTGAAGTACATGATGTTGCTGATTGCCATCGTGGTGTCACAGTGCTTGGAACTACATTTCATTATTGCCAAAAGGGCACAAGTTTTAGCGATCTTTTCCTATTTTGATACACCCATAATTATCAGTCTGGTGTAGAAAACGGACTAGCGCAAACCCAAGGGGTAGAATGCCCTCGGGGCCGGCGCGGTGCGGGGCTGCTCGCTCGCTCCGGCTCTGGAGCGCGGCAGTTCCCGTCCCTCTCTCCGTCCGTCCGTCCGTCCGTCCGTCACCCCCAGGACGCGCTCTCGGTTCGCGGCTCCCGACGGCCGGGGGGGTGCGGGGCGGGCTGGGGCGGCCCCGGCCGGGGGCCCTGCGGCTCTTGCGGGGCCGGGGGTGTGTTTGCGGGCGGGACGGGCTTAGTCAGCGCTCCCGGCCGCGCCGCAGCCGATGCGGCGGCGGGGCCGGGCGGGCCGGGGCGCTCCGCTCCGCCGCCGGGGCCGGCAGCCCGGGGACCGGCCCTGCCCGCCGGTATCGGTCGGTGTTTTAGCTCGGTGCGGCTCGGAAGATGAAATGCTTCTCGCGGTACCTCCCGTACCTGTTCCGGCCGCCGGGCGCGCTCCGCTCCGCCAGCTGCCACGCGGAAGGTACGCGGGGCGTGGGGGGCGCGGGGGGCACCGCCCGGCTCCCAGGGTTTGTAGTGAGTGTGTGGATGTGGCCTTTAATGCATCCGGATATTGCTGAGGAAGTGGAATGGTCCTGCCGTGCTCTGCCCGCCTGCGGTTCCCAAAGCCCGCTCCC
>JAWWEV010000029.1:18294296-18312941 GCA_035583235.1 Hafferia zeledoni | reverse complement strand
ATGCATCCGGATATTGCTGAGGAAGTGGAATGGTCCTGCCGTGCTCTGCCCGCCTGCGGTTCCCAAAGCCCGCTCCCTCCGTTACCAGAGCCCGCTCCCGGGTCTTGGCGAGACAGCTCTGCAGCAGTCTGGGGGAAAGGAAATGTTCTCAGCAGTGTGTGAACTTTGCGTTTCCGAGGCAGGGATGTAAAGTATCGGGGGTGTGTTCGCCGAGACTTTCGTGGGACTCTCCCACCGGAGAGCCCGTTCTTGCGGATTCATCCCTGTGTGACGTGGGGTGGGAGCTGTCGGACTGGTCTGCGGATCATCCGCAGTCACCGATCAGCTCCGCGGGGTCTACATTCCCAGCACTGCTGCTCCCCGTGTGGAACCACAACGGGTTTCCACGTTTGCCCTGAACAAAATTAGTTAAGGAGGAAAACCACTACCCTGTCACCCAGGTTTGTGCAGAGCTATGAGTCTGTGTGCATGGCTGAGGAACCAGCCTGATCCGAGAGGAAAACCAGGTGAACGCTGCAGGCATGTTTGGTTGCTGAGGATGTGGAATGAAAAGGGGCAAGCAGAGAACACTTGGCAGCAGTGATGACATTCCAGGCTAAGTTATTATATCCATGCAGGTTGCTGTAGTTAAGTGCAAGCAAACAGTACAGACTTTGTTTTAAAGTTTCTCTGAAGTTCTAAGCAGATAGAATGATCCCAATAGATAACTAACTATGAAGTTCTTTCTTTGAAAATTTCTCTGAAGATTTATTTTGTTTTCATGTTGACTTTGTCCAAAGGCACAGTCTTTTAAGATATCCTGCATAAGTCACTTCTAGGTTGTTGTACTGGAAGAAGTAACTTATGGAGAAGAAGACCTTGTAGTTTTAGGGGAGGTCATATGAGACTACTGAGAGAAAAAAAAAAGAGAGAAAGAGTGTAACACTAGTGAGACATTTTTCTTCATTGCAAACAATATAGAAAGTGAAACGTGAACAGAACTGTTTCTTAGTCACATATCAGCTGTATGCAATAAACTTTGGGGTGAAACTGAGGTCTGGAGAGTTTAAAGGACCCTGTTGCAGGATAAATGATTAACCAAACCAAGAAGAGAACCCAGGTAAGAGCTGCCTCCTGCCTGAAAAGGCAGTTTAATAAATAGATTTTTAAAAAGCAGTGAGGTAAGTACTACATTTTGACAATGAACGTTTCTTTCAAGGGCTCTGAGGAATGGCTGGCACCACACCAGGGCTGTGCCCAGGCTGCAGCTGCGGCCATAGCACAGGGCAGGGACTGTCCGCGGCAGGGGTGGGCAGGGGCCCGTGGTTCAGCCCTGTTCCCCCTGCCACCGGGGACAGACAGTCCTTGTGCCCAACTTCTGGCATCCCCGGAGAGAGGGCACAGCCTCCAGAGCTGTCTGGAGGGACAGCAGGACAAGTGGTGGCTGTTGGCCCAGTCCCAGCGTGGTGCCCACTGCTGCCCCAGCCATGAGCCGTGGGGAGCTCGGGCTGCCATGGGGAGCTCTCCTCCCACCAGCAGTCCAGGTCTGTCCTGCAGCAGCTCGAACAGAAAGTGAATTTACATTTAATCTTCAGGAATGATGTGTCTGGAGGGCATGGGAGGGCATGGATGAATTCTGATCTCTGCTGCTTGATAAGTCACAGCAACTCCTCCCTTTTTCCTCCTGTGTCTTCTCCTGTTTGGAAGTTACGATAATTCCCAGAGCATTTGTATGAGTAGTTCCCTGGCTTACAAATGCTCCAGAGAGTGGAGCAGTGCCTGTGTTTCAGCAGCCCTGTGGTAACTCTATGTTTTCCCTGAAGCCTTTTACAGCTTTGTGTTTTCCTATGTCTTGCAGTTTTTGCCCAGGGTTTGAAACAGTGTTTTTGGAGGTTCCAGTGGAAGTGACATGAAGGCCAGGATGTTTAATCACTTAAGTTGGAGCTGATATTAAAGCTTAGCTCAAAGGTGCCCTTAAGCTAGAGGGTTAGCTTTGTAGGGGTCTTTAACATGAAAGCTCAGCCAGAGGCACCTTAAAGCTAAGCTCTTTACCTTAGGGGCATCTCTAGGCTAAGCTTTTGGCCTCTGGAATATTTTTGAGTGATGCATGTAAAAAAGTAATAATTATTTCCTCATACACTCCAGACAGCAGATTCCTCCATGAGTGACCACAGAAAGTGTGTTCAGGTTTCAGTGGGATCAGTGGAATAGGCCAGTTAACAACATGAAGGAAGGTTTGCTTGGGAACTGTTTCAAATGTGCTGTAGAGCTCTTGGTCCCTGATGCCAGTCTGACAGTGGGATGGAGAAGGGACCAGCTGGCTCGTGGTCACCAGGTCCTCCACTGCACTTGGTCCCTGCACAGTGTGTCACAGAGCAAACCCCAGACCACTTCCTGGAGAGCTCAGGCACAAAATCCTTGGCCTGGAGTGAACCTAAAATAGCCAGTTTTCTGTTTTGAAGACTTTACCTGTGTTATTATGATGACCCTCACACTTACCACCAGCTTGCTGTGTTAACCACAGAGTGGTTTATTTTCCTGGTGAGTCATTGCGATGGCTCTGACCCAAGTTAATGAGGCACCAGCAGTTGGGAGCTTCACTGAAGTCCTGAATGACCCTGGAGTGAAACCCACATAAATTAAGTTTGCAGCAGTGCTAATCCTAAAGGATGGTTTGTGAATTAGAGGTACAGTATGATTGTGTAAGTATGCAAATATGGTTTGGTGTCACTAATAGTCTATAATTACATAAAGAGAGGCCATTAGTGTAAGGCTGATGGAGGAGAACACCAAGTAAAGATTGAGCTTTCTGCAATAATTGCATTTCCTGATTTAGCTGTTCTGCAGTTCCTTGTTCTGAATGCCACATCAACCCTCTCTTTTGAGTGAAGAACATCAGACTGGCTCTAATCGCAGGTCTTACATTAATCAGGACTTGCACCATGTGCAGGAGTCCAACTGCCTGGTTGGTTTGTTCCATAATAGTAAATCAGGTTAATTCTGTGCAGCCACAAAGAACTGGATTGTGGCTTGGGGAAAAAGGGCAAATTCCCTATCCAAAATACAAGGCATAGTGTCAAGCTGAAGCAGCACAGTGTGCGTGTGGAAATTATTAATCCTCCCAGTGAGTTTAAGGCCTTGTTTCTGTGACACCTATTTCTTCTCTTTCAGTCCTGTTTGCCTGAGTGAATCTCACTCCTGTGGTGGTTTCTAGCATGAGGCAGGTGATGTGCCACAGTCGGTGGATGGGAGAGGTGCATCGTTGGGCTGCTTTAATCTGGGACATGATGAGTTGTGTCCTGCTGGGCATGGTGGGGAGCTGCCGTGGCAGAGGCGCTGCTCAGGACACAGCAGGATGCCCAACCTACTGTTACCGAGCTCAGGGACTGGGTTTCAGGCTTGGTGGTGGTGCAGGAGGCTTGGTTTTCTCCACTGGAAATGGTCAGTTCACCTGTATTTTTGTTGTGATAACTCAGGAGCTGGAAGTACCTTTCCTTGGCTGGACTGATTGCATTTCCTTTGCACTTCTTCTTGCTCTGCCCATATCAGAGCATTTTACAAAAAGTAAAATTTCTGTGCTGCTGCTCTTTGTATGACTGGGTCCCATCCCCATGTGGACACTGGGCTCTGAGCCGGGAGCTCACAGCTGAAAGCTGGATAAACAGGGATGGAGGTCTGAGCTCGTACTGTGCTCATATCAGTTTGGGGTGGAATTTTTTAATTCTTTTGAGTGGCATTTCTAAACCTCTTAATGCCACATAAAAGTGCTTTGTGTCTGTAAGTAAGCTCTGATAGTATAAACATTTCTATATTGAGGCCATGATCCCTCACATGATCTTACACTTCTGTAAGTTTACAGCCAGAAATGATAGAACTGTGCTGAAATAGTTTTGGGTTGTTTTTTTTTTAAAGAAGGAAAAAGAAAAAAGCCTGGTAGCTTGTAGGCTGAGACATGGCCTGACTTGGAGATCAGCCTTAATTGTTTCAAAAGGCTATGCTTTTGCACCAATTTCCCAGGCTGAAACATGACCTCATTTGTGTTCTCTCAAAGATGCTGGGTAGAGAGTGTGGTTGATTTTGGTTTTAAATTCTCATGAGTGTGACATTGAGCTGCTGTTTTAAATGAAATAATGTTCATGTCTCCCTGTGACCCTTCTGAACATCTGAGCAAGCCCCACGAGGGGGTTGTTGGGGTGTTCCTTTTGGGTGGGCAGTGGGCAGGGCCACAGAACTTGTGTGGGGAACACAGGATTATCTTTGATCACACTTTGGTGATGGTGGACCAGAATCAGGGTGCTGTGTGGGCTGGGTGGAGTAAACTAGGACCAGTCAGTGTTTTAGGTTTTGCTCTTTAGCAACAGCTCTTTGTGCCAGGCAGCCAAGAAAAGGAAAATTCCTGACCACAGAGTTCATTATAGAGAGTGGGAATGAGTGTCGAGCAGGAGGTGATTCTGCTGAGTTTGGAGTCTTTAAAGTTTTAATTAATGAAGGTAAAATGGTGGCTTTCGATTAGCCCTGTCAAAAGGGGGTCATGAGAGATGTGTGTGTGGTTTGCTTAAACAGCTCCTTGAGGGCGTTGTGTGCTAAAGCTTCATCTCCAGGCCTCGAAGCAGCGGATTTTCTCTTAAAAACCCAAACCAAGTATTGCTTGTGGGCAGGAGACGAGCTCCACCTGCGGGGAGGTATCACTGCTGCACAGGGCAGGGCTGGGGCTCAGAAGTGCGGCTCAAAAGTACACCTGGAACCACCTGCGCCCCGCCCTGCCCCGCCCGCCGCGGGCGCGCTCCCGCGGACTGCCGGGCGGGGGCGCGCTCGGTGCCGGTGCCTGGCTCGGTGCCGGTTCCCATGGGGATCTCGGTGGTCATGGGGATCTCGGTGTTGATGGGGGTCTCGGTGCCCATGAGGGGACCGGTGCCCATGGGGGTCTCAGTCCCACGGAGAGCAGCGACGGCCTCGCCGTGCGGGGTCCCACGGGGCAGGGTCCCCCCGCCGCCCTCTGCGCCCCGCGGGAGGCGGCGCATCCCGGTGCGGCACCGTCCGCTCTGGCTCCGTCCTTCGGCCTCTCCCCGCGGGGCTCTGACTCCCCCGCCTGGCGGGCGATGCTCGGGACGGCCCCGCCCGCACCGGCGCTGCCCCGCGGGGCGAGTACTCATCTTTGGCTGAAAATGTCGTTGAGGCTTTGGGGTTTTTTTCATCAAAAATATTTTTTGTTTTGGATGTTCTGCCCTAGCGTCGGCGGGGCGGGGGGTGTGTTTGAAAATGATTTTTCATCTCCTCCGTTTTGTACTGGGTCGTGCTCCCGTGCTGATCCCAGTCCCGTGTAACAGGAGGTCTCTTCAGGCTACCTGGAGGTCAGGCTTCGTGCGATTTTCATGTCAAACCGGCTTCAGCAAAAGCAAAAGCCGAATTAAGAGCACGTTTCCAAGGCTCTGGAGATATTTCCATTCTGTGGCTGTATTTCCCTCAGTACAGATGGGTTCAGCTGTAGCTTCCCAGCGTTCCCCTGTTGTCTATATTTAGTTAGTGCTTAAATCAGCACAAAGGTGCCTTCTGTCATCCCTCCCACTCGGAAGGGACCTGATGGAGGTTGCAGGGAAATGCTTCAGAGTGAGAGGGGAGAGCAGCTGGCGGGGGCTGAGCTTCAGAGCAGATCTCAGGCTGTGGCTGCCTTTAAAAGGAGTTATTTTAGATGCTCTTGGGGAAGGCAGGATGATGAGTGTGGTCAGGGTGACCTACCTGTAAGAAGAACCGAAAGGTTGTCTGTACTTACCCCACTTCAGACAGCTTTGCCTGTGTATCAGTGGGATTGCCAGACCCGTTCTCCTGGCCAGGGCCAGGGTGGGTGTTTTCCCCAGAGCCATGGGCTGTGTTCAGCACAGCCATGGGCATAGCTCAGCAGCTCTGGTCAGACCCAGAGGCATGTTTAGCTGCTGTCCTGGCTCAGCAGACAGGTGGGAAATACTCAGAGACAGCCTGCAGCCCCTTGGGTTTTGGGTTCCATCTCCACTGACCCCACCCGGGAATGTCATAGGTCACAGGGCATGTGACTCAATGAAAACATTCACAAAAATAATATTTCTTTTTTCTTTTCTCTGGAGGCAGGTTTGTAGAACAAAGTCACCTGGAAGGTCTCAGAAATTTCTTAAATGTTTTGATGTTGTAATGGAGCTGTGCAGGTGTAATTACTGTACATGAGACCTGGCTCTTACCATGAATTCCTTGTGTTACACCAGCGACCCAACAAATCATGTTTGATATTACACTCTAAGTAATTTTCTGATGTAGATTATAAAAGAAAACCAGGCAGTCAGAGGCTGATCTGGCTATATTTGGGAAATAAACACACTCAGCTTTGTAAAGCCATATGGTGGATTTATTCACAATCAGCAGTTCCTTTCAAATGCAAGTTTGTGGCATTTAGTAATACATTTTCCAGTATACGCTCAGCACTCTGTTTTCTCTGTTTCCTCTTCCAGCGTGTGATCTGGGAGCGGTCAGCTGGTCACGGCCACGGGCCACCTCTTGTCTGGGCAGCGCGCATTCAGCAATATAATTAAGCACTTACATTAGTGAGTTCTTACCAGCTTCTGTGGACTTCATCAGCAGTTTTTGTCTTGCATGTTTCCAGTGCTGCTGGCTGCTATTTTCCTTTCTGTGGAGCATTGCACAACAGTGTGATTTTTGACTCAGTTTCCTCTGGAAATGGGGCTGTAAGACCCTGCATGGAGCACATGTCCATATGGCCAACGGAGTTCAGGAGTGAGTTCCTCTGATGTAGATGTGCTTTGCACCTAAAACCCAAGCTGCTCTGTCAGTCTTTTTATTCCTTCTGTTGTTCCTGAAGGAGGTTTGGGCACACCCTGAGGCTCACCATGGCAGTGTGGGTGCCCTGAGCTCCCGCAGACGCTGGGGGTGAGCACCCACCTCACGGCTCCTGCACATATTTTGTGCCTCCCTGCCCAGGGGACATCACTGCTGTCATCATCAGCGTTGTGTCTGCTGCAACCGGGTGTGATTGTGTGGCTGAGCCTGAGCGAGCAGAGGAGTGTGATGCTCCATTCTGTTGAGTGAACATTTTTTGTAAAATGCTTTGTCTTCTCTTCCTGTGACATTCCTGAAGTAATTTAAGTAGCACAGGGTGCTTAAGTGGCACTGTGAATGTGTGGGCCTCATCATTTGTGCAGGCTGGTGAGCACAGGGGCACTTGGCCATCCTGGGAGTGTAACACAGCCATGGCACGAGCACTCACTTACTGCTCACTGATGTTCTAGGCATAAGGTCTCTAGGTCTGAAAGGTCAAGAAAAATTCAAATTGAAAAATAGCCATGGTTGAGTTAGGCATGAGATTTTCACATGTATGACCATGAAAACAGGCAGACACACACGTGTCCAGACCCTGCCAATACAAGCAAGACAAGTGTTACTTACCTTTAATCTGATTTCTCAGTAACCTGCCTGAAGTGGAAATTTCACAACAAAACCAAAGTGTTCAAAAGCAGGAGCTGATGAGAAGGCTTTCCTTTTATTTTTGCCTTGGTTCTGCCTTTAAATTCCATGTTCCTCAGCTGAAATGAAAGAGTAATCAATTCATAAGCAGATGGCAACAAACCCACCACACTAACCCATGAAGAAAAACCATCAAGGTGCATTTTTTGACCTGCTGCCACATAGTCAGATGTTGTTCTGTTGAAGGAGGCTAATTGACTTGCCTGTTTCAGCTAATAGCGGCTTAGGCTTCTCTCCATCCCCACTGTTAAGCTGAAGTCTTAAGCGACGGAATAATGGAAAGAAGAAAACAAATAATGCAACTGATTAAAAACAGGAACAGCCTAAGAGCAAGAGGCAAAAGTGTTTGGGAAACCAGAGGCAGTCGTGTTTCTGCTGTGGTTCTTGTCTGTGGTGTCCCTACAGACATGAGCACCACCATGGGCCATTGCTCCCTGTGGTGGGGCAGCCTGTGTCCCCAGAATGGGGCCCTAGGGGGATTCCAAGAAGAGCTCCCAGCCTGAGAGTCTGGAGCCCTGTAGCTTTTGGGAGGAGAGGGTCAAGAATTGCTGAAAGATGCTCATTTTCCGGAGAGATTCAGGGCCAGCAGTAAAAATTCCTGGTGCTTGAGCAGATTCAAACCCAAGGATGCCTGGTGCAGAACAAGGAGCGGGGCTTGGCTCTGCATGGAGTGAGCAGGGGCTGCCTGGGGCTGCTGAGTGCCCCTGGAGGGTCCTGTGCCTTCCCTGGAGGCAAACAACTCCCCACCTTCTATTCAGGATGCTGTCCCCTGACCATGAACACACACACAGCCACATGGCAAAGGCATTGCCTGCAGAGACTCCCATTTATAGTCCCACACTACTTAGGCTGCCCTCAAATCTCTGTCTTCTTTTTGTGCTGGTTTTGTAATTTTTCAAGGGTAGTTGTCCTTGAGAGGAAAGGCATTGCAGGTTTGCTCTGCTTGAATCACTTTCCATGTTGTCGAAACTTAAAAGCCATAAAATTCACACTGATGGATTTTCATGTGTGTGAGTCTGGGAAGGCCACGGAGAATGTTTTTGATGGACTGTCATGCCCATATTTTTCTGACACCGATTATTTGAGGGCAGGAATGAGGGGAACATTGCTGTTACACCTTTGACATTCTGTTCCCATAAATTTGGGTCTCAGGAAAAAGAGGCACTGGAGCCTTTTTGCCATAGCCTGTTTGATGGTGTGTGGATAGGTCTAAGACTGTGCAATCAGCAGGATGAAAACTGACTCTTTCTGGTTGGTTATGGCAGGTTGGAGTGGAAGGGCTAAGAGAGCTGGAGTGTGGGAGGTGCTCAGGACAAGGTCGGGGATTGAGAGCTCCCAGGGGAGCCTGCAGTTCATGTGGGAGGAGCAGGGTGTGCAGTCTCCTGTCCAGGGCATCCTATGGCAGTACCGTGTGTGCTACTGATGAATGGTGGAGAGAGTTGCTAATATATGTGAAATACACAGGTCAAATGCCCCTTTTTGATGAGCACAGTTAATTGTTCTATGTGAGCAGTCACAGTAAGACTGCTACAATTAGGCAGCCAGTAATGCACATACATGGCATGACTGACAGGTGTGCAAGGTCCATAGACTGTGCTGAGTGTCCAGAGAACACATGGTCAGATTGACCATGTTGATGCTAATGAATCAATTACTCTCCATGCGTGAATGTTTCTCTCTTTAAATGTTCAGAAATCACTCACAAACATGACAGGAATGAAATCAGTTTTGTTTATTCAATTGGATTAAAGTAGCTGGATTCCCATGTGGACAGGGGCAATTGGATTTAATGTTACTTTGCATATTGTTCCAATCTCATCTTGGGGGGAGTAGTTGTCTGGTTTTGGAAGTAATTTTTTTTTAAAGGATCATAAAATCTTAATGATCACATCATCACATTTAAATGAAGACTTTTATGCTGAATGTCATACTAACCTCATTGCTGATGTTGTTATATGTAATTCAGGAAAAGGCCTTGGGAAAGGCACATGTGTGTGTTTGTGTGTGCTGGAGCCCGTGTGCTGCTGCTTGATTCAGACTGGGTCGGGGCTATTAGATTTCCTTCCCTCAGGCATTTTATAATCTGTTTAACATAACACAGTCGTTTGTCTTGTTTGCTGACTGCTTAACAGATGGATATGTGGTTTTTGTAATTACTATATGAACGTTAATAAGACGTGATATCTTTTATTAATTAACAGTTTTCCAGGTTTGTTTTTCCAAATGACATGAGGTAGATTATAGGTAAATATTAGTGACATACAAATATTAGGTTTACAGCACTGGTGTTCTGAGAAGTTGTGCAAACTTTTAAGGCTCCCCATGGTGTCTCCTGTTTTAGTTTTTCCTCTCCCCTAAGCTTTACTTCATTATGATTCTCTGGTAGTACAGTTGGGTTTATATTTTGATGATGGTTGGTCTCTCCTTAGTGTAAGGAAAGCCTGGACTTGGCCAGTGTACTGAGCCATCTATTTATCCTGCCAATGCAGAGTTCTTCCAGCCCATTTCTATCCTTCTGTGATACTCTTTTTCTCCTGGAGATTTCTAAAAGTGGGAATTGGTATAAACAGGTATGAAGACTGTACACCACACAGGAGAGAAAACTGCTCTCTCCACAGCCCTTTCTGGGAGCCCTCCCTGTCTGGCAGCTGAAGAGGAGCCTGAGAAAAGAGCCCAGTTTTCCTGGGAAGCAGCAGGAGACTGACAGCGCTGGGCAGGGCTCTGCAAGGTCCATTTGCACAGGTGAGATCTTGGTCACACCTGGCCCTCACACTGAGACTCCAAAAAGGGGGTATATTTTTGTTTTGTGATGGAGCAGCCCCATCTGCAACCTGAGAAGGGCCCAGTGGGTCCCACTGCACATCCAGGGATGGGGACCCTGGCCAGCCCCAGTGCCACCTTTCCCAAGCTGCCATTTTTGCTGAAGGCACCTGGAGGTCCAGTGGAGGAGAAAGCACAGCCCCAGGAGTGATGAGTGACACTGGAATGTTGAATTTCAGGTGTTCACAGAGAATGAATGACTGACCCGGGGTGAGGTGGAGGGCAGGGCAGGGCAGGGCTGGGCAGAGCTGGGGCCACAGGCGCTCCCATCGCTGTCATGGGCCACTCCCTGCTCATGGCTCTGAGTCACGGAGGAGTAGCATTACCAACTGGATCTAGGACTATGTGCACATAAGAAATGTTGAATAAGACCAGTATAACACACCCTGTCCCTCTGTTAATGCTTGGGTGCTTTGAACACGAGGTCAATTTAAACTGACAGGTTACCTCCTTGTGGGCTTTGTTTTGTAGGATGATCTGGCATAACGTGTTGTGTTATCAGATAATGGTGAGCACAGCTATGAGGGGAGTGTGGTGCAGCCTCACCCCGCCAGCATCCAGCCCAGACTGCAGCCACCCAGTGCTCTCACACTGCTCTCTGGACTCACTGGGGTCTGGCAGGAGGCTCATGGGCTCCCTTGGTGCCATGGCTGCTCTCACTTGTGGCAGCGCCACCGTGCTCGTGGGACCTGTAGCTGTAGGAACCAGGGCAGCGGCTGAATCAGAGCATGGTGTGATGACTTCTTGTGATTTTCCCCCATACCACAGTAGTTTCATGCTTAGAGCACATTCTGGGTTAACCGAGGCGTGTGTGAGCTGGGCTGGCTCTGCGGCGCTGCTCTGGATTCCAGACATGGTTTATCGTGGGATGCTGCCAACAGCTGGGGCAGCTCTGCCAAGGCAGCATGGGGAAACCCAGTTATCAGGGCAGGCCCTCACCTGCACTGGCTGTTGCTTTGTGAAGCACCACTAAAAACTGAAAGTTCCTGTGAACATGGAAACCGTTGGTGATTGATCAGTCCTGATGGGCTCTCAGTTCCCCAGCTCTCAGCATCACCTCTGTTTTGCTGTACCCCATTTTGTGCTTTCCACCAGCCTGGTTTTGGGTCCCCATTTGTCCTTCTGACAGTTGTGGAACTTCAGCTAATCCCTGCACGGGTTGTGAGTGCTGCTCTGCCAGACACCCAGTTTCCTTTTCTTTGGGTAATTAATCCTCTCTGACTGATTAGGCTTTGTGCTTTCCATTTTGCAAGGCTGGCCAGGCTGCATCTGTGTATGCTTCACTCTGCTGCTGCTTGGTGACATCTGAGGACAAGCACAATGATTTTTATGAAGTCATAATCTATCCAGCCCCAGGATCGCAGTGCTGCAAAACCTGCTGTGCTTGTGTTGCAAGACGTGGGCACCCCTGGTTTTAATTTATGCCATGATTTCATTACTTTTTGATGTGGGACATGTTCAAATTAACTGAAGACCATGAAATAATTGCAGTTTAGGAAATAAAATTCACAATGACCTGGATGTGTTGGTGTTTCATTGGCATTCGTCCTTTCAAATAAAGTCTACCTTTGGGGCTAAACATCTTATATATTAATTGCTAATATAACAGAAAAAGTGCTAAATAGTTATTTGCACAAATAATATCCCAGGGTACGTGGGGAAGCATCTGAGTGCCCAGTGTAAATACACAACATGACAAAGTTTGCTTTTCTTCACTCAGACTGACCCCAGTTTCTTTTTTGTTGGCTCTTCTGATCATCAGGTGATGGACAAAGTTTGCAGACTGCTGGTAGATTGATAGTTTTACAGGTTTTGAGGGGTTTTGCTGGTTTTTTTCATTACTATGGTGTCTGATTGCCATCTTGTTTCTGTGGAATTGGTTTTTGCCTTTGGGCTGCTGACATTTTTAAAGCAGTGGAGCGATGAATGAGTAGCAGTGTGGGGAAGGTGTGTCCCAAATGTCCACTGCCTGGCCCTGAGCCCCATGGGAAGGACCCAGCCTGTGCAGAGCCTTGTCATGAATGGGGCAAGCAGGGCTGAGGTGTGCAGCCAGCTGAAGGCAAGAAGGTGACCTTCAGGATAATTTTACAATAGCTGTTCCACTCAAATGCACTTGCGAGTTCATGTCTTCCCTCCCATACAGTGACCTAACCTGATGAAAACATTTTGAGCTGAATCTGTGCACGAAATAGTGGAATTAACACAGTCATTTTTCCCCAACTGAAAATAAATCAGCAGGGAAACCCAAGAAACAAAATACTACCGTTATTTTTGCATTCTGTGCTTCAGTTATTCAGCATAAGACTTCTCTCATAAATGATATTCCAGTGTCCTCTTGCAACCTCTTTACCCCCTGTGTCACGTTCTACTGCAGGGCATGGAGCTGGTGTGTGTGTGATGTGGTGGTTGTACCTGGGCTGTGTGCTCTGTGTCCAGTGCTCCTCAGGAGACCAGCACTGATGTCCCATGATGGAGTTTCACTCCCAGACACCCAACCAATGCCTGTCAGGTTTGGCCTTCCACTGTCACCTATGGTGGAGTTACAACAGGTAAAACCCAAACCCAGAGGAGAAGACAAAACACTGACATAGACTGGCCTCACTTGCAGAGTAGCAAGAGTAGTTGCTCAGAGTAGCTGTTTTCAAGCAAAAACTTACTCCTTAGTGTAGAATGTGCTCCCCTGGTTCAGATGCTCCGATGCTCTAGCATGTGGCCTTAATCTTCAGAAGTGGAAAATCCTATTTACTGTGTAAGTATTTAAGCTAATTATATCTCTGATGTGAGGAACATGTGACAGTTTACACTGTATCCTTTAAAAGACATTGATGTCTCAGATCCTCATGAAATACTCTGTGCCTCATACCATTTTGGCGTGTTCTACTGTGTATTTAGCAAAAATACAATTTAGTAATAATATAGAGGAAATGAGTAGGT
Source organism: Hafferia zeledoni (assembly GCA_035583235.1). Lineage (NCBI taxonomy): Eukaryota > Metazoa > Chordata > Aves > Passeriformes > Thamnophilidae > Hafferia > Hafferia zeledoni. The sequence goes on along the minus strand of JAWWEV010000029.1, from coordinate 18,299,702 downwards.
TATGGCTAGGTCATCTGTAGAGTAAGAAATAGTTCACAGCAAGTTTTTCCTGGAAGCACCATGTATATGTTGCAGTTGCACAGTTAGGTGGCTGCTGCATCATAGGGGAGATCTGGTGAGCAAGGTCCTGTCTGGGCTTCAGAAAAGTGTGGCATAAAATGCTTGGTAGCGGAAGAGTGAATCTGAAGAAAGGGCTGCTAAAATGCTGCAAAAGCTGGTAGGTCTAATTGAAGGCAGTAGAGAAAGCCCTTGGGGAGCAGGTGCTCCCTGAGAGGGCTGGGTGTGTGGCAGTGCTTGTTACTGGCACATTGTTAATCATGTACAGCTTGTACCAGCACCCGTAGCAGCACAGCAGGGGTCAAGGCCAAGTAGATCAATTTATCATACAACCTTTGGGAGGCAGAAGTCTTCACCTACTTTGCATTCAATGAACTGATTCTTCCCTTTTCTGCCCTGAGGTCCTGACCCTTGTTCTCTGTCATTCGTGAAGGAGAGAGCTGCAGCTTGCCCTCTGCACACAGCCTGGCTTCTCAGTATTCTTGATCTTAGTTTAATCTGGTAAATTATTGCGCTTCCTCAAGTCATCTTACTTAAGGTTCCTGTGATTGAGGCTTCATCCTGGATGTGGGTTATGGCTTCCCCAGCTTGCTTACTTGACTTACAGGAGAAGACACGAGAAACAGACTTGGTGCAGTGAAATCACAATCAGCTCTTTTGCTGTGCCTCAGGAGCACAAGGGCAGGGCTCCAGAGCAGGGCAGGGATTGCACAGGGGCTCAGTGAGGATGTTAATTTGTGGTGAGGGTCACAGACATTCCCTGGGGACAACACAGCAGCCCAGCGCTCCATCTGGGGGGAAGAAGACTGTGCTGCATGAGGTGTTCACCAGGAGGATGTTCATCTAGAGTGGTTTCACCCATTCTGCATGCCCCTTCATGGCTGGGTGGGAATGGTTTTTGTTGGCTGACACAAGCTGGTGCCCTTCCTGAGCCTTCCCCAGCCTCTCTGGGCTGGAATTGAGGAGAACTGGTCTCTCTGGGTTCTCAGCTCTACCACTGGGATAATATTTAGCCACCAGCTGTGAAGCACTTGAGTGTCTGTGGTCCTCTGGAGAGCAAGGTCCCTGACCTGTTGTCTGTGTCTCTAGCCATCTCAGGAACACTGTGGCTGTGGCGTTAGATGTGCTCAGCACTGGGAATGGTGAGAAGCTCTGGGATGTTGCAGTGTGTGCAGCATGGCGGGGCTCTGCCCTGACACAGCCCTTTCCCTTTGGGGTTGTCCCTTAAATATGGGCCAGCCAGCCACCAGCCTGGCTGGCTGACACCAATTACATGTGGGAGAATAGGAGTGTAATTACGTGTTTTTGCTGCATAATTAGCTTCTCAGATTTGTGAAGCCAAAGTGCTGTGTCTGCTGGAATCTGCAAGCTTAAGGACTCAGAGGATATTGGGAACTGGCCATGATGAGGGAAATTGTACAAGGGCTTTAACTGCTCTCTCTCTCAGAATACGGATTGTGTGCCATGACCTTCACCCAGATCAAAGACCAGGTGCTGGCTCTGGTGTGAGATGCTTTCAGTTAAAGCATCGCAGACCTGGTTAGTTGAGATGGAGGTGGCCACCACCTGTGTTGGTCTGTAGTTTAACAAGTCTACAAACCTGAGATGCTGCAAGATGGGAGCACATTCCACTCCCAGGGAGTGGTTCCCTGTCCAACCCTGGAGTGGGGGGGGAGTGGTATTCCACCCATGGGAAGGGGTAGAGCCAGGGCAGAAGTGCTGCCCACACACCTATGGCAGGCAGAGGACAGGACTCCAGGGCTCTCACTGCCAGCCCTGTCCTCTGTGCTATGGGCACAGGCTGTCACCAGCATTTCTCCATGCAGGATGACCTCTGGCATCATCCAGCTGGCTGGCACCCTGCTGATAGCACTGTGCTAATGATCAGTTAACTAACAGAAATAATTATTACGAGTTTAAAAGAAATTTTGTTACCTATATTTAACAGTTAAAAGATGAGGGTAGTGTTCTAACCCAGAGCAGTAATTAGGAAAATAGATTTAGTGCTCATGGATGGAAGGGTAAAATAAATGAGGTGAAGGAAGTTCTGTGCTGAGCATAAAATCGGAGGTTTGATTCAATTATTCTTCACACACTGTTTAGATCCCACAGAAACCTGAGAATGGAGCTCTTAAACTTCTCTAATTGAAGCAAAAATCATTGGAGTGGAAAGTGTCCTGGCTCTTCAGGAGATGTCAAAGTACAGAACATGGTGGACACCTGGGGGTTTGGAAAACAGTGACAGCTACAAGCTGACCTTTGGCAAATTTAATCTGCAAATGGATTCCTGCTTAGGACAGCTAATGCTTTTAGTTATTGTAAAGGCTCATTCCTGGATTTTAAAAAGCTGAGAATAAATGGATTTCACGATACAGCTCCTGTGTGCATTGCATAACAAACAGGTGGCTTGTGGATGTGTTTAAATGATCCTGGGGATACTGTTGTGGTGCAGTTTTGATCTTCCTTTTCCTTCTCTCTTCCCCTGTGAGAGGTCCATGCCTTTCCCCTCCTTCGGGAGACAGGAGACCACAGACAGAGGTGTCAGTTGACTTGCCCAGAGCCCGCAGCAGTTCCAAGTCCTGTGGTGCCATGTTTGGGTTGGTCCCCTGTGCTGTTGCATGTACAAGTAGCTGCCAGCAACAAAGAAGTTATTTCTAAAGCATGATGTTAGTGCTGTGGCTTTCTTTGGCCTGCAAGAGAGCTTTGGTCAACACATCTCTGTGCTGTGCTGTGGAGCCACGGCCAGGTCCGGTGCCCTGGCACAGGCAGCGAATTCAGAGTAACCTGTGGCTCTCACCCACTGCAGCTGAGAGCAGCCTCACTGTGTTTGATTTACTTACACATGTACCTTGTGATTATAGCAAGTAACTCACATTCCAGGATAATTCAGTGAAGGCTTGGGCATGGAGACTTCAGGCTCATGCCTGTCTGATGAATGCTTCTGGCTTGTCACATCAGTAATCCGTGTATTAATGAGTAGCCTGTGATGTGCTGTGGTTGACTGGCAAATCCTGAAGTTACATATGCATATGAGTAATTGCCAGAGTTCTCCAAGGTGCAGTTTTACAATGCCTTATATCAACCTCCGTGTGACAGCTTGTGAGAAAACGTCCTGGGGAGGCAGCCAGCAGTGGGCCTAGGAATTCACCTTTCCTCATAAGGTCATGACAGGGGTGACCTTCTTGCCTCTCATCTGAGAGGATTCATGCATTCCTCCAAAAGGTGTGTGGCAGTGTGCTTGGGTGGGCGGTGTGGTGGGGTGGTTGTGCAGTGGTGTGGGAGACATGTTGCCCACAATACTTGAATACTGGAGGTGCTGGAGTCCTTGTGCCTCCTCACTCAGACATGCTCTGTTCTGCTCTTCCCCTGAAATAAGCAGCCCCAAGGAGACAGGGTGATCTCAGCAGAATAGTAACACAGGCTGTAAAATCTTGCACCTTCCCAGTAAGATTATAATTTTGAAACTATAGTCGAAAGAGGAAATTGAGCTGCAGTGGACCATTTTATTTACAATGTTATCTGGCATCTTAGTCCTTCCCTCTGAATCCTCTGGTTGCAGTAACAATAATGCTCCTCACTGATGTGGCCCTGGTCTGTCAAGCAGCTCCTGTGCCATGGCACACCAAGCTCTGCTGTCCTGCAGCTGGCCCTGGCCCCTTGGTGTGGGAGGCTCGAGGGGTGCTGGGTGGGCGGCACATAGTGCAGAGATGCCTCAGGGCCTGTGCCCACTTGTGCTGGCTCGCTGGCTCCAGCCAGCCAGTGCCCAGCACCAATGACAGGGGTGTCCTGTGGGGTGGAGGCTTGGGTCAGACCCCAGGCTGTTTCTGTGCATCTGTTTCCCTTCAGCAGCTGTCTGGGCAGTGGAGAGCGGGGGGTAGAGGGGAACACTGTGGGTCTGTTTTGGTGCTGGCCTGAGAGTGGGGAGTCATGCCTGTCTCCCCACTGCTGCCCAGTGTGCACATCGCTGCCTGGCTGGGGATGTCTTGTGCCCTGGCACTGCCGTTGGGTTTTACCTCCAACTTCAGATACAGGAGTTAAGGAGGGAACTTGTCCTCAGTGAGTTTCCTCCCTGTGTCTGCCAGTGACTCAGCCAGTGCCAAGGCTTCTTCCTGGACTATAGTGAGACACACAACCCTACCAGGGAGCAGTTGTTTCCCTTTCGTGTTCACCAGATGATATGTCCAGAATACAGCCTGTCCTTTCAGAGGTGTGCCTTGAACAGCAGAGCCCTCCCTTCCCCTCCTGGTCCCTGTGCTCAGCCACTTCCCTGGATGCCACCAATCCCCCTACCTGCATCAGCCTTCACAGCCATGTCATTGAGCATCCCTATCCTCTTCCACAGCCGAGACAGGGTGAGCCTAGGCCAGGTGCCCGTGGGCACACACCACTGCTGGCATAGCACCCCCGTGGCACTTGCTGCATCCCCTGTCCTGGGACACCCGGCGTTCACATTCTGTGGCTCCGCCAAAAAAGGGCCTGGTGTCATCTCGCGGCTGGGATCTTATGTTAGAGGCAGCCAGGTCAGGGAGCAGCAGTCCTTCCGCCGCTGTTGCAGGAGCTTCCCCAGGGGCAGGGTTGTTCTCCAACGGCAGTGGATCCCCAGGCAGGAAGGAGCATCCCTGGGCAGGAGGGAGCGTCCCAGGGCAGGAGCATCCCCCGGACGGGAGTCTCCCCGGGGCGGGTGCATCACTGGCCAGGAGCGTCCTCGAGCAGGAGCATCCCCCGGGCAGAAACGTCCCAGCGCAGGAGCAACCCCGGGCAGGAGCGTCCCCGAGGCAGGAGCATCCCCGGGCGGGAGGGAGCGTCCCAGGGCAGAAGAATCCCCTGGGCTGGAGCATCCCCGTGGCAGGAGCATCCCCGGGCAGGACTGTCCCCGGGGCAGGTGTGTCCCCGGAGCCGGGGCTGCGCCGCGCCGCGCTCCGCCCGCCCGCGCGGTGCCGGTCGGTGCCGTATGGGAGGAGCCACCGGGCACCGCCGCCCCTGCGCCCCCCCCGCCGCATTTGGCGGCCGCCGCCGCGGAGCAGGGCGCGGGGGGGGATGATGGATCCGCGGCTGCGGCTGCTGACGCCCCGCGCCCGCCTGCCCGCCGTCAATGGAGGAGGACGCTGAGACCCGCAAGATTAGCAGCAGTTTCCTGCGAGACCACAGCTATGCCACGGAAGGTGAGCCCGACCCGCAGCCCCCGGCCCCGGCCCGCCCGCAGCAGGTGAGGCCGCCCCGCAGCGGCCCCGGCCCCCGCCCGCATCGCTCCGCATCGCCCCGGGCACTCCCCGCGCCCCGGGGCCGCGGCTGTCCCGGGACCGGCACCGCTGCCCCCGGCCGGCCCGGGCAGCCCCGCGGCGGCGGCCC
>JAWWEV010000029.1:18274687-18294196 GCA_035583235.1 Hafferia zeledoni | reverse complement strand
GCCCCGGGGAGGGTCGGCGCGGGCGCGGCGGAGCCGCTCCGGTGACTCAGCAGCGCCCGGTGCCGCCGGGTGGGCTCCCCCGCGCCGGGCCAGCCCTCGGCGGGCACGAAGGTGGCTGAGCCGGGTCCCCAGAGCCGCCGCCGCAGCGCTCGGGGCGCTCCCGCCCCGCTGCCGACCCCCCGAGCCCCCACCGGGCTCCTGCGGCTCCGGGAGCGACGGGAGTCCCGGCCCCTCCGCAACCCCTTCCCCACTGGCGCGGACCCGCGGGGCCGGAGGGAAGCGGGACTCGCTGGAGCCGGAGGGATGCGGGCGGCGGCCGCGGTTCGCGATCGGTTTCCTCAGCCCCTGAGGGCGTTCGCGGTGCCGCAGGTGGCTGGAGCCGCGCTGTGAGGTGCGGGAATACGGCAAGCGCTGGTGCAGGTCTCGTCACCGAACGAACAGCTGTCTCGGGGCTGTTTTCCCTACAAGCCTCTGCAGAAGGGAATGCGAGAATCCTGACTGGTGCGCTGCAGAGGCGAGGAGACGCCAGGGCTGTTGGACATGGATAATGTCACAGCCCCGGTGAGGCTCGTGTGTTTTAAAGTGGCTTCCCATAATGGCTCGGAAGTGGAGGAGACAGTGTGGCCATGTTCGGTTCAGGCATCGGAACGTGAGCTCAGCCTGCACATGACGCCGCAGCCGCCACAAAGGCAGCTCCACCAGCGAGGGGTGAAGGAGGGATGGGGACGGAGCTGCAGCCGCCTCTGCTGTCCTCCCTGGCAGCTGAAGAGCTGTCGACTTCACGTCAGCTCTGTCACAACCTCCCTTTGCTCCCTGGCTTCAGGAGGAAAACTGCAGCTGCTGTAAAACAAAACCGAACCCCCCATTCCTCCTGTAGCACTGATCCCTTCAATGAGGCGTCAAAAACCAGACCCCATACCAGAGACTGAACAGTCTAATTCATGGCTTCATAGTAGCCAGAGAGGCTTTCCCTTACTGTGTCATTCTCCTGAGGCTTAGAGGAAGCCAGGCTTTGGTCATTTTATGTCTTGAGCACATGGCTTAAAGGAGGGTTTGTCTGGTGGGAAATCTTTGACTTGATATAGCAATGGAAAGCCTTGGATACCTGGTGAGCCACAGAAAATGATCATTTGGGTTGCTTGTGTGTAGCTGGAACATGAGTGCTTGGCGTGACAGCCCCGAGAGTCAGGGGAGGTGATGCCCTGGGACATCTGTGGCTCTGCTGCTCTCCTTGGGTGCCTCACGCCGTGGGGCCGGGGTGGTAGGTGGTCCGCTGTGGGACTGTGATGGACCTGCGGAGGCCACACCACGCTGGCAGGACATTCCTGCTGGGAGGGGGGTGGTGCGAGTCGGTGCTTACAGGAGAGTGGTGTGGCCAGGATGGAGCTGAGCTCCCGTATCTCCCTGGCTTGCATCACCATGTGGTGTGTGCCGTGGAAGGATGAATTTGCCGTTGCTGCATTCTAAAAGGCAGCTGCAACAACCAGCAAATAAAAAATGGGGCTGTAGATGCCTAATTGTGACCTGCTGAGAACTCGGGTTGCCTGGTTGGAAAGGATGGGGGCTTGAGATGAGCCCGCAGTGATTCGGTGGCAGCGGGTGGTCTGAGGATTTTCCGACCGGAGGTTTCAGTGATGAGATCCAATCTGTCTGGTAGTCTGTGGCTGTATGCTGGCGTTTTCAGAAGAGCCTTGTGCGTCGTACTAGTGAACTATAGCGACCCTCAGTAGAAACAAAACTGCCAGAGGCGTTTGTGCGATGGGTGTCCGACTCGGCCGGAGTGGTCCCTGTTGTGATGGTGGGGCAAGGGGAAGGTACGGGAGGGATTTAATGGCTCTGTATCAGCTAGGAATTTTCTCTTCACTGCTGTTTAGGGCTCCTGACTCTCCATGCTAGTGAAGACTAGGGGAAGGCTGCACTTTGAAATGGTAGACCTTGCTAGTGGGTAAAAATGTCGATAATTCAGTTCCTTTTTTCTACAAAAAAGCAGCATATGCTTAAAACGCTGTGGCTGGTAACCCGTCTTCTGGTTAAAAATGCCGTGCAGCAGGTGCAGACTTGCTTTGGAAATGAAGGTGTCTCTGGTGTGTCAGCTGAGAGAACAAGCCGGGTTATGTAATTTGGTTTAGCGAAGTGTTGTCACTTAAATAGGTCTTGTATTTTCATGCAAATGTGGGGTGAGGATGGTATTTCACAAGTGCACACTTGAATGCCTCTTTCTTGTGTGGCTCGGAGTGTTGTTGAGAAGGAACTCGGCCCTTGTGCTAATTCGACTCAGGTCGCCAGGGCGTGTGGAGGTGCTGGGATGCAGAGCATGTCCCCGGCCGTGTCACGGGGTTCACCCGGTGCAGAGGGAGCGGTGTGAGTGGGTTCCAGGGCGATGCCGGCTTAGATCTCAGAGCACTGCCCCAGAATGGCAGATGTCATGTGAAAAATGTCCAGAAAACATGCTTGGTTTGTTCTGCTGCATAAATTCATCTTCATTGGCAATTCTGCTGAGTGCCCAGCCAAAAGTAGGACAAATCGAGACATTTGAATACAAATAACCATTGGAGTAGCTTCCACTTTTAGACGTGCTTGTTGGAGATGTAGAAGGGTCCTTTGTGCTCACCTGCCCCAAGCTGGCCCATTTCAGCAGCTGGATCCAAAACGCCAGTTTCTTGAAGGCTTCAGGCTGTGGCTGTCACCTTTTGTGTGCGGCAGTGGCGTCCACCTGGCATGTCTCCGAGTCCTAGCTGTGGCTGACGGTTGGTCAGACACCTCCAAATGAGGGAGGACTGGGAGGAATGGTGTGAATGCCCCTTTCCATGAGCCCTGCCCTCAGGGGAGCAGCTGTGGAACCAGCCTGTATGCTCAGTGGGTTCAGGTGGGACAAGAGCTCAGTCATGGCTCAGACCAGTGGGACAGTGCCTCATGTTGTTGTTCCATGTCTGTGCATACCTGCCCAGTGGCAGGTGTCCTCTGATGGAGGAGGGATGCTGAGCACCAGGTTGGCCTGAGAGCTGTGGGTCCCTCCTGGGGGGGGAGTCTCCGATGGGCCAAGGTCAGGCTGGCGCTGCCTGTCCTGTCCCCCACCTGCGAGCGTAGCTGAGATCACATCCCTGCATGTCTCCCCTTGGGCACCTTGCTTTTGGGACAGGATTCCCCATCCTAGCTCTGTCCCTGCCCCATCCTGATGCTGCCAGATGTCCTGGGCTCCATGTGGAGAGCCTGCAAGCCTTGACTCCACAATGGCCATGGTGGAGTCACCCTTTCACATAGAGACACAGAGACGTACCCCTTCCTGCTGGTGTGATGCAACAGGCAGAACCTTCCAGGGTGTGAGGAGTGCCCTGCACTCCCCACACCAGAGACCTGCTCTGGGAAGGCACCAACAGGAGTCTTTGGATGGGGTGTGCATTTTGGGGTGTGTGCTTTGTCTGTTAACATGGTGTCAATGCCTCAGGCATGGCAGGCTGTGGACAACACAGGTGTGGTACAGCCCTGGCACCTATAATTCCCAGCATGACACTGGGAGGAGGGGCAGTGGCCTCGCCTAGGCTGTGTGGGAAGGTGGCCATGGCCAGGTGGTTGTGCTGTTGGAAGAGGACCTTTGGGAGTACCCATGGCCATGGTGTGGGGCCATTTTGGGGCCGGCTGGGTTCTGGGACCATCCTGCCCCCTCCAGAGGGACATCCCTGATTCCCAGTCGCTCTGTCAAGGGACCTTCTTCCCTGTGGGCATGAAGCTGACCCTGCTGTGGCTGTGTGGGCTCAGGGATGTGCCATGCCCACTGGGCAGGACGGTCATGACACCCTGCAGTGACTCCGGGCCACTGTGTGGCTGCTCCCTGCACACTGTCCCCAGGCACTGATTGATGCCCGCTCAAATCTTTAATCTCCTGAGGGAGTGTTTCCCAAAATGAATAGGTTTTGCTGTTGAGAAATCTACCACTAAGCCTTCATTTCCTTTTCCTGGTTTAATCTTGTTACTCCCTCTGTAACCCCCTTGCCTCTCTGTCATTCCCTGTAGCCCTGCCCTGCCATCATGCTGCAGGAAGTGGCCCTGATGCCCATGTCCCTCTGCCCTGATGCCAGGGCAGTTTGCCTCGAGCTCTCTGTGGTACAGCGGTGGCTTTTTTAAAAATCTATGTGTTGTCCCCAGGAGAGCACCGAGTGAGGCGTTTCCCAGAGGTGGGTTAGGGCAAGAGCTGTTGGGTATTTCTGTTGTCGCAAACGATGCGAGTTGCTGTTTGGAGATCATCTGGATTGAGATTTAATTAATCCGGGAACCTCCATGAAGTTGTTTTATCAGATAAGTACTTGATTACGAAACTCCGTCTTATCCTTTCTGCTTTTTATTTATACACTTGTACTGTATTTAGACTTCCCTTCCTCTCCCTGAGCCTGTGCTCGCCCTGGGTGGGAAGGACCCACAGACATGTCTCCTTCTGCCTAATCCAGGATCGCTGCAGGAGCACAGTGTAACTCAGCTGTTTGCAGTGCGCTGCGTCAAAGCCGCTTTGGGGATACTTTAATCCACAGATTAATGAGAGAATAGATGTGCCTGGGGGCTCTGCAATCTAGGGATTACTGAGGGGACTGGGAGCAGGTAATGATGCGACTGACCCACCACAGATGGGCTGTGAGGAGGTTGCCTGGTCACTGGTGATAGCATCTGGGGGGCTTGCATCCACCTCCCCCTCCTCATCTCTGTGCTAAGGCCAAGCTGGGAGCTGCTCCCTCTCCAACTCTGGGGAAAGCCGGGTCACTCCCAGCAGGCACCAACAGTGTGGAGCAGTCTGCCCTTACAACCCAGTGTTGCCCCAGTCCCTGTTGGTGCGGAGTCCCCCTGCTCTGGGGACAAGCTGCAGAGGTCAGAACCCAGCACTGATCTTTCCCTCAAGCTCAGGACCTTGGGGCATGCTGTGGATGCTTGTGTGGCAATCTTTGGGGTGCCAGCCGGGACAGGCCCATTCTCACATTTCAAAATGGAATTGTGGGACTTGGTGAAATGGTCAAGGTTTACTAAATGCAGAGAGACTACCTCTGGCTCAGGAGCCCCCTGAACTGAATGTTGCAGGGGGTGGGAGAATATCAGTGGAAATGTGGTGTGGTTGCCCTGTTTGAGTGCATTGCTTGTTGTCCATTGGAGATGGGATGCTGGGCTGGATGTGCTCCTGATCTAATCCAGCAGGTCCTTGCTCCTGGGCAAGGTTCTTGTGGCTGTTTGTGTGAACAGGAGTCGGCAGGGCTCTGCCAAACACCTGACACCTCCTCCCCAAAGAGCTAATGAGATCTGGTGCCTGGAAGGTCAGAAGGTGGAAGGGCTTAATGGCATGGCAGACCAGGTAATTATCAGTTTTCCTAATTCTGGGAGCTGGGGCAGAGGTATAAGCCTGTCAGCAGGTTTAGAATCATAGAATCATCATTAAGGTTGGAAAAGACCTCCAAGATCACTAAGTCCAACCTTGCTTGGTGGTGATTGGCTGCAGGAATACAACGCTCGTGGAAGAAATCCTTTGAGAATGTAAGTCCCAGCTGCTGTGTCTCTGGAAGTGCTGCAGGTGTGGGCTCCTGTAACCTCTGGAAAAGGTGTGCTGTCAGCTGGCACGGAGGTGAGGCCCACAGAGTGGCACACTTGGTGCAGCCGAGGCGTGTTGACCTGGCAGGATGCTGATCAGGCAAGGTTAAAAATAGCGACTGCTTCCTCCCTGCTCCTCCCCATCTCGGCTGTGCGGCTGTGGCCAGGAGCTGGCAGTGCTGATGCCAATGTGCTGAGCAGGCACAAAGCCCCAGCTGCACCCAGGGCTGGCTCAGGGCTCAGGCACCGCAGGGAGAGCCTGGGCAGTGCTGTGTGGGAGCCTACCGAGGATCTGGGCATAGCAGAGAGCCCAGACGGTGCTGCGTGGGCACACACCAGGGGTCTGGGCAGCCAGTCTGCCTGGAGCTGGTGGGCAAACACCAAAAGACTCAGACTTCTCATCCCAGCATCCCTGCATAGATCTGCCATGACTCCTGGACACCTGTCAGTCCAGGGTAGTGGCACCCGAGCTCCTTGCAGCCCTCCCAAAGTCTTCACGAGGTGGGGAGCTGGTGACTGCCCTGCCCTGGAGTGGGAGGCTTGGGGCAGAGTGAACTCGGGACTGGCCCCTGGACCTGTCCCCAGCACTCGGGTAAAGGGTGAAATGCCACAGAGACCACCTGTCCCAGTGCCTGGGCACTGGAACCCACATGTGTGGACACTGATGCGTTGTTTCACAGTCAGGAACACTGTCCCCAGCTCGCCTCCCTGCCATTCTCCCCAGTAAAGGCGTGATCGAGCTGTTGGAGTCTGTGTCTCTATTCAGGGCAATTCCAGCACTGGTGGTTGTTTTCTCCTGAACCATTATGAGCCTGATTTCTTGAGGGGAAAGGGTTGCCCTCCCATGGCCTGCAGGTCCTGGGACAAGGCAGCATTGGCCCTCCCTAGCCCAGCTGGTCCTGGCATGGGCCAGATTGGCTGCATGGTTTATGTGGGATTTATGTTACTTTGGTTTTCAGACTTGAGCTGCTTAAGGCTCCTGCAGTGAAGCCCTTGCCACAGCTCCAGCTCCCTGTTTCAGGCTCAGCTTACAGAGGGCGTCATGGTACTCTGAGGTGCAATGTGTACCTTGGGAAGGAGGAGAAATGCCAGACAGGTCAGGAGCTCTGTGTTGCATCCCCACGGGGGGCTGCAGGAGCCCAGACATTGGGGCTGGGGGAGAGCGGAGAGTCATTTCGAGACAGCTGAGTGTCCAGAAGGATCCTGTCTCTATGGCAGTGCTGCTTGTCTGCATTGCACAGAACTGTTCTGCAGCCTTTTTGTTTCCTTTAAAGCCTGTTTCTTCACTCACTCGGGTGCCACAAGTCAGCTGTTCGGCCATGCGCGTGCACCGTCGCTTTATGTCGCACTGAAGCAGGTCCTGGGAATGCAAAGGTAACCGGAATAGAAACCAGAAACCAAAATAGCCAATTAATCTCTCGTTTCGATCTGCTCTGTCCTGCATTTCAACTGATTCCCTGGTGTGATCGTAAAACACAACCATTATCTCAGCTTCCCCAGTATGCAAACAAATTGCTGTGATTTTCCTACCCTTGGATCAGTCCGTATCCATAGTCTCTGAACAACAATAAAACGTTAATGGAGATAAAGACTGTTATCTCCCTCATGTCTATTTTGTCATTGGAATAACAACTTTAAATGTTAAGAGTGCTGAGATTTATAACGCCAAGCCTGCTCAGCAAAAATAAATCATGTTCCATGGCGCACATTACCATTTATTGCTGCTGTATTATCTGAAGCCAAGAGTGGGTGTTAACCCTGTGATAACATCCTCAAAGGGGATTTTAAGTAATTTTGTAGTTTAATTTAAAAATTCTGTTGGCTGCCTGGTTTGATCTGCAACTCATTTTAGTGCAGGGGTATCAAAGTGGAACCTCTCCAAATGCTGATAATGAGCTCCCCAAAAAGTACAGCAGCAGGAGAAGCAGCAGCAGAAGTACAGCAGAAGTGCAGCCACTGTTTCAGCTGTGGCTTTAGTGAACCAGCCCCACAGGTGGGACTCCCCAGGTGTGCTTCCTTCCAAGGTTTTGTAGACTTTGGAAGACCACTGGGTTTTTGAAGCTTCATCTTGGTGTTTTCATCCTTGATACCCAAGTCCTCAGGGACACACACATTGATAGCAAGAGAGACGTGCCTCAGGTGTGATTTGATGTGTGACCTGAGATGGTGTGGCTCCACAGTCAGTGCCCTTGGGGTCTTGCCCTGCCCTCACCCTGCCCTGACACTCTGACCCTTGTCATGCATGAAGTGATGCTGTGCCGCAAGAGTGCACGGTGATAGCCAGTGTTCTGTGCCCAGTGCCGGGTGCTCTGGGTGTCCCCTGGTTGGCCCCAGCTGTGTTGTGGTGGCAGTGCTGCTCCTGCATGCCTTGGCAGAACTGATGGCAGTGCTTGGGCCCTTTCCCATGTGCTGCTGTGTCACCAGGCAGCCCTGAAATGAGCAGGACAGCCTCGGTGCTGAATTACCCAGCATTTCCTTGCATTCCTTTTTGTAGCTCTGTGAGTAAAGGAAAAGTGACTGGACCCTGAGGAGCAGCAGCTTCTCTGAGGAGTGCAGGCATTTGCCAAATACCATTAGCACCTGATGGCCCATTCCCATGCCTGCCTTGGATAAGCTGCAGTTGGTGCATGGGGGTGAGGGATCACTTCCCTTGCAGGCTGAGTCAGTTTTACAGAGAGAGGAGGAGGGGAGGAGGTCAGGGAGTGCAGGAGCACCAGCCCTTACATCTCGTGCTGTTCTAGGCATGCATTGATGGGTCTGTCTCACCACAGTGCTGGTGATCCCAACCAGTGTTGGGGGCGGGCTGTAGCTTGTTTAACACCTATTAAACTTGCTCAGATGCACAGTGCACTACACCACGTGTTTGTCCTTGGGTGTTCATGGTGCCGCTCCTGCACAAACCTGGTGCCAGCAAGAGTGCCCATCTCCCATCTCCAGGGACACTGGAGGCCTTTGGAAGGTGCCTGGAGAGCCACAGGTGTGCAGGTGTGAGTCTGTTCAGCCAGCATGAAGCCTGTAAGATGGGGCCCTGCTCTGTAGCTGCCTGAGGTGCTGTCCTGAACGTGGGGTGCAGGGTGTTGCCCCTCGAGGCAGGTGAGGAACACCAGTCAAAGCACACCCATCTGCACCTGCCTTCAGGCAGGACACGTGCCTGCTGCTCCCAGTCGTACTGGAAACCTCTGTAATGGCTGGGGGGACCCTTTCAATTGCTGTTTTGGAGCAGGAAATGGGGTCTGCTGCTGGAGGTTAGATGTCAGCAGAGGTGGAGGTTGCTCCAACCTCAGCTGGCAAGCTGTCCATGGAAACACGTGTCTCTGTGGGATCAAGAGAATGGAAGGGAGAGAATTAGAGAGGCTGTTCTAGAGAGCCCTCCCTCACAATCCCTAAATAAACTTGGCCTTAGTTGCAGCAGGCTGACAGACCCTTAATTATAATAACAGCATGAACAGTGTTGCTTTGTAACTGGTTCCCCACTGAAAATTTCTGGCGAGCGGGAGTGGTGTGCCAGATGTCTGCTTGTGATTGCCTCTGCTTGGGAAGATCCGTTCGGGTAACGCTCTCAGCTGGAGGACACAAGTCATGCAGGGATCCAGGGGTGCTTGGCTTGTTTGCCTGATTTCTTGGCAGAAGCCAGAGTCCCACTGGAATCTCTCACTGGAGAGTCTCTCCAGTGGTTTTCTTCCACAGAGGTGCTCTGTTAGAAGGCCCTGGAGTGAATGGGGACCTGCACCTATCCCAGCACTGAGGAACTGTTGTGTTTTGGCTGACTTCTGGCGATAGTGTCCCTCTATCCTGGCCTTAGGTGGAGGCTCTGGTCTAGGGGTTTGTGCAGCCACCAGACCCAGATTTCTGTCTCCAGAGCATGGCTGGAGTCCTGCTGCCATGTGGCCCTGGCTGCCCCCGGTGATGCCAGTGAGTCCCAGGAGCTTTGGTGGGCTGGGAAGTGATGCTCTGAGCAGTGAGCTGTGCTTCTGCTGTACTCTTTGAGTCAAGTGGAAAGAAGCCCAGGGGCTGGGCAGTGGGGGAGAGCTGGAGATGCAGTCACTGTGAGGAGCCTGGGGACTGTTGCTAGCAAGTGTATTGTGGTGATGGGGAAAACCCAATGTCGGGCGGCTGTCACTCTGCCAGCACTCTGGAGGTATCTGCTGGAAGCCCCTGTGCCCCTGTACAGCTTGGTCTGAATTTCCCTGCAGCAGTGTGTTGGCTGCAGATCCTGTTTCATGCTGTGGTTTGGCACCTTGATGTAACATTTTCATTAGGAGTCCTGCGAAGTGCAGCAGTAAAGTGTTACTGATGGAGCATCTCCAGCTATGACAGGGTATTCAGCTTTTTCAGCAATGGAAGTAAAGCAGCAGCGTCCTTTATTAATCATTGGGCATAAAAACAAAGCCAGAGGTCTGTACCTGTGGCACTGACTGGTCGAGTTCACTCAGGATGGTGTTCATGATGCTGTACAGAGATCACCTTGTAGCTGGGGATGTTTCTGGTGTCAGTGCAGCCGGATCCATGTCTCCCATGGGTCTTGAGATGGTCAGAGTTCCCCATTGTTGTGGTGCCCGTCAGTGGCAACAGTCTCTACTGCCTTGCTGATTTAGGGATCAGCCCGAGTCAGGTGCTTGGGAATCCCCATCTGGCTGTAGCATTGATGGGAGAGTAGTTCTTACCCAGCACTCCTTCACTAGCAGGTCTCAAAGCTCTTCATAAATGAGATGGAGCTTCTTGCTCATATTTTACAGATGTATTTGCTGATTCTTGCCTGTTAGTGCACTGCCAGGCTGGGCGGGGATCTTTCTTTGAAGCTGGAGCTGAAGTCTGCAGTGCTATCTCATCTGCACAGGGCTCTGGGTAGGACACTGAAGTCTTGTCATATTTGGAAATTTGATCTAATGTAAGAACTTTCTAATTAGGATGTTTATGAGTTAATCACATGTGACACTTGGTTTGCTCCCTGCTGCAAGCCTGAGATGTGTGTGAGGATGTGGGGAAGTGGATCATCCTTTTTTTGGCTTTGTGTCACCCTAATGCATTATCTCCATCTGGTTGTCTCCTCCCCCCTCGTGTCCCTCAGCTGGAAGTAAGTGTGTACCAGTGGCTATTAATAGCTGAATCCTGCAACAGTCTGCTCTTACAGATGGGATTCTCAGCTTCTGAAGCCTAAAACTCATTACAAATAAAGCAATACGCTGTGTAGTCCTTAATACAATTAGCCTTGCTCTAAGTTAGGCTCTTGGGGCCAAATGCCACCCTCGGTTTTCCATGTGAAGATTGCCTGGAAGTGTCCTGGTCTGTAGATCCTGACCAGCATGTCTGCTCATCATTCATGTTGTTGATTACGGATGCAGTAGTGATGCTTTTTTTGTTAAATATGGGTGTGAGATCACATCCCCAACATCTCTGGCTGTCTGGTCCCAGTGTTCAGTGTGGTTTACAGCACCAGGGCGGGA
This sequence comes from Hafferia zeledoni, assembly GCA_035583235.1. Lineage (NCBI taxonomy): Eukaryota > Metazoa > Chordata > Aves > Passeriformes > Thamnophilidae > Hafferia > Hafferia zeledoni. Next base: position 18,283,190 of record JAWWEV010000029.1, on the reverse strand, counting down.
GGATTGCGGCTCTGCACTTGTCTGTGTTGCAGGAGGACATTAGCTGTTGAGAGCTTTGACTTTTGTCACCTTTCCTACTATCTCCTTGAACAGTCAAAACCAGCCAGAAGGGAAGGTGCCCTCTTGGCATGAGGGTTCTCTGTCTCTGTCTGGCAGACAGGAGCCATATTCCCCTTTCTGATGGAGTGTTCTACCAGTGGGAAGAGGCAGAAGGGCAGGCGCACACACACAGACACACACAGACACACAGACACACACAGACACACACATATCTCACTACCACTAGTGAACCTTCTGCATGCTGGGCTTGGTGTCATGACTCTTGTCCCTAGCCCTGCCCCTTCCTGGCTCCCCATCTTCTAGAGGGGCAGGTGGGTCCAGCCATGGACCTGACGATGTGGGAGCAGTAGGAGGGCAGTGTGGGGTTAGCCAGAGAGACTCTGCACAGAACTGCCAGAAATGGCTCTAAACTGTGCTCATGTCTGGTGTGCTTTCCCTTGCCAGGCACCCACGCAGCCCTTGGAACCAAAGGGGCTTTGGAGTCCTATTCTTAAAAGCTTGGTTTCTTGAATTGAGAGAGACCTCTGCTTTCTCCTGAGACAGGAACCTGTGAGATGGTTTTTAGATCCATTTTGCTGCTCCTTGTGCTTTCTGGAGGGAAGCATCTCCATAGGAATGCTCATGTTCCCGTGTGCAGGAGCAGTCTGTCCCCATTGGGCTGGGGGTCTTGCCCTGTCTTGGCACTTGCTGGGCATGGGCAAAGCATCTTGCCTGACTTCTTCGGTGTGTTTAGAGACCATGGCATGCCTCAAGGAGCAATCACTGTGGTGAGCATGGCCAGTGCCAGGGCTCCTCTCCAAACAGGGCACCGCAGCACTGGCTCTGCTTTGTGGTGTATTGTCCCATGGTGATGGTGCAGCCAGGCTGAGGAATTTGCTGGCTGGGAGTGATTGTCCTGACTTCAGGCAGCAGCCATGCCCTGGTTTGAGGTACTTCCATACAGCTGAATTCCTGCCTTGCGGGGCACTTTTTTCTTGATCTCCTGAGAGCTGCTGCCTCACCAAACCTCTTTCTTTTCTTGCAATCTGTTTCTGACAACGTGTGAAGTTATTGACAAGGTGATGAAATCAGTGGACTAGGGTTTGCCAGAAAATGGCTTTTTTCCTCTGCATATGCAGTCTTAGGCCTTCAAATGAAACCATCCCCCTGTAAAACCCATGTGCTGGGCTCAGGGCAGTGACTGCTGGGTTGGTGGTCTCGTGGTCCATGGGTTCAGTGATACCTTCTCAGTGCACGTGCAGGCCTGAGAAGAGATGTGGGTGGTAATTAGGAGTAGGAAAATGCCCCATGTTACCGTCCAAGCGAGTTCTTCCCTGCTGGGTGCAGGGTACACACAGCAGCGTGTTCTGCCGCCGCTCCAGCTGCCTCCTGGGTAAGCACACTAACAGGCAGCTTGGCTGGGCTGTCGGATTTAGCCTTTGTTACGTCCTTGGCGGTGCTATTTGGAGGCTGGAAGGCTATTTTAGGTATATTTAATCACAGTTTTTTCTTGCTTAGTGAATGGCTGCTGGTACAGTTATTAACCTGTAGTGAAAAGCATTACAGCAGATGGGAAGTGTTCAAGGCATTCTTTTGTCCCATCCTCCTCCAAAAGACAGTGAAAACAATACGTTTATCACAAGCAGTTTTCTGGCTAGCGGGGTTTGCAAGCAGTTTGCTGTGTGTGTTTCTTTTACCTTCCAAAAGCCATTGATTTTTGCAGTGTTGCAATTAGAAAACAAGAAGCCTATAAACCAATGTGTTCCTGTGTTTTAAAATGGAGTTTCAGTCTCCTGCTGTCCTTTTATTGGTTTCCCCCTTCCCAGCCCTGCTGAATGTTGCTTGAGTCAGCATGTTGTAATTGGCCTGTGGAGATCCAGGTCTGGCTGGTGTCACTTAAAACCCAAATGGCTTTGCTACAATTTCACTGTTCTTGGACTTCCCATGTAGGAGCTTCCCATGCACTCCTGTGCAGCTCCTACCGTGGCTGTATTGACTGGGAGCACTCGGCTAATCGCTTCCTGTAATTAAATTCTTCACTAGGAATAAAGTTAATCTTCTCAGAGCATATAAAACCTGACCTGCAGCCTGAGCAGGCAGAAACACTGTTGTTTATAGACACCTTTATCCAAGTGTAAAGGGCCTGTTCCCAAAGCAGAAGCAATTAGGATAATTAAATATTCCTTGTCCTGAGCTAGCTATATATAATAATAAACTGTAAGTGATATGACAGCTTTCATAGATTTTTGAGGTCGGAAGGGACTGTTTCCCATGGCTCTGCTAAGACACTGCTCTGCTCATGCCCTGTCCCTCTGATGGGGGTCACCAGTTCTGCCTGTCAGGGTGCTGGGATTGACTTGAGCTTTGTTGGGTTTTAAGCTTTTTTAGATTTACACTTTCTCAGTCTGACGGTGCTCAGTAAGTTTGGCAAAGAGAAACAGAGGAGACTTTCCCCAACTCTTTTTCTCTGTGTTTGCATAAACACATTAATAAACTAATTGCCCAAATCCTTGCTGGCTGGCGGAAGCATTAAGCTTGCTATGGGCAGCTGACTTGAACCATATGGTTTGGTCCCAAGGCTTCTTTGAGATTTTAGAAGAGGTTCAAAAAGTGCCTATTTGCATCATCTTGAAACATTGACATTCCAAGCACAAATAATTTTGCATAATTTATTACTCTTGCTGTAGCTTTACTCATACTCGTAAGTTCAACTTCAAAGTACTGCATTCTCACTGCTCATTATTTATGTGCAGCAAAACAAAACAACATAAAGTGCCATCCAGGCATTGCTGGGTTTCATTGGATGAAGAAACTCAAGAGTTCTTCTGTAGTCATATTATTTCATGTTCATTTATTGAGAGCCAAAGTCAGAATGAAGATAACCTTTCCAGCAACCTTTCCTGGAACTCAGACTGATCAAAATCAAGTGCTTATGGAGAGAAAGTATGAGGTACCTGGAGGATGCCAGGTTCTTGCCATCAGCTGTTTTAATTTGGACAATTACAGTACATTTGTCACTTCCACTTTGATTCAGCGTGAGATCCACTTGCCAGTTCTCACACACTGTTTTGGTGCAACATTTCATCAGCAAAGTGTCAGGGGTGCCTGATCTGACAGCGCTGTTATTGCTTTCCCCAGTTCATTTTCTAATCCCCATTATCTTTCCAGCAAATATCATATCTAAAATCAAAAATGTGGGTGAAATGTGTAGTAAGCCGAGTGCCAGGGAGAACCTGAAAGCAGGACTTTGCCAAACCTGCTTCACTGTGAAACCTGGTGTGCCAGTTACTGGGTTCCCCCACCATGATCTGGGGTTCCTGCCCATCAGTTCTGTCCCAGCTGATGGACTGTCATGGAGAGCACTGGGCATGTGCTGTCGTGGTGTGCATCCCTCCCATCGTCAAGTGGATGCTGGTGGTGGGTACCAGGGCAATGTCAGTGGTTGTGTTAGATGGGGGCTGAATAAATCTGTGTGCATGGATCATTGAGCCTCTTTGTTGTAAAACAAATGGCCTGTGGTCAGTTAATCATATAAAGAAACATCTCCCAGACCTCATGGCATTATTCATAAGTACTAAATCCTCTTGCAGTTTCATAAACAGAACATCAGTTAAAATATGGGGATATTACAGTCTGGAACGGTGGTTAGAGATGTGGCTTCCACAGGCTGTGGAGAAAAAGGAAAGAGATACTTGTTTCTTTGCAAAGGGCTTGTCTCTCCCCCATCTGAACTCTCCCTCTGCCTTCAGCTTGCAGGTCTCCTTGTGCTGCACATCCGTGCTCACCATGCCCACCCAGCCTTGTTTGGGTGCTGTGGTAGCCTTGTGATGGGCAGCGTGTGCCCTGGGCTGCTGGTCCATGGTGTCCTTGCCCGTGGCTGTGGAGCCTTTGGTCCCCCAGTGTCGCAGCTGCAGGAGTGGGCTGCCTGGGGGCTGCTGGCCATCATGGTGTGAGTGAGGGCTGGCAGCAGCCTGGGGCCCCAGGCAGTCTGGTACATCTTGGCATTGCCCCTTCCGTGTGAGATAGCCGTCTTGGTACTGATGAATTGTCTTTGTTTCCTGCCCTCATTTCTGCCTGCTGGAAGGGGAATGAGTGTGCTGGAAGGTTGCCTGCTCTGATGGTAACTCCCAAAGTCTGTCTGCCCTCTGCTTCAGTGCCAGCCCCACTAGTCTGTGGTGTGCGCCGGGCAAATGGGAGTGGTAGAAAGTCACACTGTGTTGTTTTCATCCAGATTTACCTAATTCTTCGTTAAATGGCTTAGTGGTGGCTCCCAGCCACGTGAAGCCAGGGGCTCTGGGCCATGTCCGGAGGGGCAGCTGCCTTTCCGTGGCAGCTTTTTTCTTGGCCTGCGGTCCCTGAACATCCGTTCCTTCTGCTGGGTGCCTAGAATTGATGTCGCTTTTCCATCATGGTTTAAAACAAACCCCCGAACTGTGGTGTCCCAATTTACAGTTCGTGTTTCAAGAAAGTGGCTCTTATGTCTTGCCAGCCCTCAGCACATTCACTTGTTAAATTATGCATATGCTAATGAAGTGTGAAAATCAGCCAAATAACAACTCTCTGTAATCGCTTAATGTCCCCAGAGTATTGTGGCTTTTTATTATTATTATTTTATGATTTGTGACCCATTCTGAGTTACGTTTCTGCAGGGTGTTCTTCCAGCAACTGGGGTTAATTAGTATTTTCACTTTTTCTCCTTCTGAATGAAGCCCAAACATGCCCACAGCCCACAGTGCAGTTTGTTTCCTGTTTTGAATTAAATAATACACAAATTTACATCAGAGTGGGGAACAGCTTCCCAGCAGAAATGCTAAAATCTACACTCTTACCCACTGCATGCACCTGGGCATATGGGCAGGGACCATGTCCACGTTGAGTGTCCTGCAGTTGCTCTTGCTGTGATGGCTGTTTTGGGGAAGTGATGCCACTCCTGGTCCCCCTGGACAGTGTCCCCCATCCCCAGGATGAAGCACTGCCTCGCTGTGCAGCGGCAGCCAACTGATCTGCCCCAGGCATTGCTCTGGAAGATGATACCATTACTTGATTCCCGAGCTTTCCCATCCCTGCCACAGTGGAAACCACACAAACAATTATGGCTATTGCTGGCTATGCCTGCGTCAGGAGGATGTTGAATGGATAGCATGCAACTTTTCCCTGGAACTGCTACTCCTCCTGCCTGGCATGAGCTGGTGTCAAGTGCTGTGTTTGGATGCTGCCTCATCCCACCTGAGTGGGTGTGGGCAAGTGTTCATGGTTCACTGACCCTACTTTGTAGCAGACATTGTCCCAAATCCCTCAGTGTTCCAGGGGACCACCAGGCTCTCAAAGGCTTGACTAGGCTGGCAGTGGCACTCGGAGTCACTGGAGGTGGGTGATGCTGCGGTGTTTGGGTGGGGAGCTCTGAACCTAAGCTGGATGTGACTCAGGCTTCAAGCAGGGCTTAGATCTGCTCTAAGGACTTACTCAAACAACACGACTCACTCCTTGGTGAACCTCAGAAGGCTGGAGTGTGAGAATGGGAAGCCCAGTGCCTTATCTTCGAATAAGCATCGGGCAGGTTGTGGATAGGAAGCAGCATTGCCTAATGCCTGGTAACACCTGGTAACCTGCTTTCTCACTGGCAACACAAGGAGGAATAGAGGTGAGGGACCCAGCTCTTACCTCATTTCTAGAAGGTGTTCTGTAAGAGAACGTATTGTTTACCACTGTGGCTTTTTGTTGGATGTTGTGTATTTATGTCTGTTGGGTGTTGACCTCGAGTGCTGCAGACACACTTTGCTAACCCTTCTCCTGTTGCATCCAAGCCATTTTCATACTTGTGCCAGTCGTCTTGTGTCAGTAACAGGCTTGTGTTCAGGGTCAGTGTTCCTGTGGTGCCACACCTTTCATCTGTGATATAAGTGAAGTCATGCTCTTCACAAGTAATCACAGCTTTGTGTGAAGTGCTGTCCTACGCTATGTCCCCTGCCCAGTGCTGCAGCCTTCTGGAAGCTGCTGTGCTCCAGGGCAGGAGCTGAGAGCCCACGTTCCCCATGGACTCATGTGGTAAGGCCAGGCAGACAATCACTGTAAACAGAATCACTCATAGCCTGTGACAGCAAAATCATAGGTTTATAGCAGAACCACATGCCCCTCAGTTAGACAGAGCCTTGGTGACCTGAGCACTGGGTGTTTCACAGAGCGTGTCACTGAGGCTGTTGTGTTGCTTGTGGAGCTGCTGACAGAGTGACCACTGTGTCTGGGCAAGTGATGGCTCCCTGCCTCTGCCCAGTCCCTTGTGTGCAGGGACACTTTATGTACTTGTTTCCATTTGCCACTAGTTTAGAATCGACTGATCAAAGTTTTCCATGCACTCTAATTGATGTTGGCGTGTTGCTGTGTTAACAAGACCTCATTGGGAACAGCCAGGTCCCTGCACTGTGGTGGATGAACAATGTCAAGATTATCTCAGTCCAACAGTTTTGTCAAAAGTATTTTGCACTGATCCTGCCTGGGGAAGCACCATGTTTAGCTTCAGTGATACAGCACCAACACCAGAAACAGAGCTCCCAGCAAAGACCTTTAATTCCCTGTCAGAATCAACTTAATTAAATCCTATCTGACTGGGAGAGGGTTTTCATTTGATCTAAGGAGTGACCATGCTTCCATTTGGAAGCATATTACATCTTGGAGTTTATTCCCTATAACAAGCAAGGGGTTTCTGCCTGTTTCCACTGAAGATAGATGTCTCTGAAATTTCAGATTGTTTCCAAATGGAAATATTTGTTATTTACATTTGCAGTTCCCCAACCAAGTGGTTTTCACTCTCTGTTCCTTACCAGTAGGAGGCAGGGATGCTGCCTCGCCCACGCAGACCTTGGGCCTTCCCCAGGGACTTATGGCACTCCATGCCTCGGGCAGCAAAACCCCAAAGTTCAAAGACAGACTCATTTATAGCTGCAATCTGCTCCTTCAGCTGCTGCACAAATCACTTTTAAGCAATTCATTTCAGTGGCTCAGGACGTCACTTAATGAACCCAACACTAAATTGAAAGAAAGAAAGTTTAATTAAAATACTGCAAGGAAAATGTCTTGAGACAAACTCTTCCAGGGGCAGATTGAAAATGGTGGCACAGACATCCAGCTTCTGTGGGAAGAACTGTTAAAGCAGGCACAAAATGCAGTTTGTGATGAGTTTTAGGGCAAGCAGACAAAATGTATGTTGTGTCCTGGCCCCGTGCAGGGGCTCTGGGTTACTGTGAGCTCTTGAACTATCTCACAAGGGGTTTGTGCTCCTGCAAGAAGCAGTGGGGCCATGCTGGGTAGTGGTGTTGAGCTGCCTGCTACTGGTGTCACTGTGCCTTTGGCACCTCTGGGAATGGGGCACATCCTGGAGGGAGGACCCCGAGTGGCATCAGTCCCCAAAGGCACTGGGAGGACAATGGTGCTGACAAGCCACACTGCCTCCCAGAAAGGGGATCTGTAAGTGGTGGGACTTGGCTGGGACAGAGGCAGGGGAAATGCTGCTGGTGGAGCACTGTGGTGGCCGATGTCAGATTGAAACGTCCCTTCTGCCCAGACACAGGTGCTGAGATGGGGGTGGCACAGCCCATGCTCTGGGTGGCATGGTCTACCCAAGTCCCTTTAGTGCTGCTGTCCTACTCAGTACAACCCCAGATGTTGGATAAAACCGTCTTTAGCTGATTAAATTCAAATCTATGCAACAAATGCCAGGGACTGTCTGCACGTAGCATTCAGTGTGTTTGCCTTCCCCTAGAACTGGAATTGGGGCGTTCAGCACATTCTTTCAAACACCACTGCTCTGATGGCCATGGCTTCCATGGGTGCTTGCTGCAGAGGTAAAATATGGCACAGAAGGGTCAGCTGCCCCATGCAGAAGGTGTTCAGATTCCATCAGCTGCATTCCCTGTTTGCCTCCTCTCATTCCCCATCATATGCCAGGCCCATCCTGTCTCACTGCTGACCCACTGATGTTTCTCACTGCTGACCCACCTCAGTGCCACCTCCCTGGCTGACCTGGCTGCAGGCAGCTCATTCAGTCACTCCATGCCCAGATTTACCACAGACACCTATTACTGTGAGTCTCCACACGTGTAAAGTGTTTTGTGATCCTTTGTGGAATAGGAATATGCAAGTGGTGCCTGTTAGTGATGAGCACTCAGTGCTGGGGTCCTGTGAGAAGCTTCTGTCACGTTGGGTGCATGTTTTAATGCAACAGAGGATGACATCAGAGCGAGATGGTAACAAAATTCGGTCATAAGCTGAAAACAGCTGCTGTATGTGAGAGCAAAGCTTGCTGCTTCCAAATTTTACTCGGTTAGCTGACATTTGGGTACTTCTAATTAAAATTTTTAAACAGTCAATAGTTTTTGCTGATCAGCTAACAGATGGCTGCAGCAAGATGACCAGAAAGACAGACTGCATGGCACACGGAGTGTGTTGGAAGGTATCCATCCATCCATCC
>JAWWEV010000029.1:18217959-18274587 GCA_035583235.1 Hafferia zeledoni | reverse complement strand
ATCCATCCATCCATCCCAGTGTCTGCACACTGACCCTTCGGCTCTGTAAGAACAGTCTAATGGGGGCTGCATGTCTGAGGGTTTCCTGGGTTTGCAAGGCGGCATCCCCAGGACACACTTACGCGCTGCGGGTCTCAGAGCTGGGGCTGCAGTGGTCACCACGGTGTTACCTTTTGAGAAAAGCAACCTTTGTGTTCCTTCTGGAGATAAAGATCTTGTAAATACTAAGAGCTCTGTGTTGTTAGCATCTGTGAGTTCCTGCTTCCTGTATCAGCTGTTCAGGTTTCAGCAACCAGCGATGTCCCTGGAAATCTCAGGATTTCGGGAGGTATTTGAGAAATGCCCAGACAGTCCCGGGGCAGACCTGGTAGGTTTGTAGAAATCCTCTTGAGTTTTTAAAGATACGGAAAAGGTGGAGGACTGGATTGATGCTCAGGTGCTTTTTACAGAATCTCATTTATTTTAAGGATATGTTTTGCAGATGGACTTGGATTTTCCATCACTATGCCTAAGCCTGAATCAGCCATATTGAGGAGGTTGTGTCTGCTGTGCTGCTAAGCCTCTTGGCAAAGGGATCCCAGTGTAAATCCTGCAGTGAGCCAAGGCACAGAGCAGTCGGATGAGTAGCCTGGGATGCTCCTGACAGTGTGAGCCAGCTCTGCAGCACACCACAGGCGGCGAGGCAGTGTCCAGCCAGAGCACGGGGCTGGAGGAGGCACAGGGTGTGGGCAGCAGTGGTGGGTGCAGGAGGGCAGGCTCTGCCAGCCCGAGTCTGCCCCAGCACCATCCTCTGAGCCTCCAGCAGTGGGAACACCAGCATGTCATGGAGGGCTGTCCTGATGGTGTGTGTGTGTGCGTGCAAAGGCACAAAGAAGAAAAGAACAGTAAAAAGCAAAAAAAAAAACCAAACCAATACAGCAGACGATGGATTCCAGTAATTGGCCACTTCTAAGTTGGTTTGCTTTGAAGTCGCCGTGCTCTGCAGAGTATGGTTTGTGGTTACCTCAGGTGTGCATGCAGAGGGTCTGTCCTGGCACAGCCTGGGCACGTGGGAACCTCTCCTGCCCCACACAAAGCTGGGGCTGTGTTTGCTTTCCTCGAGTGGGCGATGCAATGCCGCCTCCCCCCGGCTCCTGCTGCCAGCATGGCTGCTCTGGGTCTCATGGCAGCAGGGTGCTTTGGGACACCCTAAAGCAGCTATTGGTCTCCCTTGCAAAGTGGGGATTATTTGCACTGGTAGGGAGATTCTCAGTCCCATGCTAGTTGTCTTGATTAACGTGCTGTTTTGCCATCACAGGTGTGATGTGTAACAGTTCTGTAAGGTGTTCATAGCCTGACCCATTAAAAACTGTCATTAATCCAAGAACTAACGAGTTGTGCATCTTGATGCTGAAAGAGGAGTTTTGTGTTGCATGTACAAACACAGAGCCAGCGAGGACTGGTGGGCAGATGCAGGTGCTGGGTTGGGGGCCAAGGCCTGAGGCAGCCCCGCCAAGGGCAGCTCTGCCCTGCTTAGTTGGCCTCCACAGCTGGGCTAAGTTATGGTTCTGCCTGAAAGCTGCTCTTCGCTTTCCTCTCTGTTTTATTGTTCTCCTCCTGTTAATGACCTGACCCATCACATCCTAAGGCTACTACATGGTCTGCGCTGGTGCATTCACCTCTGAGGAGCACTCACCTCACCTCTTGCACGGCCCTGCTCTGCACACCATAAGAGCTGCTGCTCCTCATGAGTCTCTGTGCCAAACCCTTCCACGATGTTGTTTCCTCCTGAGCTCTCCTTTCCAGCAGTTCCAGTGAACTACACCTGGCCAGGATGGTGGAGAGATGTAAATTCATGTTCTTGCACCCCGGCACCCTGAAATGGGTGCTGTGGTGGGGATGCTGCAGCAGAACTGGGGGAGCTGGCAAATGGAAGTTTCTTTCGTCTAGGTTGGTAGCACAAAATTATTCTTTGCTGTAACAAGGGCAGAGAAATTTGGAATGTGCCAGTATTTTTAGAACTTCAATCTAGGAGAGTTATTCCATTTTGGGGAAGAGGAGCAGCTGCTGCTGGCTCTGCAGCGCCGTGTCATCTCAACAAGGAGCCATCCCCAGAGCAGACTCAGCAGTGCATCTGACCCTGCTCAAAGATGCTGGGAGGTCTGATCTGAGCCATGACTCCAGCCCAGTCCTGGCAGGAAACAAGACTCAGGATGGGCAGAGAGATGGGTCTAGCTTTTCCCTGGGCTTGCAGGTGTTCATGCATGTTGCTCTTCCACAAACTCTGTCCTCCCTCCTTTGCCCAAGCCCTGGCCTGGCTGGGACGGAGAGGGCAGGCAGGTGCAGGTGCCATGCCATGCTATGCCATCCTGTGCTGTGCTGTTCTGTGCTTCACTTCGTGGTGTTGGTGAGCAATTGTGTTCCAGGGCGTTTTGCTGATGCTACAAGATCCTTACTGGGCTTAATGCAGTGGAATTGATTTCTGTTTCCCAGGCTATCATTCACCTCAGCAGGGGAGAATCAATGCCAATCAATCACATGTGATTTTGCATGCAATTAGATCCCAGTTTAACCTCTGCTGTCCTCTGCCCTCCCACCTCACACCCCCCTGCTATGGACCACACAGTTTGGGGGAGGATTGATGGCCCAAGCTCCCCACATGATGCTGCACATCACACCTTGCCCTGTTCTTGTGGGACTCAGGTGGCACTTCTCTGTCCCATTCAGCTCCATAGCCTTGCCCAGGCTTTCTTCTTTTTAGCCCTTTGTCAAGGCCCTGAAGTCTCTGTGTTTTGGTTCCTCACTGAAACTTTTTCATGGGCAGAGAAGAAAGCTGTGTTCAGGTCTTTGGAGGAGCCTCTTGCTCTACCTATTGGGATGAGGATGGGGGATCTGGCTCTGCTGCAGCTGCCAGTGGTGCTGGGGTAAATATAACCTGACAGAAGGGAGAGCAGGGCCTGGTTCCTTCAGGGCGCCTTGTGGTGGTCCAACCTGAGCATTGTCCAGAGCTTCCATCAAAGTTCATGTAAAGCTCTGCCATAGGCATGAATTCCTCATCACTGACAGCACGCACCTTTCAGAGTGAAAGCCTTGCTATATGTTATTTTTAAGAGAGGAAGACATAAAGCGAGACCAAAAGGATCTCTTCTAAACAGTGAAATGCAGAGCCTCAGCATTTCCTGAGCAAGGTAAGAGTCACAGGCTGTCACTGAACATCAGACCCAGGAGTCCTCCTCAGGAGGCTGAGGGTTGTACAGAGTTATTCAGAAGCAAGTCAAAGGTTTGTGTCCTTCTTGAAACCCCCTCCTGAGCTTGGGGTCTACTGCCTGCCATGGCATGGTGGGATGCAGAGATGGTGGGATGCAGAGGCAGTGGGATGCATAGAGACCCCCGCGGAGGATCTGTGGGTGGGCTTGTGCTCTGTCTCTTCCATTACCAGACACTCCCTCTCTAGCAGCCCCCTTAATTTTTCATGATCTCCTTGTGCTTTCTTCATCCGCTTGAGTGGTTTCAGATGTAGGTTTTGTTTTCCATTATCAGGACCTGTTGGTATCCCACTTGCTTTTTCCCTGGTGGCTGAGCAGCAGGCTGGAAGTGGATCATGGTGCCATGGCTTGGTCATGCTCTCAGTTGGGGGTCACATCCCTGTCCCCTCAGCAAACCTCCACAGCCCTCCTTCTGTTTGGGGGTCTGGCAGGGGGAGGAGGGACGTGGTTGTGGTGAGTTATTATCTCACACTTACCAGCATTAAACTGGATTTGGCAACTCATAGCCTGGGATTTGAATGATCTAAATCCTTCATTTGGCAGCCTGGTTTGCTGTTATTTATGGTGCTTCCCGATTTATTATCATCTGCAGTTGGAGGCTTTGTGTGTGGTGCTGTCCACTGAGTGATGTGTACAGATAATAAAGAGAGTGGGGCGTCCGAAGCCGCGATCCTGACGCCACTCACACCTTCCTGTCCCCTGGTGCTGGTCCTGGTGGGCAGGGCTGAGTGGGCAGGGGCACAGCAGGGAGCCAAGGGCAGAGGGAAGCCAGGGGCTGCCCAAGAAAGGCAGAGCTCCTCTTGGGAAAGGAATTGGTCCAGTGGTGTTACTGGGACAGCTCCTACCGGGAAAGCAATAGAGCTGGGAAAGGGTCTGGAGCATAAGTCTGGTGAGGAGTGGCTGAAGGAGCTGTGGGGGGCTCAGCCTGAAAGAAGGGGGCTTAGGGGACACCTTCTCACTTTTTGCACCTCCCTGAGAGGAGGGTGGAGTCAGGTGGGGGTCGGGCTCTACTCCCAGGGAACAAGGGACAGGACAAGAGGAAATGGGCTCAAGTTGCACACGGGGAAGTCTAAGTTGGGTATTGGGAAAAATTCCTTCCCTGAAAGGGCTGTCCAGTCCCTGGCACAGGCTGCCCAGGGCAGTGGTGGAGTCCCCATCCTTGGAGGCATGTAACAGACAGGTAGATGTGCCACTTGGGGACATGGTTTAGTGGTGGCCTTGGCAGTGCTGAGGGAACAATGTAAATAATTCCATGGTTCTGTGTTGTCACAGGCCTGCTTACACTACCCACCCGAAAGGAGACATGTCCCACTGGAAAAGGAACGAGTAGACAGAGCCCCTGGTGGGGCTGGGGGGCACCCCTCTGCCTGGTGGGTTTGAGTCCGGGGATACCCCTGCCCCCATGGACTCCTGCTGCAGTCTGGGCCTCATGGGCTGGACTGGGGGTGCCATTCTGTGCCATTCAGGGCCGTGTGCTCCTGGCAGGGGTGGTGGGGCACCAGTGGTGTCCCATGGCCTCCCCTCCTAGACAGGTGGTACCAGGACCCTTCTGCATGGAGCTGCTGCTGAAGGTGGGGCACATGGGATGTGGTGGGAGCAGGTACAAGGTGTCTGGAGTGCCCTGTGATTGAGGATTAGGTCCCTGGGGTGGTCAGGGAGCAGACACAGGGCATTCAGGCAGAAGCAGAGGGGTGGCTGTATGGGCAGCTCCCTGCTGCGGATCAGGCTGCTTCAGGGATCCAGGTCTAAGCACTGACACAAGCTTCCCTGGTTTATGTCACTTTTTTTTAATAACAGTCATTCCCCATTCCTGGTGGAGAGCATGCCTTTCTCCACGATGGGAGAGGGGGAGGGGGGTGTATTGTAAATTTCCTATTTTTCTGATAAAACTGTATCGCTACGGCGGAAATCAAATCCCGTCTTCGATATTTTTAGCACGAGAGCGTGAAGATGCAGCGATGCTGAGGGAAGGGAGGATGGGAGGGGAGGGAGGACGGCGGGGCTGGGTCTCCATGGAAACTGTTTGCTTTAAATTCCCGCATTCAGGGCACTGAGCGTGTAGGAGGTGATGACGGAAATGAAAAAGCAAAAAAGGGGGAAGGTTTTTTGCTTTCTGTTGTCAAAAAACTACTGAAGGAACCTTGGGAGAAATGGGCATAAATTATTGATCATCTCAGTGCGAATACATGTGCATTTTAATTAATAATCACCCTGTCATGTCTCTCGAGGGCAGTGGGTGGGATGTACAGGCAGCAGCCGTGACCGACTGCCCGTGCTGGAGGGGCCCAGATTTGTCCAGAGACAGCTTTGGGAAGGAGGTGGTGCTACTCTGTGCTCCTGAGCTGTAACCTCCATAGGACTCCTCCGTTTCCCCTCAGGATGTCCTCCCATGCCATGCTATGCTGCTGTTACTGCCTGGAGACACTGGGGACAAGAGCCAGCTCCTGGTCCCCAGGGTGCCAGGGGATGAGGCACCTGTTGACTGTGGTGGGCTTGGGCTGGATACTTCCGCTCACAAGAGGGGGTTTTTTATATCTAGGGCATTTTTTTAAGGCATGAAAGGTGTTGTTAGCCAGGCTCTGTTGTTATCCTTGTCTGAAGTGCTGACAGTGGGCATGAGTAAACAGGAGGTCCAGGTATGTGGACCTGCAGCCCTCTCCCTGCAGGTGCACTGTAAATGAGTGTCTGGGCTGGGGTGGCACAAGGGTCCCCGTGATGCCCTGCCCTGGTGTCTCAGACCACAGCCCTGCCAACAGGGTGATGCATTAGGTCATGTCTGAAAAATGTCTCACTACAGCAGAGAAAGTTATTTTTAATTCATTGAAAAGGGAATGACCTAAAACCGGCAGGTGGCAATGGAGAGGATTAAATAGTGCAAAACAGGTACATTTTCAACTGAGTAATTTTAGAAGGAAGAAGCAAATCTCAGTGCAGGGTGTGAGTTAACACTGCCTGACCATGGCCACTGAGTCCCTCAGCTGCTGCTGGAGTTGCTGTTCCAAGCCCATTCCCAGCGTGTTCTCCATGTGACACCTTGGTGACACTGGGCTTGGCCCATGATGTCGCTGCAGCGCTCAGTGGGGTGGGGTCCTGAGACAGGAATGAAAACATCTGTGTGAGCTGGGGCTGAGCTGAAGCTGCTGAGCCAGACTTGGTGCCAAACACAGGGTTTCAGTGCTTGAAGGTGTCTGACTTGCTGTAGCACCTGTCGGCAGCTGTGGCTGCAGTTACTGTGGGAACAGGAGACAGCTTTGGCTTATCTTCCCAGGGATGTGTTTGTTCTTGTGTGAGTTAGACCCAACAGCCATTCCACAAAATTGCAGGTTGAGTTCTGATTCTGGATGTCTGTCACATGCTTTAGTGAGGCAGGCATTTGCCTGTCCCAGTGTCCCTCCACACCCTCTAACAGGTGTTAAAAATGCCTGTCCTGACCCTTGGGAGGTACTCATTGAATGCATTGCTTGTGGGACTTAGCAAAATGGGAATAATACTTAACCAATAGTTCTCACTCAACAAAGACAGAAGAGCAGGTGGTCTGAAGAAGTTCAGGATCCATTCCATAACTTTAACCCAAAAAGACTGACATCCCTGCCAGGTGCTGCCCATGCCAGGCTGCAGTCCACCCCACTGGTGTGAGCTGAAGCAGAGCTCAGCCCCTCAGTGGTGCTCCTCAGCCTTCCTGAGCATTAGCAGCAGATGGTTAAACCCTTCCTGGCACTATGTGCCTGCCACAACAGCCTGAGACACATGGGTTCTACATGAAGGATCAAAGTGCTTTGCCTTGGAGCTCTCCAGTGCTGCTGTGCCAACCAATCCAGCTGTGTGTCTGTGAGTGCAGGTGTGTGCTGGTGAGTGCTGGTGTGTATGGTGAGCAGTGTTGTGTGTGGTGAGCAGTGGGGTGTGCTGGTGAGCAGTGGGGTATGCTGGTGAGCACTGGTGTGTGTGGTGAGCACTGGTGTGTGCCCATGAGCAGCTGCATGTGCCAGTGAGTGCCCTACACCACTGGGACAGGGTGGCTCTTCTAACTCCAAAATCTGCCTGGAGTCACTTGCTGAGATGGTGTCTGGGGCAGAGAGGTGTTGCTCTGGGGGAGCCCATGACTGTGTGATGAGGCTCTGAGGTGCCTTGCCTGAGTGATGCCGCAGCGTGGGGTGTGTGTTTGGTGGGTGCTGTCTCTGCTGGCATCCAGGAAGACAGACCCCCAGTGGTGTTCCCAGTATGGGTGCTGTGTCAGCTCTGGGGTCTGCCCCTTCCCAGAGCTGCAGGGCTGCAGTCCTGGTCTGTGCAGCCCTGTCAGTCCTGGTGCTGTAGAAATGAGAGGGATGGAGACTGCAAATGGCAGGAGTGAGCTGGTGGCTGTCATGGCCAAACGCTGCTCATCACAGAATCCATCCTGCACCCAGTGTTGGGGCTGCACCGCTGCAGTTGCTCTTCCTGTTCACAGTCTTCATGCTGGCGGAGTGCAGCTCCCCAGGCAGTGGGTGAGCACCAGTTGGGCAGTAATTGCTGTGGAATTAACCTCTGACATTCTTCTAAAAATAGGCCCAATAAATCCGATCATTAGCAGCTCCTGTCCACGTTGCCTCAAGGGTAAACACTGCAGATTAAAGCGTTTGCAGTTACGGTCGTCCCCCCCCCCCCCCTCCGCCCCCGCTTCTCCAGCCACTCAGCCGCTTGGAGATGGCACCTTGGTTTGTGGGGAAGGGGAGTGGTGTGAGCACCGTCGCTTTTGGGTTGATGGAAGGCTGAAAGGCATCACTTCCATTTACCTTGGTAGGTGATGGGAGATTCTACAACAGGCAGAGGAGAGCAGCAGTGTGGATGTGATCACCTGTGCTGCTCTGCCTGGAAAGCTCAGAGGCAGAAGGCAAAGTTGTCTTCATTGATCTATGCCCTCTGAGGGCAAAGGCAAACCACCACCCCAGGCTGGTTGTGGCAGAAGGGCCAAGTGGGAGTGAGACCTGCCCATCACCTGGGCGTGGTGGCAGGTGCAGGATAAGGTGCTGGAGCACTGGTGGCACTGAGCTCTCCCCACGTCCCAGGAATCGATTGTGTCACCTAAAGTTGTGAGAAGACTCCCCAGGGCACAAAGGGAGCGTGCCATGCCATGCCATGCCACCCCACCCAGCTCTGCGCCCATGCTTCCAGCAGCATTTCTCAAGCTGCATCTAAGCACAGAGACAGTGCCTGAAAATCCCCCTGGATCCAGTGTTGGGGTGCACACTGGGGCATGGGGGCAGGAACACTGCACAGGTCTGGACTCACAATAGCACAGTTCCAAAACGCTGTGTCTGTTTAGTTGTTAGAGACAATAGAAAGACAGAGATTTGTGGAGATGTCACTGGACAAGGAGCACTGACAGGGTGTGTAGCTGCATGGGGAATGGCACTTTCTGGATGCCTGCAAAAGCCAGACTGCAGTTACTTAAATTGTCTTTGTCTTCTCCTTCCCAGCTGACATCATCTCCACAGTCGAGTTCAACCACACTGGAGAGTTACTGGCAACAGGGGACAAGGGGGGCCGGGTTGTAATATTTCAGCGTGAGCAGGAGGTAAGTGCCACTGAATGCAAAATGCCCATTTTATCCTTTTAAGCAAAGGGTCCTGCTGTTTCCTAATCCTCCTGTGTCACTCATAACCTCAGGGCTCTCCTGGCAGACTCTGAGCTGAAAAGCAACTATTAACATCAGCAGGGCCATATTTCCTCCTGTCAAACACCCTCCAAAATTCGTATTTCCTGCATCCTCCTGCTACAGGTGTATTGGGGATCAGGTAGCATGTCTGAGCATGTGATGAGAACCAGTCTCAGAGCTCTCACCACCCCAAGAACCTCCTTACACCACCAAAATTCTGTGAAGTGTAGATGGATGCAACAATCGCATTTCCCTTTCAAAACTTTGCCCAGTTTTGGGCAAATTATTAGCAAGCACTTTGTTGGAAGCTGGAGGTCATGCCTGCTGGGGTGGTGTGTGCTCAGCCCTCAGCCACCTGCATGGCTTGATGCAGATGGTCACCCTGCCAGCCTGGCTGGAGGATCTGTACTGGCTCCCACCACTTGGGAGAGTCCTCATGATTTCCAAAGCCATCCTGATTTGCTGCTCTGGCCCAGTCTGAGCCAGTGGGACCTGTCCTTCTGTGCTCTGGAAAGAATGAGTCAGACCTGGCCACAAGACATGTCATGGTCCAATGATGGTTTTAAATTTTTCTCAAAGTTAAAGCCTCAACATTATTTCTGCATACTCTGGAGAGAACCCAGTCATTAAAGGTTACATATGTAGACCCTTCATCAGCATTTCCATCACTATTTCATTTCTCCTTTCCCTCTCATTTCATTATTCTACTGCTTTTCTTGAACCTTAAGCCTCCATCATCACTCCAGGTGTATCCACTCAGCTCCTGCTCCAGTGGACACCTGGGGCTTCACCCACCTAACTGCTGTATTTGTATGTGAGAGCTTCATCTCCACTGTGTTTTTATTTAATTACCCCAGCCCTATTTGGAGCCAGGTGCCATTGGTTCTTTTGTAGTGTTTGCAGATACACAGTGTCTTCCAAGCCCTGAACTGGGGCAGGCAGTGTCAGTTCCCACGGGGACCGTGTCCTGCTCCTTCCTGTGTTATCCTTGCACTGTATCCATGGACCCGTGGGGCAAGTGCTGCCCATCCCATACCAGTGGCTGTTGCCAGTGGCTCCTCTGTGGCAGATCTGGCACCCAGCAGGAGCTGGCACTTTGTCCCACCCATTCACTGAGGATGGCCAGTGTGGTGGGATCCATTCCTGCTACACTCCCTCTCCATTCTCTCTGTTTTCACTCCATTCCCTCTCCATTTCTTCTCTGTTCCCATTCTGTTCCCTCTCCATATCCACTCTGTTCCTGCTTCATTCCTTCTCCATTCCAGCTCTGTCCCCTCTCTATTCCTGCTCAGTTCCCACTCTGTTCCCGCTGAGCACACCAGGAGCCCTGATGCCACAAGAGGCTGTCCCAGGGTGTTCACCCTGCTCTCATGTCACTTCACAAACCCCAGAGAACCCCAAGCAACCTACAAACACCTTTAGCTCGTACCTCTCCCTTTGCAGAGCAAGAACCAGCCCCACCGCAGGGGAGAGTACAATGTCTACAGCACCTTCCAGAGCCATGAGCCGGAGTTCGATTACCTGAAAAGCCTGGAGATCGAGGAGAAGATCAATAAGATCCGATGGCTGCCGCAGCAGAACGCAGCCTATTTCCTGCTCTCCACCAATGGTACGTGTCCATAGCGGTGAGTGCCCGGGCTGGGCTGCTTTGGCAATGCTGTCCTGCTACCTCATGTCCCTGGGCTCTCACCACCAGGCAGAGTCTTCTCTGTGCAGTGTCTTTGGGAAAACACAGGTGTCTTTGGGGAATGGGTCTGGCAGAACTTGCCCCTTGTGCACGAGGTGTATTGACATTGATGTGACAGCTGTTCCCTGAGAGAGAAGGAGGGGTGGAGGGAAGGAGACTTCTTCTCTGCTACTAATTTTATTTTTATTCTTTGGATCATGGGAAGTATTTTAAAAAAAAATAAAATAAATAAACTGTAGCTGATTTGTTTCAATTTGCAGTTGTGTTCAGCTTAGCAGTTCCATGTTATGTTCTGATAAATATCGTGAGGATCCAGGAGTATTACTTGGGATGAATGGGACCTTAAGATGGATGTGGCTTAATTACTTCAGGGGAAAAAGAGGGGTCTAATCATCTTCCATAACCAACTTACTTTGTGTTACAGAATTGACTCTATTGATCACTGTAATAAAATTCAAAGACTTATTAAACTCATTTGGGGGGAGAATCATTGAAATGCAATTAAGATTAATTATACAGCATAATGTTCTGTTAATTGAGTTTTCAGAAAGTTTTTTGATAACAGGGATATTACCCTTCCATTTGGGATGGTGTTCCACATGCAGTCAGGTTATCAAAACAATTCTTTTGGAAATATTCCTGTGTTTTGCTGTTTCTTTTTGTTCTTACTGTTACACTAACATTTTATATTGAGCCCCCCAAAGTAGGGCAGGTTAATAAAAACAAAATTAATGGTGTTCCATTGGAGTTGCCATGTAAGGGAGAAAATGAAGATGGATGATGGGGTTGTGTTTGAAACCTGGTGGAAGTGATGATAAACTATAGATGGAGTCCCTGCCAGGAGAGAGCAACGAAAACACCATTATTCAGAACAACCCCACGTGTTCTTGAGGTTCCTTCCCCAAGGACTCTGTGGCACAGTGGGCTGGGATGCTGGAAGGGGACAGGGAGCTGTGGAGGGCTTGAAACTGCCCTTGGTCCCTGATGAGTGCTGGGCTCTGCACAGTTCTGGGTGGGGATCATCAAGATGACCCTGCAGTCACCCTGTCATGTCCTTTGAGGTGCGTTCAGTGTGCCCCACATGTCTCTGCTCCTCTGCAGTGCTGCACACCAGCAGCTTTCTGTGGGGACAGGTACATCTGTCACCACTTCCAGCATGTGGCATCAGGGGATACAGCAGATTTTTCCATCTGGCATGACCTTGGTGTGTCCATCAGTGGGCAGCCCAGGGAGCAGCCACCGTGACACTCTCCTCTCTCCTCCCCCAGATAAGACTGTGAAGCTATGGAAGGTCAGCGAGCGGGACAAGAGACCAGAGGGATACAACCTCAAGGATGAGGATGGCCGTCTCCGAGACCCCTCCATGATCACCATGCTGCGGGTGAGTGTGGGGGCCCCATGGCTGTCAAGGAGCCTTTTACTGCAGGGGCTTGGATGAAAATTGCTTCCAGTGTCAGCAGTGTGCCATGGTACCTGCCACTCCATCCTGCCATGGTCAGTTGACATGGGAGAGCATCTTTGTTTTGGAGCCCAGTGCTTTGGGTGGTACATGGGCATGGGAGCAGAGGAAGGAGCTGCCATGGGCAGTGCTGACTCAGGGCAGGTGTGCTGCCAGTGCTACGTTCTGTTCCTTGTTGGGTGCCTTAGTGCCTCTGTGCTGCCTCACAGGCCATGGCTATCCTGGCGAGGAGACAGGGCATGAGCCCTCCCATCCTGGAGCATTTGCACGTGCAGCTGCTGCTGTGGGAGCAGAAGTACTTCTTTAAATGAGTTTTCATAGAATCATAGAATGAATTGGGTTGGAAAATCATCAAGTCCAACCCTTGATCCAACACCACTGTGATTACCAGATCATGGCCCTAAGTGCCACATCCAGTCTCATCTTAAAAACCTCCAGGAATGGAGAATCCACCACCTCTCTGGGCAGGCCATTACAATGCCTAATTACTCTCTGTGTAAAGAATTTCTTTCTGATATCCAACCTAAACCTCCCCTGGCAGAACTTAAGCCTATGCCCTCTTGTCCTGCTGTTGGTTGCCTGGGAGAAGAGACCAAACCCACCTGGCTACAACCCCCTTTCAGGTAGTTGTAGAGTGATGAGGTCACCCCTAAGACTCCTCCAGACTAAACAGCCCCCGCTCCCTCAGCCTCTCCTCACAGGACTTATGTTCAAGTCCCTTCACCAGCCTCATCGCTCTTTTCTGGACCTGCTCCAGCACCTCAATATCGTTTTTGAACTGAGGGGCCCAGAACTCCTGGTTGTGACATTAACCAGACCAGCTTGTTTATTAACATCCTGTTAGAATTTGCATTGTGAGTACTTGTGGGGTTTATATGTGTACATATAAAATTGTTACTGTGATTACCTTTGCCTGACTTTGTGGCTTGGCTCCCTTTTCCATTGTGGATGAAGCCATTGAGAACCTCAGGCAGGAGGTTGATTCTTGTCTCTGCACAGGGTTGCTCCTGATGTCTGGCAGCATTTTTCTTGACAGAGCAAGAGACCATTTATTTCATGTAGATGTGTGTCTGCTGTTACAATTCAGGCAGCATTTTCAGCCTAACAGGCGTGGCAGCCCATTGGAGTGGTTTGCTTGGCATCCAGCTGTCAGAGCTGGTTCTGTCAGCCCTCAGCTGGGTGGGAAGCAAGTTCTGGGAAAGCAGCAGTGTTAAGGGTGTTACCCCAGGTAATGCTTTCTTCTCTGGCTGAACACACTGGGAAGACCCTGAGATTTCTTTTTCCCCTGTAGAAAGGCATACTGAAATACCAGAGAACTGGACACTATTGGAGAGTCCACTCTCTGCCTTGAAAGTTCCAGCCTCTGTTTTACTCTCAGCGCATTCACTCCTGGTAGCAGCTCAGTGCTGGCTGGCTGGAGCAGTTGCTGTTTGGTGTCTGCTGGTGCACTGGGATCAGGAGCTGCCATTCCTGCTCCTGGTGAGCAGCCCCGTGGGAGCGAGTGGGTCCTGCTTCACCACGGCACAGGGAGGTAAAACATGCTGTAAGTGCTCAGTGTTGTAGTTACTGGTATCTGCTGTGCAGTGCCTGCAGTCCCTGAGGACAGAGGATTGAGGAGTCTTCTGCCAGCCCCGTTTGATCTAATGTTTTGATGGTTTTACTTAGACAGATATTTACATAGCTGTAACCGTTTTGCAGCAGCTTTGGTGTATCTCTGATGTGTAGTTGTCCTGTGATGCTCGTGCTTTGGACTAAAGCCACATCCATCCACGATTTAATTTTCAACCATAGACAAGCAAAAAAGGGTTTTAAACCCACCTTGCTGCAATCATTTCTCACCCATTTGGCTTAATGGTTTAAATGCGCTTGATGAGCATCAGCCTCTGAGGAATTTCTAACCCACATAGTGCAAAAGGAATATTTAACTCTGCTCAGACTGTGAAATGTAGTGTCTGCTGTCATTAGAAGAGCTCTGCTGATTTGAATCGCCCCAGGTCTAATAGCTGGAGCCCTTCAGCCTCATGTAACAGCCTTGGCGTGCTCCTGAGTGCTGCCAGCCGTACCTATGCCATGGGATGTATGCAGGAGATAATTAACACAAGTGATATTTAGGGCTTAAACCTTTTTAAAGAGAGGATGTGTTTGCTTTGGTCCCTCATAGCACAGGTCAGTCTGTGGTGCTGGATGCTCCGCACCGGGCACTGTGGGCAGTCAGTCCAGGATGTGCCACTGGTGGGAAGGTGCGATGGCAGGGCTGTTGTGTGCCCTATTCTTCATGTTTGCAGCTGTCACAGAGCCCTCTCTGATTAAGAGATGCCACTTCAACACTCAGTTCCAGCAAATTCCATCATAAATTCTAGTTTGTATCTCCCATTTTGCCTAGCACTCAGAATTCTTGGCCCTTGTGCACAGTTTCCTGGGGAGGCTGTGCTGTGCCCCTCTGCATCCAGTGCCCCAGACAGCAGCCAGAGTGGCTGTGATGGGAGATGCCTCACAGGAGGGCTGCTGTGCTGCTGTGCTGCTGTGCTGCTGTGCTGCTGTGCTGCTGTGCTGCCTTTCTGCCCCAGCAAAGACATTTGTCTCCTCTCCTTGTATATGTTCCACAGAGCTTTTCAGTGACAAGGCATTGTGGGACATTTGGCTTTTTTTGGCTATAAAATGCACACAGCAGAACTAATCAATTTCAAATGATCGTCATCAAGGCACTGCCATGAAAACTAAAAAAAAAAAAAAAAAAAAGGGAGTTTCCCATTTTCATTAGTTTCTTTCGTTGCCTCAGAGCAACTCAGGGTGTGACTTGCACACGCTTTGGCTGCTCTTTGGAGTCCAGCCTCTTGGGGTGTGACACCCACATGCTTGACTGCCATTTGGGGGCCTGGCCACTCTGTCCACTCCAGGCTTGCCACCACACACTGGGAAGCTGCTGTGTGTGTTGGGGCGTGCTGGGGGCTGTGGTGGCACTGGCTCAGAGTCATTGACCTTTCAGATGTTTTTGCCTCTCTTTTCCAGAGCAATGATCCTGCTGGTGTCTGTGTTCAGACCTGCTGTAACAGCAATGTGCCAGGCAGGATTAACACATGGGTTTGAGTGGGGTTTGGGAACATGGCTGTGCTTTTGCACACTTCTCCCAGGAAAAGTAGGGAAACTCTGAGCTGGCTGGTGGGATTTTACTAATACAGTTTTAGCAGGAGAAGTAAGTTAAAAGACATCTTTTCAAATGATCACCTCCTTAAGGGGAATGCAGTGCTGATGGCAGTAGCATGAGGAGTTCAGGGGGTTAACTTCAGATAAGAAAAATGTTTTGTTTGTTCTCTGAGGTTTCTGCATGCTCAGGTCGATCCTTAGTCCATGTCCACATTCCACTGTCTGAGAACAGGCTCAGGGACAGATAACAGGAGTGTTGTGAGTGCAGTGCTGGGCAGTGAGGGACATATCTGAGGACAAGAGATGGAACCAGCAGCTCCATCAGCTGTGTGGATGAGCAGCAAGGCAGCGGCTTTGTCCTCCCACAGGAAGGTCCCTTCCACATATCATGGGGCAGGTCCAATCTGACAAAATCCTGGGAAGCGTGAAATTGTCAGTCTGCCATGAAAATGGTGTTCGATGCTCATTTCATCTGCAAAATATTAATCTGGAGGTGACATTGGTCACAGAATGCACCTTATGTAGGTAGGAAGTGAACAGGGAGTGTGCCTGGAGGAGCTCAGCTGCTGGAGGAGCTCAGCCTCTGGGGCGAGTGTAGAACTCACCAGATTGATTCCTGAGCACTCGCTCTGCTCCCTGGTCTGCCACGGACCGGATTACAGTTTCCTTCTTGCAGATGCAAGGCTGGGGTCAATCCAGGCTTCAGTTTGACTAATCCCACTTGTCCAAATCATGCACGAGGCTGTGGAGCAAGCTGGGCACCCACCGTGCTGGTGCTGAGCAGGGGGGTGGGCTGGGAGGGTGGGGCTGTGCGGTCGTGTGTTGTGCTAGCCTGGCATCACTGCTGCACTGATCTGGCATTGCCAATGTGCTGATCCGGCACCACCACTGTGCTGGCCTGGCACTGCCACTGTGCTAGCTTGGCACTGCTGCTGATGTGACTTGGCACCACCCCCCTCAGCTCTCACCAGAGAGGAATGTGTGTCCTGCTGTAAATGCAGGAGCAAGGAAAGCTCTCCCCATCCCCAGTTCACAGCATGGCTGGTCAAGGTGAGCACGGCTGTGCCTGTCAGTGGTCGCAGGGGGAACCACACCTGGGAGGTAACCACAGAGCTACAGCTGCAGCTGGTGCCAAGGCTTGACAAGGTGGGGATTGCGTAGACACCTAATGGATTATTTATTGAGATTTTTTATGGCCACTGCTCTGGCTCATCCTCTCAGTGTATGTCCGGCATGGTCCATTGGGCCCAGAGGGTTTCCATGGAGATAACCAGCAACAAACCCCCCTGTCCATTTCACAGAAATGAATAGGTGGTCCCACTGCAGTCAGTCATGTCCTATTGACACCCTTTGGGAATTCCTAGCCTCTGACGTCTCCCATGAGGATTCCCAGCATTGCTTCCCTTTGCCTGTAGGTCCCATCCCACCGTGGGCTGTGTGGGAGTTCCATGTCCCTGCCTGACCCCCAGTAATGGACATCTCAAACCTGCCACACGTTGGCCATGGGCTTTGGGAGGTTTCTGACTGCATTGTCCTGAGAGCTGAGCCCTTGGTCCTTTCCCTTGTATATTGACCTGTGTTTTGCTAACGCTGCTGCCACGTGGCACCTCTGGGCAAAGGATGAGGCGTTCTTGAGAAACACAGAATTTTTGTGGCTCCACAGGCCACATCCATCACAGCGTTGTGAATGTCACAGAGAGCTCGGCCACGTGGAGCTGCTCCACAGGGAGCATTTGGTGACAGTTGACATGACAGACAATGAAAGGGGAAGCCTGATGGGAACGGGGGCAATTACTGACTCCACATCCCCAGCGCGGTGATCCTTTGCTCAGGGCTGGAGGTGGCAGTAGAATGCACAGTATCAGTGGTGGGAAGGGGCAGGGGCACACCAGCTGCCTCCACCCCAACTGCCAAGAAAATGAGTTTCACAGCTCAAGGGAGGGTTAGTGTCTGGTTAACTCAGGACAGGGGAAGCCTTCACCTGACATGGGGAGAGGAATCAAGTGCCATGTGTGCTTGGAGTGAGTGAGATGTCTCTTCTGCAGGGGGTGCCTGCTAAAGGCAGGAAACAAAATTAAGACATACTTTGTTTTAAATGAAAAATGACTGGTATTCCCCCCCTTCCTGAAAGCAGAAAGTAATTGAATTTATTAGTGCTTTATTTTATTTGACAGTCTTTCTGTGTACTTGATGCGCTTTGTTACACTGAATTACCCTTTAATAATGGGTGTGTGTGACACCAGAGCCTGCCCTGAGGTGGGCCTGGGAGCTGGAGCAGGGATGTGTGAGGAGGTCTCTGCTGTGGAGGATTTCGATGACACTGCTGATGGAGTCAGGTAAGTTGGGCAGACACTGACTTGGCCTGTGCCTGCATCAAACCAAAAGACCCAGTTCAGTTTCTGTCACGTTGCCCCATTTGTTGATGTTCTGTCTCCACTGCAGCTGAGGGCTGGGCAGCTGCTCTCCTTGGCTCTCCTGAGCCAGGGTTCCCTGTGCTGCAGGATCCCACTGTTGAGGGATGAGCTTCCCAAATCAGTGTGTGCTCCTGGCACATTCCTGACTACTCCTACCTCAAAGTGTCAGTGCTTTCAGGGTTAAATCCTCATTGCTGATATCCTTAAGCAAAAGCTCGCAGCACGTGGGCACGCTGGTTTCCATGTTTCAGTGCAGATTCTTCCCACTGTAGCAGATAAAAGTCTCTGCCTTAAAAAACCAGTCACGGATGACCAGGTTTGTCACTCGTGTGGGGTTTTATCTGGGGACATGCCAAGTCCCAGACAAAGTAAGTCTCCCCAGGATTTGGCTCT
Source organism: Hafferia zeledoni (assembly GCA_035583235.1). Classification (NCBI taxonomy): domain Eukaryota; kingdom Metazoa; phylum Chordata; class Aves; order Passeriformes; family Thamnophilidae; genus Hafferia; species Hafferia zeledoni. The sequence goes on along the minus strand of JAWWEV010000029.1, from coordinate 18,256,613 downwards.
GAAGTAACATGTGGAGAATGTTCTTGGCTGAAGAGTTTATCCTGCCACTGTGGTTGTGAGTGGCTGCCATGTAGGATTGTGCTGGGTCACTGGGAGCTGCAGGCGCCCATGGTGCTGGGATGAGTGCTGAATTGCCCATGTCGGGGATGGGAACCAGCCCAGGATCTGACCCCAAGCTTGCTGGGTTGCACAGTCATCTCACTGAGCAGAATCCCCTGCCCAACCCTTCTCTGTGCTTGTTTCATGTCTGGCCAGGCCCGGTGTAGCCACTGAACCCTTCTCTTTGCACAACCATCGTGTTCCCGACAGTTGGACTGACAGCCGGTCCCTGCAGTCCTGGAGCCTCTGTGCCCCATCCCCAGCTGGCTGAGCAGAGCCCGTCAGCGCAAACGATGCATCATTGGCTGTGTCAGGTGGAATTAGCAGGCAGGCTTGTCACATTAGGCTCAGGCTCTGAGCTGGCAGCGCCAGTGCTCTCATGTCACTCGAGCTGGCTGTCACTCCCATCCCCACCTCTGCAGCCATGGGAAATCTCTTCAGGCAGCACACAGATAATAAAAGTAATGAAGTAGCTGGAGGGAACAGCTCACTGGCGAGTGGGAGCACGGACTGACACATTCCTGGTGTATTAAGTTTCCTTCAGAGCATTGTGTCCGAAGTTATTACTGACCCTGCTCGCATCTCCCCATCCCCTCTGGGTTGTGCTGATTCATCTGAAGGCCTCCCTGTCTCTTGTCCTTCCCTCTGCCCGGGCCTGTGCATCCTTTGCTCTGTCCCTTCTCATCTCTTACCTCGGTCAGTTTGCTGTGAGGCAAATGCAAAAAGGCTAAAAGAACAGTTTGACTGACCTGGCTCTCGAAATAAATGTATTTCTGTTAGAAATGCTCCAGGAATGATCCAGAAACAGATCTCAGGTAACAGTGATAAAACGAGGCGGAAGTGGTTTTTTTAGTTTTTTTTTTTTGTTGTTGTTTGAAAGCTGGAGCAGTTGCTGCAGTTCAGTCAGAACCTGGTTAACTGGCCTCTCACTGCTTCCCTGTGCTCTAATCATCCTGGAGCCTCTCTCAGAAGGCTTTTGGTTCTGCTTGCCCTTCTGTCGTACACTTGGGAAGGCGTTAGGTTTTCCTGGAGAGAGCCTGTTAGGCCGGTGGGATGGAGCGCTGGCAGAACACCATGGGTGTGTGTCCCCATGTTGGGTGCTGGAGTGGGCTGGGGGGAATGGCTGGACCCTGTCCCTTGGTGCTGATGCTCTGCTCCCCATCCCACAGGTGCCCGTGCTCCGGCCCATGGACCTGATGGTGGAGGCCACTCCCCGAAGGGTGTTTGCCAACGCGCACACCTACCACATCAACTCCATCTCCGTCAACAGCGACTACGAGACCTACATGTCAGCGGATGACCTGAGGATAAACCTGTGGAATTTTGAAATCACAAATCAAAGTTTTAGTATCCTTTGGTGCACACGGCCCTGGGGACAGCCCTGGATCCTGGCGAGGGCCAGGACCATGCCTGTGTCTGCAGGGATGGTGACTGACTGGCACAGTGGCTCGCTTGGCTCCGCACCTGGTCGCAGGTCTCAGTACAGGAGCTTCACCCTCTGGCAAGGCTGGCAGGGGCTTAGGAGTATGAAACAATGCTGCCTGCCATGCACCCAACTGCAGAGAGCCTGAAGGTCCCCAGTCCCAAGTGTCATTGCCAAGGCACTGCCCTCTCATCTCTGCCTGTGCTGCCGGCGGGATGCTGGGCTGTGTCTGGTGAGCACATCCAGCTGTCACCTGCCGTGTGGGGGACATGCTTCTGAATTCGCCTGCAGGGTCTGGTGGGGTGGGTGGAGGGAAGGGGATCCGCAGGTGATGGAGGAGACAGATGCCTTGGGGAAGATGGAAACACTAATGGTGTGGTCCCCGTTATACCCTGCAGCAGGTGACAGGCTGCCAGTCACCGCCGTACAAATGAGGTCGTGCCAGTCACCCTTGTAACAGCCACATCGGAAATAATAACATGGGGCACTAATCATCAGTGATATTTATATGGTGTTTCCTGCAGAGAAATCCCTGGGGCATGGTTTAGGCATCTGGAGAGGATTTCAGCAGTCACAGGCATGTGGCTGTGGGAGCTCAGAGTGGGTGTGGGAAAGTAGGGCTGCAGTGCTGGCTTTTTTCAAGGATGAGGGTGAGGAATACTAAATCTGGGTCAAACCTCAGGGAGTTCAGATAGCCTGAGGGACTTAGAGGGGGTTTTCTGTTGATTGGTGTGCCCTGGGTTTTGTGCCCAGACACCACAATAAAAGATATTTACTCTGGCCTGGGACGGATAGGCAGATCAAGTCTTGTGCCCTGCAGAGGGGTCTCCTGGCTGTGGCACCAGACCTGGGGTTCCCAGCTGACCAGAAAATGTGTTGGATGTTGGCTTTGCACCACGCTGGTGTGGGCTGGTCCCACTCTGGGCTGCAGTTTTGCCCCAGGATAGTCCTTCCCCGCGGGAACACGCGGTTTGCCTGTGGTGGGGGGAAGACCCTGTTCCCAGAGACATCGGCAGGAGTGGGGATGGGAGGAAACCCCATGGCGGGCAGTGGGGTTTGGGCTGGGCTGTGTGGGCTCCTTGACTCGCCCTGCCAGACATCGTGGACATCAAACCAGCCAACATGGAGGAGCTGACGGAGGTGATCACGGCCGCAGAGTTCCACCCACACCACTGCAACACCTTCGTGTACAGCAGCAGCAAAGGCACCATCCGGCTGTGTGACATGCGCACCGCTGCCCTCTGCGACCGCCATGCCAAGTGTGAGTGTGGCACCATGGGGCCCCTTGGGCTAAAGCAGCACAAAAAAGGGAGTGTGGAGACCCACCTGGGCTTGGATCTGCCCTAACACCCTGTCTCCTTCTCCCCATGGTGTCCCAGGCTCCAGTCCCTATGGCCACCCACCCTCACATACCTCTGCCTGTCCCCAAGAGGACCAGCTTCCCCTGCATCCTGGCCCCACACCTTTTGGGGAGCAGGTTAAAACCACAGCAGTGATGTTTTGGGTCCAAGAGGTCGCAGGAATGTCTGTGCCTGGTGACTACTGCACTGTCAGTGCCAGAGACAGGGAGTGGTACATTCCTTCAGGCTGTTTGTCCAAACAGTCCCGGGTCCTGTTGTCAGCTGTGTTGATGCCACAGGGGTCAGGAGGGGCAGAAAAGCTCCCTTGAAGTTTGGATTAAGTGGGGCCCATGGGGGTGGGTGAGCTGCACCATCCAGCACAGCTGGTCCCAGCTCAGCCTGCACATCAGGTGCTACTTACTGGGAATATTCTCCTTGTCAGAAACTGCTCAGTAGAACACTGGCACGAACATCCATGGCATTCATGGGTGGGCTGGTGAATACCTGCTGCTGCTCAGCGTGTCCTGGCAGCTCCTGAAAGGCAGTGCCACGGTGGGCGCAGTGTGGTAAATCAGACACAGAGGTGGGATAGACTGAAGGGGTTTGGTATCTGCCGTACAGACAGCAAGGTGTGGCAGAGCCCTGGGCCACTGTGCTGCGTCCTCGGGCAGCCAAACTCCTGTGTGTCCTCTTCTTGTGTGAGTTTGCTTCAGAAAGTGGCCAGTATCCCATGGGAAACTAAGGAAACTTTCAATATTCAGAGTGTGATCACGTTATGAGAACAAGATGCACAAACTGGGTGCTGCTGCAGCCCCCCACTAACAACCTGCCTCCAGCAAGCCCCTGGCTCTGTTTGGGTTTAGGTCTCCTGGGGTGGTGGGGAATTGCACTCCAGCTGCTGCTTCTGAGCTCCTGAGCCACAGTTGCAGTCTGATACCTGTTTTTAACCTGGAGTAGAGCGGACAGAGGAAAGCTCATATCTCTGGCAGGAGTTTGGTAACTACCAAATGGCAGTTTTCCCAAGGCCTGAGGAAAACACACCTGGTATGTCCCTGCATTTCCCAGCCATGGCTCACAGTCTGACAGCAATGGCTCCCAGCTGAAAATACAGTTACAGAACAAACAAAATTAATTTTCCTGACACTTCAGCAGCAGAAGCCCCCAGCATTTCCCTTTGTTTGGGCACTGCCTGGTCCCACCAGCCCTCAGCAACACACCGGTCTTGGTACATCCTCCTCAGTGTGACCTCTCCCGTGACATCTCCTGATTGATTCCCCTCCACCCCTCCGAAGCATCAGCTGCAGTCAATTGCAGTTCAGCAGATGTGGGAGTCGAAATTGAGACAGTTCATCAAAGTTCAAAATGAAAAGCAACATTGGCTTTTGGAGCAAATCTTCCAACTGAGACATTTAATAACTGTCAGTATTTAATAAAACTGCTCTGCACATCCCATCAGGTTTATGTAGATGGTGCAGTCACTGCTTGGGGCAGCTCTGACTTGGTGCTTCTCTTACTAAGGTTTGTTTGCTCACATTATTTGAAGCTCCTGCAGTCTGTGACATCTGTGTTACTTCTGGTGCGGAGCTGGCCCGAGGGAACAGCAGCTTCGATAGGAATGCCCTCTCCATAGGGGTGTGAGGAGCTGATAGGAATGCCTGCTCTTTGGTGACCCTGTGAGGGGCCATGTGCTGTAGCACTCAGAGGGGCAGTGGCCCTGCAAGGGGAAACCTGCCCTCACTCGCCAGGCACATGGGAATCCTGTGCATTATCAAAAGCAGCATGGGAAGCCAGAGGGGAGATTGGGATTCCAGGAGCAGCTGATAATGCCAGCAAAAGCAATCCTTTTTGGAAAGGATATGGGAGAATGAGGAACAGCACCGTTGGGGGTTCTACAGTTATTTCCCTGTAGCGGAAGGTATCAGCCTTTCCACCTGTTTTTCTATGGAGCCACCTGTGATGGTACCTTCCAAGCTGCTGAACCACAAGCTCAAGGCACAGCCCTCTTTCCTTGGGATGAGCTCCACTTCATCCTTGCCCTGCTGACTGCACTGCTGCAGTGCTGCTGAGTGGTTCTTCTTTGCTGAAAGCAGCTTCAGCTTTGAGTAGATATTAGAAGTTGCTGTGATCAGGCAACTGACAGCTGCAGCTTCACCCTCTGGCATTGCAGGAGTGTCCCTACAACAATCCCTCCTCCCCATGTGTGGGCTGGCATTGTTGCCTTCCACGGAGCCCCAGCCAGACTCGGCATTGCCACTGCTACCCAGGCATGGGGTGGAAGGGCCATCAGTCCCCCCCAGGAGCAAGATCACCCCACAGGCCATGCAGCCCTTGGGGGCCATCTCAGTGTTCCCTCAGGTTCCCACAGAGAGGGGGCTGGGAAGACTGCTGGGGAAGGAGGGAGGGAGGGAGGGCTGGCAGAGGGAGCCAGAGTGGGCAGGGCAGCACCTGCTCAGTGCCAGTGAAAATAGGTTTGTTGTGTAAGAGAGAATTAGTGCTCAGAAATCCTTTCCATGAGCTCAGCAGCCCAGATAGGCTTCTGCAGCAGGAGCAAAGCCATGCAAAAGCCTTCAGTCTGAACCAAAAATAGCCGCTCCAACTATCTGTCCTGCCCGGCCACTAGTTTTGGTTCACAGACCTGCCCAGGGACTGGGCAGCACCACCTCTGATGGGACACCCATCCTGACATCACATCTGTGTGTGTGTGCATGCTGGGACCCCTGGCATTGCCTCTGTGTGTGCTAGGACCCTGGTCATGGCACCACCTGTGTACTGGGACCCCAGTCCCAGCAGAGGCTCTCCTGCTGCCAGTGTCAGGACTGGCAAGGGTCTGCACATCCCATGGTGGAGCCGGTGGCCATGGCCCTGCTGCCAGCACCAGAGGCTCTCAGTGCCAGAGCCCTTGCAAGGACACTGGCACAGGGAAAATGCTGGTAACCCGGGCCAGGCTCCACCTCTTGGCTGCTTTGAAGTTTAAAAAGTTGACTGCTCCTTTGTACTAGACCACATGCAGGGCTGGATCCTTTACTGGGATGTGATGGGGCTGGATCCCCTGCTGGGCTTGGTGCGAGGCTGAATGTTGTGCTGGGACTGGGTCCTGCAGTCACATGCAGGGTTCCGTGGTGGAAGAGATGCTGCCAGTAAAACACCCCTCATGACTGATCCAGTGCAAGCAAATGTGGGATGATTGCAGTAGAGACAAGTCCTGGGTTCAGCTGCTCCCCAGCTGCCTCAGATTGTTATTTTCTCTTGTTGTCACTTTGCCTATTTAAAAAGCCTGTAGGTTTCCACTGGTGATGAAGGGCCCCAGCACTGGGTCCTGCTGTGGGCAGTGCTGTTTCTGCATTGTAGAGGTGGTTTATACTGGCACTTCAAACATTTTTCCCACCATAGTGGAGCCCCAAGGTTTGGCAAGGGGGTGATAAACCTGAGCTGACGTGGATGCTGGGTATGGCATTGTGTGGGGCATGTGGCCTTGGGGCTGGCTGCTGGCACCTCCCTGCTCTGGGCACCATCAGAGCCAGCAGTTGCCACAACAGAGGGTTTATCACAGAGCCTCAGCACTCAGGATGACGGTTGGACAAATGTGCAACTGGATTTTCCTCCAGGAAAGTGAAGTAGTAGGATCTTCTCCATGTTCCCAGCAATATCCTGGTGTGCTGGTGGCCTAGAAGGAAACGGCTGGACAGATCCCACACCAGCAGCATCTCTTAACACATCTTTGTGATGGTTTTTTTTAAAGCCTTAGCTGATGTTACTTTGGAATCAGATTTTTAAATATATTTAATTTGGAACTTTATTATAATCTCCTTCTATCTGTGATTTAGTCAAAGACTGATCAGATAAAATCTGTAGGTTGCAGTGGCTATAAAATATTTACATTGATGTCAGTTATGCTGCCCCACCAATTCCTGGAGAACAAAGGTGATGTGCCAGGCACCCAGGCTTCTGGGCTATCAGTAGGTAGGTCTCTGATGATCCTTCCTGCATACGGCACTTTAGCTCCAGCAGTGCCCACTTCCCTCCCAGGAGCTTCCTGCAGTGCTGGGACAGGGTGGCAGGTCACTGGCCTTGGCTGATGCCAGGGCTTGTCCTTTCCTCTTCCCACAGTTTTTGAAGAGCCTGAAGACCCAAGTAACCGGTCGTTTTTTTCTGAGATCATCTCCTCAATCTCTGATGTCAAATTCAGCCACAGTGGGAGGTACATCATGACCAGGGACTACCTCACTGTCAAGGTGTGGGACTTGAACATGGAGAACCGGCCCATTGAGACCTACCAGGTGAGTGTAGCATGGCTGGGCACCTGCAGCAGTCGGGCACCTACTGAACTCCTTCATGAGCCATGCTCTGGGCCAGCTGCAGGAGTGGTGGGTATACACGTGATGGGAGGGAGCTTCATGCCTTTAGATGGTGGAAAGCAAACGAAGAGTTGTTAAACATGGAATTGTGTGGCCTGGTGAGCTGTCCCCATGTCCCCAGGCTGGAGGTGGGTGAGGAGCAGGAGCTCAGGTGCTGGCAGCTGGGACAGCCAGGTGGAAGGTCTTGTGCAGAGCAGTAGCCCTTTTCCTGCCACCCTCTGCCAGGAGATGTCCCCTGGCACTGCCCAGTGCTGTCCAAGCCATATGTGGAGTATGCTTGGAGATGCTTAGAGGGAAATGGTAGCAGTGGGAGGGCATGGGGTGTTGGACAGTGCCCAACGCTGCTGGCTCAGCTATGGGGAGCATGGGGCTGGGCCGGGTCCATCAGCCCCCAGTGACAACAGGGCTTGGTCTGCTGGTCACTGGGCTGCACCAGTCGGTGTGGGATGCTCATCCTATCCCTCCCACTGGCAGGTCCATGACTACCTGCGGAGCAAGCTCTGCTCACTCTATGAGAATGACTGTATCTTTGACAAGTTCGAGTGCGTCTGGAACGGGTCCGACAGGTGAGCTTGTGGTGGCGGGGTTTGTCTGGCCTAGGGATGCTGGTTTTGGGGTGGCCTGAGTGGTTCCACAGCCCCTGGCAGCCCCTTGCCTGGCCTTGGGCTGGGTGGAGGTCTAGAGAGGTGCAACAGGGACCACCTGCACCTGCAGCCTTGTATGTGGGTGCTGCTGCAGTTTGAGGGTTCCACTCGCTCCTGGATGGGATCAGTTTCATCTTCCACAGCTGGAGGAGGGTGGTGATGGTTTAGCTCCAGATTGCCCAAGTCTGGGAATGATGAGTATTCAGGTGTTACTCACACTGAGCCAGGCTGCTGGAAGCTTGTGAGGCTGGCTGACCTGGCAGGGCTGACAGTGTTTTTGTCTGAGCCATCAGAGTGAGCTAACAAGGCACAACTGGGCCTGAGGCACATTCCAACTCTTACCAAATCTCACTATGCTTCTGAATGTTCAGTCTACCTCTGATCACCAGCAGTTTGCCCCTGAAAAGTTGTGGAAATCATCTGTCCTTCCCCCTGACAGTGTCATCATGACTGGCTCCTACAACAACTTCTTCCGCATGTTTGACCGCAACACCAAGCGCGACGTGACGCTGGAGGCGTCGCGGGAGAACAGCAAACCCCGCGCCATCCTCAAGCCCCGCAAGGTCTGCGTGGGCGGCAAGCGCAGGAAAGACGAGATCAGCGTGGACAGTCTGGACTTTAGCAAAAAGATCCTGCACACAGCTTGGCACCCCTCTGAGAACATCATCGCCGTGGCAGCCACGAACAACCTGTACATATTCCAGGACAAGGTTAACTAGAACGACCAGGTGTTCTTTAGGAGTCTCATGTACTGATACCAGTAAACACATAATTTCAACTGTTTTTCTTTCTTTTTCTTTCTTTTTTTTTTCTTTCCTTCCTGTTCTTCATTCAGTTCCTGCTCTGCAGATTGAGGTTGTGCAGAGGAGCACTGGGGCACCCCAGCCCAGGGCCACGGGGGGCACTCCCAAGACACCAGATTTACACAGGAGGAGCTGAGATGTGGTGGGGGCAGTGGGGGGTGTCAGGCCCAGTTGTCTCATGTCCCCAGGCAGCAGTGGGGTGGCAGTGGCCCTCTGCTGATGGCCAAGGGGGTGAGGCAGGGGGGGCTGTTGGCTGGCAAGTAGGGTGTGGGGGTAACACACTATGGCCCCTTGGCAGCTTTGGTGACAGGGATCCTGCTCCAATGGCTTTAAACTTGATCCCAGATACATTCCACCTGCTGTGTTGAAGATTGGAACGTCACCTCCCTTTGCCATTTTCCACATTTGTCTTTTTATTACTACAATTATTTTGTGTTTTAACAACAGAGACAGCAAAACCAAACATAAAATGGAAAAGTTCAGTTTTGCTATGGACGAGCTTAAGTGGGGGCGGGGGGTTTGCTGCACCCCAAGACATGTCTGCTCCAGCCAGGCTGCCCCCCACACCCAGAACCCTGCTGAGGATTTGGCTTTGTAGATACTGTGGTGCCTTCTTTGGTATATGAAATACCTTTATAAACGATGCTTCCGACCTGCATTGATCGCAAACCAAACTGACCCTGGGCTCTGCTGCAGTTCTGGGCTTTGCTTTGGTCATTCTCCTCATTCTGTTGTGAGCTCTTGCATGTTGTGACTGACTCACTCTCTCTCTCCCTTTCTCTTTTGTAATTTATTTATTTATTTATTCAATTTTTTAATGATAAAGTTGCTAATTTATGACCTTCTAAAGAAGAATCCAGCCGTATATTGCTGTTAGCCCCTGACTGTGTCAGAGAGAGGCTGTCTGCGGTCCTACATTATAATAACAATGATAATAGTAATAAAACCAGTAACTCTTTCTCTTTGCATGGCGAGGCTGCCTCTTTCTACTCTACAGATTGGTCAGGTCCCTCTTTTACTTGAGCAACTTTTCAGTAAAAAAAAAGGAACGACTGGATTTTCCATAAATCTGAAAACTGTTCCTGCAGCAAGAGGCAAATGAATAAATGAAGTCAATTACAAAATCCAACACTGTCACTTTGGCAGTGGCTCCACAAGGGCGACCCCACTGCTATCCCTCCTGTGGGCGCTGCCAGCACCTGCTCCCTGGAGGGACTGGGACACGACTCATCGAGGGCCAGGTGCCTCCCAGGACAGTCTCTCTGCGAGGATCCTGGCGTGTCCCAACCAGGAAGAACTGCTGCACACCCACAGAGCGCATGGACTGTGCAGAAAACCAGGAGCTGGGTGGCGGCAGGGACCCCTCGGGGCACGGAGCTGCAGGGACACCCCGGCCCCACACACCACCTTCAAGGAGCCACCCCAAGGGAAAAACAAAGTACACTGGCTTATGGATTTATTCCAAGGGATGGCTTTCAGGAGTAACTTTTTTTTTTTAAATGAGAAATGAAAAAATAAAATAGCAAGAGTAAATGAACCATTTTTTAAGAAAATGCTTTTTTTTGGTTCTGTAAGGAAAGCCTACGCTGCGGTGTCAGAAATAAAGTTGTCCCAAATGTGTCTGTGTGGAGTTGCTGCCTGTTGTGCCTCTCATGCTGGGGGGATGATGGCTCTGTGGTCTCCAGGGGACCCTGGTCTGAGGGTGGCTGCCAGGGCATGAGGGATGGCTGGGAGGCCTGAGATCCCAGGGATTCTGGATCCCTCAGGGTGTGGGCCCTGTGTAACATGGAATGTGAGGAGAGGGAGCACCTGGATCTCCCTTGCTGCAGCAGGATGAACCTTGGGACTCACAGCCCTGCAAGGCTCTGCTGGTCCGGGCCCCTGCCCAGTCCCTGTCCTAATTCTGGGCTGTTCCTGGTGAATTTAAGCAGCAGCCCTTAATTAGCAGCTGCAAGGCACAGACTGTGCTGTCAGGGACATGTTCCTCAGATACTCATTTACCTCCACATTACTGCAGGCCTTAATCAATTGAAACAGCAAGAAATCCAGCCCTGGCTCTGCTCTGTGGGGTGCACAGAGCATGTCCTTGGTTGCTGAGCGTGGTTGCTCCACAAGGCAGAAATGAATCCAGCTTTTCACAAGTGGTTTCTTTCCTTTCTCAATCTTGCTAATCTTGCTTGGATTTAACCCCTGCCTCCTCTGAGTGCTTGGCCACAGCAGCAGGGCCAGTCAGGGGAGCTGCTGGGCTGTGATGGGAACGGTGCTAGGGAAGTTGTCAGCATCCTTTAAACCCAACCTTCTCTCTGGATGAGGTTCCCACAGGCTGTCCCTGCCTCTGGGCACACATGGGACCCTGCCCAGGGGGCTGCCAGGGGCAATGAGCTCTGTAGTGTCACACACCACCTGCATGTCCTCCAGAAGCAGCACCCCCCGCCCTGGGGCCCAGCCTGTGGGTGTGATTGCTTCATCTACAGAATAAGCAGATAAATAAATGTTAATGAACATCTGGTCTCCATAAACCAGATCAATTAAAATTAATAGGCATCTTATTCATTTAATGAACAAGTTAACCATATTCTAAAACAGCCATAAGAAACATACAGCTTCCTGCTGGGACACACTGAGAGGATATCCATTTACTGGCAGAGCGGGGAGGGGGTGCAAGGCCACAACTCCCAGGACAGTGTCCTGCTCTGGACACCTCCCATGTCCCAGACATGACCATGGCCACAGCATCACTGTCCACAGGCACTTGAGGAGAATGGAGGTCACAGCTGGCTGGCAGGGAGGGACAGGCCACAGCACGTGTGAGGATGGCAGGGGTGTCTCCCTGATTCAGAGGGCACTGTGATGGCAGCTGAGCCCCAAAACGAGCTGAGATGGTTGTCACACGTGGACTAGACTGCCCCACACCCAGCCAGGGCTCCTCCTGCCCCACAGCCTCCGTGGTCAGCCTTGGGGTTGTACTTCCCACCTGGGAGCTACACCTCCTGCAGGCTCTTGTACTTTGGGCCTTACCCAGCTACAATTCTCGTTAGTCCACACCCATTCCCAGCAAAGGCATCACTCAACACCAGTTTGCAATGGTTTGGGTACCCCCACACCAGTGGAGGGGGCAGACACAGGGGACTGATGCTTGCTCTGAATTCAGGGCATACACTCTCATTCCAAGCACCACATTCTACTGTCAGCAACACAAATCCCTCCAGGCTGTCCCAATCCCCTTCTCCCTTGATGCTCAGCCTGCAAGTCCTGCCTGTGGCCACCAACACCAACTGCTGACAAAAAAAAAATATCACTTTCTCAGAGGAAAAGGGACTCTTTCCCCAGCCTTCAGTCAGGGGAAGAGATCCATATCAAACACAGAAGCAGCAGAAAGAAACTTTGGCCCTGCCAGCTCACATTTAAGCAGCAGATGAAAGAACTAAATGAGAATATCATTCTACTCACTCCCCACTGACCCCACAGTGCTCAGTGCCCTCGTCCCTGTTCTGCAAAACACAGCCAAGAATATAGGTGGTATCACTTCAGTTGTTTGCTTTACTCATAAATTCACAAGTCCAGCAAAATTTATCAGAAATCTGGATTAGGCCTGTACAATCCATATATAAAAAGGGTTGGTTTATTGTAGTTCAAATACATAAACTGAACAATCCCAACATTTTCAAAATTAAACTTTAGAAACACAAGTTTAACATTCAAAACAGGAGTATAGTTTACAAGAATTGTCCGGAGAGGGAATCCACAGTCTAATCCAGAGTATGTAAAGATCACTTTATTGTAAATAAAAATGTGTTTATACAACCATCCTGGCCTGCTCAGTCACCTCTGGGATGCACCAAGTGTTTCCAGCTTCGAGCAACAGTTATTAGACAGATCTTCACTTGGGCAGAGCAACGTGAGTGCTGCTAATTCATGGCTGGGGGCAGGAACAGAGCAGCCTGTGAACTAACCGGGTTTGGTCTCTGAGTCCCAATTCTCCGCTCAGCTCTAACCCTGGCTTTAACAGACTTAGTTCCGTTCCCAAGGGCGGAAGCAGGGAATTGGGGCGGGTGTTTCCAGAGCAGGCTGTCAGTGATCAATAATTTAAGCTATGAGAGCATGTCACTCTTCAGTCAGGGACTGTGGGAACCATTAGGCAGCTGGTGGGACACACGTAGGACACGCTCAAACCACAGTGTGATCACCCCCGGGACTCACATGTATGACACTGCTGAGAGGAAAGCCCCTGGTACCAGACGTCCACACCTCACACCCCCCGCCCTGAGACCCGCAGTCATACAACAGCCCCACACCTTGGGATTCATCAGTCATGCCCCAATTAATTCATAAATACCTTTAACGTGGGCTTTCGTTGTTGTTTCCCTCCCCAGAGACCATTTTATGTTCACAAATGCTGCTCCTGCCTCTGCTCCTCAGATGTTTGAATATATTCACGGCAATGGATGTGTGTAACCTGACAGATGGCTCATGCAAGCGTTTGGATTTAACAGACACCCTTGGATTAGGAGCATTCCATAACTATTTCGTGGTTCTCCGCGTGGGCTCGGAGGCGGTGGGGGGCGGGGGCGGCCCGCGCCGGTCCAGGTCATCCACGTAGGACACGATGAGCTTGCGCCGCTCCTCCGGCACACAGTCCAGCACCAGGTACCGCTTGTCGTTCTGCAGGATCTTCTCCACGTCCTTCAGGTGCTGATCAGACTCCTGGATCAGCTTTTTGGATCTGAAAGCAAGTGTGAGAATTACCACTGGAGCACAGGCTGGGAACCCTCAGGAATGCCGGTGCTCCTGAGGTGGCTGCTTGGGCTCAGGGAAGCTGCCCCACCACAAGGAAGCACAAGGAGTCAACAGACAGGCCAGGCAGGGAAGGGTACAGGGACATGGCCATCTTCTGAGCTAGAAAGTTGTCATGATAGGTTGGGACTGAGCACGTAACAGTGCCCTGGGCACAGGAAACAAAGGCTCATTGCCTACACTTGTGCCACATTAACTAAGCACCGTGAAAGACTCATCTAACTTAGGCATCAGCTTGTGCAAGGAGAAAACAGACATCCATTTGCTGCCGTTTATATGGCAAAGCACAACAAAAGCCAAGTCCTGCGCTGGCATCGCACTCCCCACCTGTAGGTGATGAATTTGGTCTCTTTGAGCAGCGTCCGGAAGTCAGCTTTGGCAGTGATGTATTTGTCTCGGATGTATTCCTCAAACTCCCTTTGCTTTTTCTGAAAGATGAAAGATAAGCTGAAAACACTGAATGCAGCTCCAGTACTTCTGCAACTGAACACACTGAACACCAGAAATAATTACATGTTAGTTACAGTTTTCCTTATCTTTTACATTTTTAATTTTTTACAAATTGTATGTAATTACTAACACCTGCATTCACACAGAGCACAACCCACTGCAGCAGCCACCAACTCACTTCTCTGTACCCTGCACCACGCTGGAAGTCAGCAAGAGCAACACAAACCACTTACCCTGTCACTCGAAGAGAACTTAATGCACCTTGGATCTTCTTTAATGATTTTTTTCACTTCCTTCCATGTTGATGTTAAGGTTATCTTTCAAAAGAAGCAAAAATAGTTAAAAGAAAATTAGATTCTAAGAATACAAAATGCAAACACTACTACTGCTGAAGCCTTTAAATATCCCACAAGCCCACTGAGAAAGTTGCTGCTGTATTTAAGTGTTGGGTTTTGATTATTCACACCATTACATTTGTATTTTTAACTAGCTGATTTTATATACTGACTTTTCTTTTGTATTTTGAGATGGCATTTTCAGGTCAAGGTCCTCCAAATACAACTTCCCAAAGTCTTTTTCTAGTACATATTCACGTGCATATGAATGTGTTGTAAAAAATTACCTTCAGAAAATTTGCCTCTAAACTAAATGAACTCATACCTTAAAAGTGAGGTAAAAACTTTCAGGTTAAGTGAAAGCCGCCTGAAGTTGGCACAGAACTAAAAAAAGAGCAAGGCCCACTAAAGGCCCAGTGCACAGAATCAGGGATGGATCCCACAGCATGAGCAGAGTAAAAGCTTGTGTTTGGCAGCACAAGATAAAGCAGGAGAACATCGAAACAGATGAACTGGGTAAGACTATACTGATGGTCACTAGGACAAACAGTCTGGATATGTGAAAGAGTTAGTGAAGAGTATCAAATAACTCCATGATGAAGAAATAAAAAGAAGATGAAAAGATCACTGATTAGAATTTTATATGTAAATGCACTGTATGTTCCACTAAAATAACACTCCAGATAAACAGGTAAGGAAACACAATGCACAGGTTTTGTTATGAAGGTAAAAAAGAGAGTGGTGAAGCAAAGTGGGCCCTGGAAGTAAAACCAATCAGAGTGTGCAACAGAAAAACAAATCCCAACAGGCTGCAAAGATTTTTCAGTTTGAACATCAGCAGCTCTTACCGCTGAAGTTTCATCCAGAAGTTGCCTGAAGTGTTCCCTCTTCTTTTTGGTAAGTGCCTCAATGTGTTCGTTAAAGAGCTTCTCTTTCTCCTCCCTCTCGAGCAGAGACCCAGACTCCCAGCGGTGATCTTTGCGCAGGGTCCTCCTGGTGTCAGACCAGGACACGTCTGAAGAACGCACCTGAGCCAGAGATCATTCGTTTTAAACCACTTTTTCTAAAGTTCATTGACAATTCTTACATCCTTATTTTTTTATTTTACCTTGTTTGAAGTTAAGGTTAAAAGATAAAACCTCAGCTTTTAAGGACAGACTGTAGCAGGTGCACCTGAACTGTTCAGTTCAAACACGGAACAGGCAGTGGCAGAAGGAATCCCTCTGCATCGATTTGAAGCAGATGGAGATGTCCCACTGACCTGGCTGAGCATTCTCAAAACCAGAAAATTCCAGCACTCTCTACTCTGTTTTCACCAGGGTGCTTGGAAAGGCAGTCTCGGAGATTATGATTTCCAGAGACAGCAGGAGCTCTGCCAAAACCCTCAATGGGATTCCACCCCCATATAATCTGAACTCCAAATGCCAAAATGCTTTTACAGGGAGCACCAATCAGCCAGAGCCTGCTCTGAGCAGCTGAGGGGCCTGTCTGTGCCTCACCATGTCCGACAGCAGCGCTTTGAAGTTCTGTATGGCCTCCTCCCGCTTGTGCTGCTCCCGCTCCCGATCGATCTCCTTGGTTTGCTCCGAGCGTGCTTTCTGCACCTCCCGCTCTCGCTCCCGCAGGCTCGCCTCGATCCGCGCCTGTCGCTCCAGCTCTTTCTCCTTCTCAGAATCTAAATTCTGACATGCAAGAACCAACTTTTCTCAACAAAAACACCACCTTTCACTAGACAGGTAGGTGAACTAAAGGGCTATCAAACTAAAGGCAGCTTGGAAAGAAACACTTCTTATCAATTTGGGATCTATGGGGTACAAAATTTTGCTTCAAGAGCTGTGATGAAGCGTTACAGGGTTTACCCGGGGTAGAGAAAAATTTGGTCACAGAACAACTATTCCCAGGAGCATGTTGTGTTCAGTGACAAACTCTGAATAAGGGGCGACAAGGTGATCACTGTTGGCCCAGTTTTACATACTTAACCATTAATTGCCTGGAAGAAAAAGGTAGGAATATTGGATTAAGAGAGAAGCATAGTGAAGGAAGTATGAACATATATCCCTGAAGTAAGCTCAGCTGATAGAGAAAACCACAGCAAAGGTAATGCTACCCATCCTAGGAGGAAATAATCAATGTGGTGTCTCTAGTTTCTGAAGTTTTACAGCAATTTTTACAACCAATGGCTCCACAGGAGTCTCTGAGGGATAAATTCTGCCAGAATTCTGTGTCCATGCAGGTGTCACAAACATCCCACCAGAGACAGAACTTCTAAGTTCCAAGCTGTCTTCTAGGGTACCAGCACAGTAATGCTGGTATGGAATTCTCCTCAGCATGGATCTGTCTGCCCACAGCCCACCCCTAGCCACAATCCCAGTTCTCCCTGCTGACCTTGGCTATTTTCTCGATGTACTGCTTGAACAGGTCCTCCCTCTGTGAGGAGCTGTCCACCGCCTTGTACCGCGGGTCAGTCTCCACTTTGTCCTTCACTTTGCTCCAGCGAGACTGACTGTCCAGGTGGTGGTTTGCCAGCAGCTCAAAGAAGTCCATTTTGATCTGTTGTACAGATAGAAACAGAGAGACAACACTTGAGAAAGACACTCTGATATGCCAGTTTGCTCTTATGAAAAAAGGAGTCAACTTACCTCCATCAGAGGGAGCACATTAACATTATATACCATTGCAATTTAGAGAAATCACTAAACTCTGAATTTAGTCATAATTGCAGCCCAAATTTACTGTCCCTTGGGACAATTTTACCAAAGCAGATACGTTAAGGTGATCTGCTACACCTTAGATGAATACTATTCTTTAAAGAATAATCCACCAATAGAGTTCTTATTCTTGTACTCCAATTTAAGCTTGTTTTTGAACTTCTACATATGTATCAAATTAACAAGTTACTGATGCTGCATCATAGCATTTTGCACATCAGTACTCCAGAAGCCATGCAGCTTCAAACAGGGCTCTAGAGAAATCAGGTATTTATGGATTCATCCTCCAGGTGTACAATGAACAGAGGTGAATGCTTGGATCTGCCGACAAAGAGCAATGTCTTAAGATGGATCTAACCAATAATTACCCATATTAAAATGAAATAAAATATATAATAAAATTATATTTAGGATCGACATGTACATCTATATAAAAGTTCAAGGAAACATTTTAGTCTACTTTGTCCATCGGAAATGGCATGTCAGCACTCTGTCCATAACAACAGCCATTGCAAGGGCTGGCAGAGGATCAATCATAGTAGGTTTTATTTCAACACAACCAGCAACATGTTTTCATCTGAACTCCCAGAACCAGCAGTTGTAAGGGCAACTACTCTGCCTTTATTAGATATCTTGATTTCTGGGGTGGATGATCTCCCTGTTCCTGCTGCACTTTAGGTCCTTGGTCATCACTGTATTCACTCCAGGCAGGCTGGTTTGGCACTTCAGCCCCCCCTCCTGAAGCAGAGGTGAGGGGCTGGATCACCTCGCTCACCAGGGGTCAGGGAATGCTCGAGGGCCCTGCAGGGAGGAGGGTTCTGCCTCCACAGCTCCCCACACCCTGCCGGGATGCAAATTAAACCCGGCTTTATGGCACACAAATTAAAAACCCAAAATCCAGGAGAAGGACAGGCCATATGTCATTTGCTACTTCTCTCCCCTCCTCAACCCTTAAAAAATGGAAACCAGCAGAAGCAGTTTAGCTGCAGAACACTGAGGTTCCTCAGGGAAGAGAGCAGATGGACAGAGCAGGCTCTGGCTTGCCAGAGACCTGGCACATCCCCATCCTCTAGAATGTGTTTAGCTACAGAATGCAGGAATGGGATGAAGATCAGCACCAATAGTCTGCAGCCTTGCCCACCAATAATTTTAGTTCTTCAAAATATTAACATATAAACATAAAAGGCTCTATAGGCTCTTTCTTTACTATCCCAAAGAAGACTAAGGCAGTAAAGCAGAGATCAGAGAACAGCCTGTTAGTGCCAGTGGGATGTTGTGCTACAGCTACAGTGCTATTGCTTTATCTTAAAGGAGCTCAACAAAATGCTAAGCAAACCATTTATTCATTGTAAAATTAAGAATGTTGTTTCAAAACATCTTAAAACATGCATGCAGTATTGAAATATGAAGCTTTCTAAGCCATGGCATTTTAAATATTTGTTAGAAACCAAACAGTTCCCAGCTGTTACCACAGAAGTCTCTAAGGTAAGGGTATCTCCAAGCTCCTGCACAAATCACCTGTGCATGGATGTGTTCCGTGGGATCAGGACTGCACACCTGCCACACTGCTGGGAGCTCTGTGGCACCAGCTGCCACACAAACCCTCCCCTGAGGTCACCACTACAGGCTGCAGGAAGGTGGTCCCATGGGAGCTGCCAGAAGCAAACCTCCAGTCTCCCAGGAGCTCCTGCCCAGCAGTGTGGCTGCCAGTGTGGCACCCCGCATTCCCTTGGGAGCTCCTTCCCAGCAGCATGGGCACCACTAGGGCCTCTCAATCCCTCCCTCCCTCAGGAGCTCCTGCCTGGCTATGTGAGCACCAGTAGCACCCCTCACTCCCTCATCCCCTCACCTCCTCAGAAGCTCCTGCCTGGTTGTGCAGCCACTGGTAGGACCAGCTGTGGCCTCTCCAGCTCCAGACTGGGCAGGGATCAAGAGGGCACAGCCAATTCCGTCCCCCAGAAAAACCAGCAGCACTTCAGGCTTAAGCGCTCTAAAGCACGGCTTTCACTCCACTCAGGTGCCCGGTGCACAGCACAGGTGACGCCAAGCCATTTTAAATTTAGAAAAGAAGGAGAAAATGTCTCAAAAACTTGAGTCTAAAACATCTCACCAAGGAACACCCCTTTCAGGTTCCAGCTCCGGATGACGAGTTCCATGTGCCTGCATAGAGGGACTCGCTCGACCAGCGAGTATCACACAGAGCTCTGGACCCAGGGTAGGGGACGGGACACAGCCACCAGCACGGGGCTGTAGGGCACCTGCAGCTCAACATTTCAGTAAGTCTGTAAAGTGGGATGTGAGGCTCACCCACTGGCATGGTTTGTCCCAGGGACATGGAACAAGGCTGTGTCCTGGGACAGCACAGGAGCAGCTTGGACACCGTTACCTGCCCACAGCCCTGATACCCCCAAGCCCCCCATACTCCTCCTCTCTGCCATCTGAGAAGCACTGGCATTGGATTTACTCACTGAAATTAGGCACAGGAATAAAACCAGCCACTGAAAACACTGGCTGCTCCACCCCCATCCCATAAGCCATTACTCTATGAGGTAAAATCAAACATTATATGATCTAAAACCCTTACATTAAAGATTTCTGTAAAGTTGATCCTCCCTCAGTAAAGATTTTGGACTTTTACAACAGACTGAGAAAGCTTCAGGTTAAATGCCTTAAGTTTTCTTTTATGTTTTAAGCACTTTCAAAATAAAAGGAAAATAAGGCTGAAAACATTTCAGGTGTATTTAGAAGTCTTTTTTTTTTTTTTTGGCAGTTAACACATTGCAGGTACAACTCTCATCACTTCACAAGGAAAAAAACTAAAAAAATGTAAAGTACCGGAACTGCGGGAGGCTAAAGTCACCACACAGAGATACCAATGCTTTCCTCACTAGGGAATCCCATAATATTTGCGTGTCAGTGATTGACAGCTGTCAGACTGAACTGATTGACAGGCCGCACAGCACATAACTGTAAAGTCTATCCACTTGTTATAAAACAGAATACATAAAATGGTTACAAGAGGCTTTTGGAGAAAAAAAAAACATTATTCAAAGCAAACAAATACAATCTCTCTTAATTTTAGAACAATCATGCAACAACAAAACTAGTATTTATTCTTTAAAGTCTTCAACTGCACTATTAAGATGCAAAAATGCTTTAAAATTGCACATTCACAATCAAAATGCAGTATGTAAAATCTAGTTTTGAATTACATCAGTTCCCCTCTGAAAGCATAATCATTTATGGAAAACAGCAGCAATAGGGCAACCTTTGTGAAAATTTGAGTACACAACCAAATTAGATCAGAGCACCCAGATTTTAAAAATATGCAAAGCTTCCTAAAGAATGAAATTGTCCCCAAATCTGACTTGTCCCCTGGCACCTTTCCCTCCCCAAAGCATTCCAGGTAGGGAAATCTGCAATAATTTCATACTACAAAATAAACATTGCAGACTTCCAAATGTCCAAAATGATTAGTCTTCAGAGGTGACCTCCACTCACACACACACACAGGGACGTGGCAGTCAGTGGCCCCAGGTTTTGGTGACCCCATTTGATGTCCCCTCTGCAGGGAGAAGAGCTGCTCCCCACCACCAGCAGTGCGGGGACATGACATTGGCAGATCATTAATCTGTAATAGCTGACCTTTAAATCTAATAAGCAGCAGTTTATACATAAGATCTATTTACTCAAAAAAAAGTTCCTAAGTGTCTGCTTTGAGATGGAAAGGAAGGATATGGGAACTATTTGAAATTTAATTGAAGTACCCTCAGGGAACTGCAAGTTCTGCCTGCTTCCACAGAGGGAGCACAGAGGTAATGGCAAACTCTGGGGTTCCAGCCAAACAGCGTAAGACTCCTTTTCATGCTTCAGGATAACAGAACTTAGTAAAAAAAAACAACCAAAAATCAAGCAAAAATCAAGCATTACTCCAGTTAAGAAGATAATGTTATTTGCTTGGGTAAATGAAAAAAAGTGTCATTATTTAAGCAAACTCAGCTTCACCAATAAAAACAATTCAATTCTAGATACTCTAAAAGTCAGTAAAACTGTAAACTTGAAATGGTTCAGAAAGACTAGGGGGACACCCCTGAAGTGTTTGTCTGCATCACCTGTAGGAAAGCCCAGGCCCCTGTCTCAGGGAAGCCAAGCACTGGCTCTGTCCCATCTCACTCACACCACTCACACTGCTGGAACTCAAGAGTCCCCTTACCTTCTCTCCCCTGGTCTTCGAGTCTTCCTTCTCCTTCTTTCTTGCCGCTGTGATAAACTCATTAAACAAGGCCTCTCGATCTTTCATCTTTTCAATTGCCTTGAACCTCGAGTCTTTAGCATGCTTGGCTGCAAATTCACTAAAAGTAGTTCTGCAACAAAATGGCAAGTGAACTCATTTGGCAGAGCTGTCTGGGCTGGGAGGCAGGTTCAGCAGGGAAATATTTCCTCTGCTGCAATATATGCCAGAGCACAACTTAAAAAAACCCAAAAGGCAAATCCTATGGTTTAACTACAGAGCTGCTCGACCCATGAACTCTGTAATAGGAGCCAGCACTCACACGAGAGGTGTTATCAGAGACTTACAGGGGTGGGTTGGTTTGTTCAGATACAGCCACCTGCACAACAGGCAGGTGTAGGTGTAGAGAGAGACTACAGTGCAACCAAGAAGAAGAAATGAAAAAAACTCAGTTGTCTACAAAACTCTTTGTGTTTCTGTGGGTTAGCAGTTCAGCCACCAGTCTGTCCAGGTATTTCACAGCTGTGAAACCAAAATTCTGAGGTGCATTCACTTGCAGCCAAACCATGCTAAGAGTTCACCAAGAAAACAAGCCTTTGGCAGGAGTCCCCACAGAACACTGGCTGTACCAATTCTTCCCCCTTCAGTGTACAGTGCAGAATCTGAGCTCAAACCACATGGAGCTGAAACCCCTTCAAACACTATGGGCAGAGGCAGCAATACTGGGCTTTTGACCCATCATCCCACAGCATTTCCCTGACTATTCTCTCACCTCCAGGGCCAGATTCCAACCTGTGCAGTAGGTATAGTACTGCCACTTACCTCGGAAAAAAATCACTATTGTGCTTTTTCCAAGCTCTGATGCAAATCTGGCCCCAAGAATACGTGAGACACTTATAATCATAGGAATGTTTTCATCACAGCATGGAAATAATTAGACTTGGAAAATCCAGCCTACTGTTGCTGTAGGGTAAATTGAAACAAGAAGAGAATTTGGTAGCTTATTCAAAAGGATTAGAAAGTGAATGTAAAGCTAGATTGAAGAACAAGAGCTGCTCAAGTGAAGTGGAACACAAACTCTTGAGCATGTTGGACTGAGATAGATGATAAAAAACCAGTCTGGCACTCACAGAAGTACAGCAATATCTTTAGACAAACACTGAAACCAGAAGACAAAGGATAAGATTAAACAAGACAGCATTTCAGCTGGAACACTCTTTCCCACCCCAGCCCATGATCAGTCCCAACATGACATATTGGAGAGATGCTGGAAGCTGAGAATACTAAAGACAACATAACTGTTCCTTAAAGCATTTCCATGCCTCCATTCTTCCAGCCTACTGCTGAGTTATTAGTCAGATCTGAAGCAACTTAAAAGTTAACGTAACACTGACTTGTCACCAGATTTCCAAAAGGAGTCACTGGAAAAAACTGAGCTGAAGTGAAACAAATGAGCTGTTATTTCACTGGAAAAGAATTAATGCCAGATGAGCCAAGAGATGCTGAAAGAGGACATTCTGGAACTCATCTGGTGACATAAGCACATATCTCATGACCTCTATGTGAGGAAGCTGTGAAACAAACAATCCCAGCAATGAAATCTTGAACGTACATTCATCGTCATCCCCCTGCTCTTACCACTGTCAGTGGGTCTGAATCTGAGGGCTGTGCAATCATTGCTGTATTAAAGCAACCAGAATATTCTATCATATTATCATTAACGTATTTTGTAACCAGAGAAACGTCTCTTCAGCCCCCTCCAAACCCAAGAAACCTCCCTACTACTTCTCAGAGAAGAAGAAACAGGGTTATTAAAGAAACTTGTGGTGGATTCCAAAGCCTTTCTCACAATCCAGGCAGCACGCTGGGGATTTCTACAAACTGAAATATGTAAATCACTATAAATACATAAATCATTAGAAATATGTAAATCATCATAAATCACAAGTTCTATTACTGCACAGATTAGGTGAATACAAGCAGGAAAAAGAAAGTTTCAACAATATATGATGATTTTTCTCCTCTTTGCCCATTCTGAACAAGGTTAATCAACTCACTACAACCCAACATCCTGTATTCAAGCAGAGCTTATGCACACAAACCGTAAAGAAGCTCCTACCTGGGATTAATCTTTGCTTCTTCCATCATTTTCTTGAAATCCTCCTTGGCCTGCATTATTTTATTTTTCTTCTCCTTGCGCTCTTCCTCTGCTCGGGTTTTCACATACTGATCAAACACCTACAGAAACACCAGTCACCCACAGCAAACACACAAACCTGACACACAGCTCTAGCTAAGAGGGAGGAAAGATCCCACTTCTTTCCTTCTCTCCTGTTTCCTTTCCTCTCACCACAGAACCAACACAGACGAGGCAGAAAGAAGGGTTAGGTACTCTCTGTATTTCAATGTGCAAATGATCCACACTGCTGCACATGAAGGGTGCTGTACCTAACACAACATCTGAGGACCTGGGAAGAAGTTCCTTACACATTCCAGTTAATATTTTCCTGGGTCCCATGTTTCAGACACTTCCTGTGTTCTCGAAGCTCTCCATTTCCCTACATCCACTTGAAGAAAAGCTGCTGAAGTGAGAATTCACTTAACAATAAAAATGCACTTTAGTCTTTTAAAATAAATAGCTAGATTATTCATTACACTAATACTTTGAAGAGATACTGATGACTCCCACAATTCCATTCAGGTTTTGGCAGCTCTCTGTACACATAAACCTTTCACTGTACCAAAATATGACATCTTCTGACCACAGGAAATAAAACAACTATCAACACTTTCCCTTGCTGGCTTCTTCCATTTCCAGACAAACCCTAATCATGACAAACCCCCCCCCGCAACATGGATTAGTCTGGAAGGTTTACAGGAACAAAACCAGACTGTGGATTCAGATAAACCTGTAGTAGCTGTGTCTGGATGGAGAGTGAATTTGACTTTTTTACCTGTTTCCTTTCTTTTGGGTTGAGCAGCAAGTAACGAGGATCAAACACGATCTTGTGCAGCTCTTTCTCCCAGGTTGAAAAGGCAGAGACCTTTAATTAAAAGACAAATACATAAAATATATGGAAGTTGTACAGTTTTGCTTGAAAACTCCAAGACATCTGATGAAAAGATGGAAACAAACTCATCCTGGAGTTTTCACTACTAATGGATGATGGAGGCTGTCATAGAAAGTTTCAACACTAACTAGCTCTGAAAACTTATAAATGATAATACACACTGATTTACTACTGCAGTGTGACATTAAAAACAAAAAGTACATTGGAAGAAAGCCTTGAGAGGCTTGTTCCACAGGCAGCTGGAAGCACGCACATTTTTCAGTTACTATCCAAATAGCCCAATTTCTCTATCAAAATCGATCAGCATCAAGAAGATAGCAGATTTAGTTAATTAATAGCAAAAAGTCTCCCACTGAAGGCTAAGACTGTACAGACTGGACTGGAAGTTGCTGATTTTCTCAGTAGGAATATTTCCAAAAACATTAAGGATATGTCCGGTTTGTGTGTCCCATTTATCTTCAATGGCAGCTTCCAATTAAGTAATTACTTAACTTGGGAAAAAATTGGAAAAACAAAAAAATATCTTTTGATCCTCTCTCATTTCAATTACTTAGAAATCAAAATATTGCTGTAATTCCAGATTTCTTTGAAATCTGGAGTCTTGTACCAAAAGCATCCATTGATCAGAGGCAGGATGAGACTATTCCCTTACACGAAACATCACAGGTTCGGAATTCACCAAGAACTGAGACCTCTGCCCAGCCTGACCTGAACCTCACTCACTCCCTCCCTCCTCACACACACACAGAGGTTTCTGACCCCTCTTTCCAGCAGCATGTCCTTGAACTGCTTCATCCGAGCCTCCAGTGGGACGATGGCTCTCTCTCGAGCAGCTTTAATCTCAGCCTCCATAGCAGCCTCCTTCTCAGAATCGATGTCTTTGATATCATCTTTCCTGAAAAACAACAAACATAAAGCGTAATTTGAGAAGTAAAATTCCAGCCTTGTAGACAAAAGACAAACCACACCAGGACAGGATGGATATCACCCATTGCTCCAGAAACACAGGCTTACAATCTATGAATGCCATTCTCAGACATGGATATGAATGCTTTCCTGCCAACAGCTCAGGAGCCAAGGTATTCCAAATAACTTCAGTGTCAATAGGTGACTCCAAGCAATCAGCACACTCTGGCTGTGTTCAAAGGTCTTGCCAGAAGTGCAGCAGATTTTACATCAACAGCACTAATTTTCTGTTCCCCTCTTCAGGGCCATGAGGCACTAAGAGAGTTTGTTAAGACTAGGAAGACCTCACAATCTCCTGGACAACTATGCTGTTTGCTGATTTAGGTTCATTAAGAGCAAATGTCCTTCATCACAAACAACCCCCACCCCTTACTGACAACAGCTCCATGATCATCCCTATGAGCACATAAATAACATGGCAAAACCACTCTTAAAACAGTCTAAGTATATCACATGTATCACTTCCAAAAGGCAACCAGACCAAAACACCTAAACCAAACTCTTAAACTGTAACAGAGTGAAAACAGAGAAACCACTATGAAAATCTTGGTGGCTGGATATTTTAGTAACAAAGTCTTGTGCCCAGAAATTAGCGAACAACAGAATCAAGTTATGTAAGATAAACTGCACTCAAAACCTTCCTTGGTTTTACCAACTTACACCATTTATTTCCAAAGAGAGGCTATTTCCTCTCTGCGTTAGTTTCAGCTGTGTCAGGGAAATATCAAATACCTGAGCTGCTGAGCAGCAGAAAGCTGATGACTGTTCCCTAACCCTCCCAGTTCCTGTTCTACTCTGCTGGACACAACACACACATCTCAGGTGACAAACTTCAGTTATTTTACCTACACAGACTACTTGGTATTGACAAAGAAAAAACTTACTTGCGCTTTTTTATTTTAATAGGCTCATCTTCGTTTGCTTCCTCTGCTGCTTCATGCTCTTCTCTAACTGTAACAGATTTCAACAACACTTTTATTTTATATTGATGAAAAGTTTGTCATTTACAAGTGAAGTTTCCTGCACAAACTGAGGACAGTGTGTGCAGCAATGCCGTTCTGACAAAGGCATACACATGGTTCTCAAGTCACTTTCAGAGTAACACTACAGGAATTTGAGGGGCAGGACTAGTGGACTTGCAGCCAACACGGGATTTAAAATGACAAACACTGACCTCTTATTTCTAGGGGAAAACAACTCAAGCTAAACAGTCTAATGAAGCACAGTTGGATCTCCTGATTACCCACTCGCCCTTTTCTCTCCTCCAGCTATCAAACCCAAATATCATCCCAGCACCATCTACTTGCATTCAGGCCAGAGAAATATCATACCAGCAGACCCTTGAATGTTCTCTGCTCCTGCCAGCTGTTTCCACACTCTACCCTGACTGATGATCTCTAAGTTAACTCCTCTTCTGTGAGCGCCCATTGGAACATTATGATTAATCTTTTCTGGCCTTTTGCTTACAAAACTAACAGAATCTTTCTTTTTAGTCAGTAAAAAATGTGGGGTTTGTCAGCCTGTTGGCTTTTTGCAAAACAATTAACCTTGTTAGTATCTACTTTCTTTAATGGGCTGGTTTTTTCCCAAAGAACTCCACAATCTGCACTCCCATCAGCCTCCTACATTCCACACTTGAACACATTTTCAGTATGTCCTTACATTTCTGTCACTTACTTAAATGTTACAAGCTTTGGACATCAACACAAAATAAGTGATAAGTTATATTCAGACTTCCTACGACAGCAACAAGATTGCTCTTACTAAGTTTTTTTCCTTCTTCCATTCCTTTTTTGTGAGGAGGTTCTTGAATAATTTTGTCCACATCAGCTCTCCCAATGAGGTCGTCGGGTCGGTCCCACATGGACAGTCGGGTGGTGGGGTTGTAGAAGAACACACGCTCGTCCCCTGTCCACACCACACACCTGGGGATGGGACAGGAGGGCTCAGATTACCTTGTCTTCACTCATGGTACCCGTTATCATGGTCATACACTGAAGCACAATGACAACACACAGCCCCTGATTACACTGACTACACAACTGCCAGACATTCCTCCTGCCAAAGTGGAACTCCCTGAACTGCTGCTTTTCTCTGATTTGAAAATGCAGTAATTGAAATCTGACATTGAAAATGCAATTTTAAAAATGCTTTTTATCAGGAGCTGCAGGAAGCTCAGTTCTTCTTTAGAAAAACGTTTTAGAGAGTGGAATCAGATTTTTGGATAAAATGTACCTCATCTCTTCAATGCCCACAAAGTGTGAGAAAAAGCAACCTCAGGATCTTGCCAGATTTTTGTAAGTGATGGGATAAAAGAACCACGGAGACAATTTAAAGGGAGACAGTTTTAAACACCAAACATTAATAAAACCCAGTAACAGCTAAATTGCAAAAATGAAAACAATTTCCCTTTCTCATCGGGAAGATTTTTACCTTCGTCATACAAACACCCAAAGATGATTTACACATTTCAGCAAGAGTCAACCTTCTCATGACATCAAATGGGCACCTGAGGAGCTTCTGGGCCAGGTTAAAAAAACCCAGCTTGTTTTGGCCAGCAGGCACAGCTATTTGTTCCCCGAGGCATAGAGTAAGAGATGCCCAAGATTTTTTTTGGCCAGTATTTCATGAGATCAAGAGGAATTAGTGGCAGGTGAAGGGGCTGGGACATGAAATCCTGGCAATGGACCCCTGGGACTCCAGGCAGTGAGGGGCACAACAGCCAATGCTGAGCATCAGGAGAACTGGCACCATGTGAGCAGCACTGGCTGGAAGAACACGGCGCTTTTTGGTACAGCAGCACACCAAGAACAGGCTCCTCACACACCATCACTTGTTCTAATTCCCCAGCAGCTTCCCTAGTGGCTCCAGGACCACAGCAGCAGCCACATACCATGGTGTGCCTGGAATAGGGGTGGTAGCAACTGGCTTGGCCTTCTGAGCTGCCTTCTCTTCCTCTGTCATTTCTTCCTCTTTTGGCTCCTCAAGGGAAAAGCAAGTTAGAGGATCAGGCAATGACAGATGGCTAATTATTCATTATACAGTAACTAAAACCAGCAACTGAATTCTGTGCTTTTACCTACTAAACTACATTGAAGTTCAAAGAAATCAGGATAAAAGCTTTAATTTTTATTCAAACATCCCTTAGCATCCTTAAGAACTATCCTGTTCAGCACAGCAAACACCTTCCAGGGAAGAAGTTACTTCTGTTTACTGAAAACACTACAGTACCCTTTCTAGGACACATGCTCCTAACAGCCTAAACTTAGAAGTTAAAGCACATGGAGAACATGTGAGGTTTGTGTAAAACTGTTCAAAATAATGAGGAGAAGAAATAGGAAAAAAACTATTAAATGTTTCAAACACTCAGGACAAGTTTCATTTTCTGAGCACCTTAAAGTCAGTCAGAGAATACCATGTCTATGTAACGAGCCAACTTTTGCCCCATGTTTTCATTTATTTCTTAACTCACATACTCTGTATCTTTCTTTTTAAATGTCACTTTTTTGTTATGTTAAAACAAACAAACAAAACAATAAAAAAGAAAGGTCTGAGTCCAAAAAGGAAGGCTTTCAAAATCCCCTCCAGAATTTAAGAACTCAAATAACTAGTCATGGCTTCTGCCAACCTGCCTGAGCTGAAAAGCAGACACATCTGTGCAATGTGGGACTCAAGAGTGGCGAGACTGACTATTGGATTTAAGGTCTTTTACCTCCTTTATCAGTTCTTTTATAGGTTCTTCTTTTGGCTCTTCCTCTTCTGTCTCCATTGGTAAAGGCTCCTCTGAGGGTTCTTTAATTGGCTCTTTGACCTTCTCTTCCATTTTTTCTAAATAAAGATAAGACTCTTCCTGAGTGTTAAGGAACCATTATAGAACCACAACAAATTTCTTTTTTTTGGTATAATTTTCCAAGCACACCACCACCAACCCAAAACTTCTTTTCAATGTATTCTCACCACTTTCTGTCCCTCTTAGGTTTTGCAGTGTCTGCTATAAAGTTGTGGTTATCTCCTGTGCCAAGATCTACTTGGGACTGGAAAACGAAATATTCTGAGCTATTATACTAAAAAGCTGGCTAAAGGGTATCAACTAAAGGAATGCTGAGTCACCAAGAAAAATATAAACTAAGTGCAACACTGAAGACCATTTTCAGATTTTAAATTTAGTTTCTGAAGATCTGAAATTCAGCACAATTATCTTAATTTTTTTCCTGGTTACAGCCCTTAGAATAACTGACTTTTCCCTTCACTGGAACCTTCTCAAACACACGTGTACATCAAGTACTCACTTTCTACTGGCACAGGAACATGCACGTACCCAAGGCACAAGATTTGGGAGCAAGTCTAGAACTGAACCTTCTTAGAGCACAGTGGGACACTGCAACTTAAACTCAAGACTAACTTACAATTAGAACTTCAAAATATTCTTAAAGGTGAACAGGGATTAGAAACATTCCCACTCGTGTTTTCAAACACAACTCCTAATGGCTTGACCAATGTTCCCAGTGTACTGCTGTAATAAAAAAAAACCCCAAAAAACCAAAACAACAAAGGTACCTTTTTCTTTCAGTTCTTGGGGTTTTTCCCATGTGGACTCCAAAGTCCTGTTGTTGTAGTAGTAAGTCTTTCCATCTGCTGTTTTGTACTCTGTCCACTCGGAGACCGCGGTGGCTCCGGCCAGCGTGGCGGGGGAGGCGGCGATGGCCACCTGTGGGTGGATCATGGGCACGATGGGGGGGGCCATGCCTGGCAGGACTCCTGGGAAAGGCAAAAAGGGAAAAAGGGAAAAAAGGAAAAAGAAAACAGTAAGTGACGAAGCAGGACCTAAGCACCAACACCTAGCACGTTACTGACTTAACTTGCAAATAATCGACCCATAGAAATAAAAAGAAGGATTGTTTTTCAAAGTTAAATTGGAAAGCAAGGCATTGTAGCCAAATTTCCTTCCTGTGTTTTGCAATCAGTAATGCCCATTCCCAGGCAAATTAGATGGCTTTTTATTTCAATTAATGCATAATTCTGCAGAGAACAAAGCTTGTTATTTTAGACATTTGCTTTAATACTTCAAAATTAAGTGCTCTATTTATTAAAAAAGTCTTTATGAGATCTCTGTAGGAATTTTTTCTTTTAATCTAATCCACTGCTTAATTCAGCTGTCATAAGAGATATTCCTATTGCTCTTAAAAAAGGCAACAGTGGCTTGAATTTGAGCAATAGAATATAGAGTAGAACTCTGATAAATCTTAAATAATGGCATTAATTCAGAGCTTTTGATAAAACCTGATGAGAATGAAATAGTATCAGATTGTTGGGTTTGTTTAGTACTGCAAACTGATTGAATAAAAAAACCCCATTTTGTTGAAATCCTAAAGCAAAATGGCAAGCAAATATCCAAAGATAAGAAAGCCAGAATGCTGCACTATCCTATCTCTCCACTCATCCCAACAAACTGGGTATAATGAACAGATTTGGAAGGACAAGTTCTAGAACACCAATTGAATAGGATTGGAACTACAAGATCATAAATTTGAGCCTCTGACATTGAAAAAGTCTTGTTTTAAATAATGGAAAAGCACACATTACACACTGCAATAACGTGTTCTCAGTGAGTGAGTGTTCTTAAATCCACAATTGAAATATGGAAGTTCACACTCAGACGCACAGACACGCACACAACATGCGAGCACAGCCAGCCACTGCACATGTGGAGCAGGAAAACAAAAATCCACACAAGAAACTAGGAACTAAGTATGGGCATGAGAGTCACAGTCATTACAGAACTCAATGGCTACAGAAAACTATGGGAGTTTGGGTACAGAATAAGCTGACACTAACAGTTATTTGGGAAGTTATTTCCTGGCCAAGTATGATATTTGCATTTATATTGGTTTTAAAAATAAAGTATAAATATAGTCATTCAAGTGGGGAAGCAAATAAAGAAATAAAAGAAACAACCACATTCACTACCATGCCAACTTACAGACAAAACGAACTAGGATGGGTTTGAAAATTACCGGTCTTGGTGGTAGCGACTGTCTTTACATACGGGCAGCTGACTATTTGCATCATTGCTACACCTGCAAAACGGATAGGAAGCATGTTGGAAAGCTGCCATGGGATGTCAGCTACCACGGGGTGCTACTACGGACTTCCTGCCACAATTTGGAATGCCGTTTGCAGCTGGCAGAGGGGGAGCCTCCCGGCAAGAAAATGCGAATTTCTTTTGCTCCAAAGTTTTGTGTCAGATCAAATATAAAACTAATTTTAAGCTGCAGCAACAGTCTCAGCCTACGTTAAACCAGCTGTTCAAGTTACTGGGATGTCATTAAAAAGAAAAAAAGTATTTCAGTGAAGACTCAGGGGTTTAAGTTCATCCCATGGGGAATGCAGCTCTCCTTATAGGACAGCACCACGGGAAAATATCCCACTACTGAGACTGCTTGCACAGGCAGCCTCTGCTGGGGCAGACCCAGAGGGAGCAGCAGCACAGTGAAACTCACAGGCTTTGCTGTCCCCAGTCTGCTGCTGCACTGAGAGAGCAGGGTAAGGGTGGATGGACAGATCTGAACTAGTCAGAGCAGCGAGAAGGGGTGACAGCCAAGTGCAACCCAGTGGGAAAGCTGAGGGTATGAGGATCGTTACAGAAAGGCTGCAGGTGGAAGAAAGGGGGTAAAAAGCAATGACACTACAGACAGAAGTACATAAAGCTGCACTAGGTCAGGGGCAGCCCAAATTTTCTTTATTTTAGATTATCAAGAATGGCACAAGCTAGAAAATACTTTAAAAGCTGTAATTTGCCCTCAGAAAGGGGGCACCATGCACTGGTCTGCTCTCCAGCTCAGTAAGAAATGACACAGAAAGGTACAAAGAGGAAAGCAGCTTATCCTCTTTGATCAGGCCAAAAATCAGCAGGAAATTAGACAGGGATGGGGGGAATGCATTTCCAAAACCTCCATTTTGGGTGTGGAAGGCAACTATAGAAATTCTCTCTGGTTGGTCCAGTCTGGACACTCAGAAACTGAAATACTTCAGAAACCTCCCCTTCATCATCGGAGGTGGGAAATGCTCCAGAGGAAAGTGAAATTAAACCCCTGTGCTTATAAGCAAAATAATTTCTGTGTTTGTTCATTAGAGATCCTGTGTGGAAAGCATACATAAATACTGCCAATTTATTTAAAAATATATTTGTGAGAAGCTAAACTAGAATTGTAATGTTCTTTAGTAATGATTTCAATGAGAAAATCCCAAACTTGTTTTATTTAATTAAGTATGAATTGAGACATAAACACATTGACTTAAACAGCACTAATTGAAGTGTTCATCTAAACTGGGGGAGTGGTCATGTTATGTACTTGACAATGGATCTGCAAATTCGTTTTGTTAAGGAAGTTACAGCATGTCTCCAAGGTGGGTCAGTATGAACAGCACTGTCTGCAGGGCACTGGAGTTAGGGATGCTGCAGCACAGGTAGGACTGAGCAAACACCCAAGCTGTTTCCCCTGTCAAAGTCATTCCCAAACATACAACTGACTTAGAACGGAGGAATTGAGAGAAAGCAGACTTACTTTTTAAGATCTGAGATTATGAGATATCACTAATGAATTCTTCCCTTGCTCTCCCTTACTGCAGTGTAACAGAGATCAACTGTGAAATGACTCAAGAGTGGTATCCCCATCATCTCTGTCCCTCTAACTTCAAATCCCCTGGCTGATACCTCACCTAGTGCTGCAAAACAGTCTAAACTTCAAAAGCCTTTCTGACATGACTTGATATTGCCATGAAGTGATTTTGACTTCTCTTCTGTTTCTTGTTCCTGTAAGAGCTTTTAAAGGTTTCCTTATCTTTTACAGTGTTTATAAACACTCACAACCAACTCAAGTTAGAATTAGCTGAAAGCAGACAGATTTCATTCTGTGATCAGGTGAACTGACAAATCAGACCTGCTACTTGAAGCAGCACTTTGCTGCCAGGTGTCCTTCCTACATGCTGTGGGTTCCACCTGAGCTCAGCTTACTGGGAGAACTGGTCAGAGCCAACAATTGTTACTAGGGAAGTTACGAAAAAATAATTTTCAAAAATGAGTTTCAGGAGGAGATCAGTATTCTTGCTCTGTATTTACTCCTCTACTGCACAACTTTCAAAACTTTTTGACTGAGAGCTCACACCCAGTGCCCCCATTTCCACTGGCACTCTTCTCCACTGCTCTGACCATCCCTACTTTACCTGACAGGTCACACTTTTGTAGATTATATCCCTCACAGGTGGGCAAGGACCCTTCACTCCGTGCTGACCCCTTGCTGGCAAGGTCAGAATTCTCAGTTCAGAGGATTCAGCTGACTACCTTTAAGGCTTAACCCATTTTACTGTTCTTCCAAAACTTAAAAACATACAGACTTCTCCCTTTACCCTTCATCCATTTGTGTTCAGCCCTGAGTATCACGTTCAGGATAGTATTTATTTCCTGGCTTAAAACAATGCATCCTACACTGTGATTTCCTTTTCAAGCAGCACAGATAAAAGTAGCTTTGCTCAGTTATTTTAGAAGACTATTTTAAAACCAGAGGTAGCTAAAAGCTGGTGCTTTTTTCTGGTCAGCATTTTAACTGCTTTCAGGCTTATTTCCCTTACCAAGGCAGTGTTCTGAAGGGTTACTTTTCATCCACCCAATTCAGGGGAAGGTGAAGGCTTCCCTCCACTGACACTGCGTGGCTGCATTAGGAGGACAGCAGGGACATCACCTCACTCAGTTTATAAGAAGACTCAGAAACAAAAGGATGCTTCTTTGCCATTCTTAATTAGAAACTAACTTGGATCCAATACAACTGCAGTCTCCAACCTCCCTCTGCAACACAAAATTGACAGCTCTTGGTGTATGTTTAGCGCTACTGTGCACTAAAACACATCAATTTGGTACTAGAACAGGAGCTCATCTGTATCCATGCAAATCACATGTGGTGTGTAAGTACCAAGTGGCATTAGTAACCTCCTGGGAGGTCCTCTGCAGCAACTACACACAGCAAGTGAGGCCAACGTTTTGCCAGTCTAAAATTCCTTCCTTAGGTATATAAGTATTTCATAAAAACTTAGGAAACTGATTTACCCATAAATATTGTGCTGCCATCTAAGATTAATTCTCAATGGTCTTTAAACCTAAAGCCTGTGAATAACACCCTGGCACAGTGAATGCCTCATTTTGGCCCTCAGGTCACAACTCAGCACTCAGTGTTGTACCTGATGGCTGCAGCCTGTGAGAACTGGGAACACCTGACATCACTGGGTCATGATTTCCATGGAAATTCTTCCTGCTCATCCATGTCCTAGTAAGTATTTGTGCACAAGACTTAAGGTCTAAATCAAGTAAGTAGAAAAAAAATCATAGGAATATTGCAATTAGTAAAATATAGTGCTCAATATTCTGATTTAAACATTACAAGTTTAAATGCAGCTGTTTTCTGCTAAGTATAGCAAAGGACTAGAAGCCAAAAAATTTTATGTTCTTTGTTAATTAAAAAAGTCTGTCTGCTAACCCTGAATTCTTTCAGAAATACTCTGAGGAGAGGATCCAGGCAAGTTCTGTACACAGTGGACACATGAGTGCAAACAACTGACAACATGGACATGTAGCAGACAAGACAATTACAGTTTGCCAATTTACCTGGAAGTGGAATAGGCATGCCAGGAAGGGGGACACGAAATGGAGGTACCATTACTGGTGGAAAAGCAGGAATTGCTGCAGTTGGTTGAGGTACTGCATGAGGAACTGCAGGAGGCAATGTCTGTGGGACTGGCTGGGGTACAGTCTGCACAGGTGTAGCAGAAGGAGCAGAGGTTGAAACACTGACTGATGGTGTGGCAACTGTAACACCCGAACTCGGGGTCTGGTCTTGTGTGGTAGGTGCTAATAAAAAAACACAAAGAACACCTTGTATCTTAGTCACCGCAATAAATCGCTGCAAACATACTGGCGCTCTGTTTCCCCGTACATAACAGATATGCTCAGATACAACCAGCACCAAGACACTCCTGGACAAAAAATACTTTGCCTTCTCTGGAACATTAAATATGCTCAAAGAAAGTCAATTTCCAATTTCACTTTGTCCCATTCTTTACACCTAACAAGTCTCTACAGCATTAGCAAGTGTTTTAAAGGACAAATACAGCCTGAAATGAGGTTCAGCTCTGTATTCCTGTTCAGAGAAACAGAAAGGGAAGGTTACAGAGTTTCCAATGGCAACAGACTGCCCTCCTGTTAAGTGAACACAGGTTCTGCTTTTAACAGCAACACCTGCATGACAGCAGTCTGCCTAAAATTATGCTCAGCTGCGACCTCAGAACAGGAAAATATCAATAAAAAATGTGTAAATAAGGAAGGAAAAGGAAAGTACTTTTGTTCAGCAGCTGCAAGAACTTTCTTGGTCTTCAGTGCCTCCCAGTGGGAAAACATGCAACTGGCAATCAGTTTCATAATCCCTGCTGCAGGACTGAAACCAGCCCTTAACTGGGAGCAAACACCTCACAGCATGGGCTAACAGGGACTACAGACAAGTCTGCTTAAACTTCAGATTCACTCTAAGATTTGGTGCAGGGGAGGAGGGAAAAAGAAAAAAAAACTAAACAAACCACACCAATTTATGGCCATATTCCAATGGGCACACCATGCATTTTTTACCACTACCAGAAACATTCCAAATAGCATAACAGCATTAGCATATTTAATTAAAGATTTTTGGTCTTTTGTTAAGCATTTCAGAAAGGGTAAAAGTTCTTAGCAGTGCCTAACATTTAGGGAAACAGAGCAGACAGTCAGTATGTGATTTTTAAGATTTAAGTCAAATCAGTACCAGGCAAGAATGAAGCTCAGCCAGAAGTTCCAGGGTTTTTTTAAAGAGAGTTATAAAATTATTTTAAATTATAAAATTTCATCACCCAGGCACAGACACCAACAGTAACAGTTCTTGAAAGCAAAGACAAAGTTTAGCAGATAGAACAGGTAGAAGTGGAACATATTCTCAGCATTCAGTATCAGGAAATTTAAGTTCAGAGAAGGTGCATAAAAGTGCTCTTTCCAAAGCAGGATCAGCTCTCCAAAGCCTGGCATTGGGTTAGGAGCTAACACTCATGTTACTCAACACAACAGTTAGAGCAGACCATACCTCAACAAGCTACTGAACACAGCACTGAGTTACCTTTCCAACTAAACAAAAGCCCTAAACAGCTTTGAGCAATACAAGTCCTTTGCTGCTCTAATGATGAGTCCTGCCACCAGCCTCAATGAAAACAGAATTTGAGGGTCACCCAATCTTTACTCCCCTTTCACGTACATAGATTCTGAAATTTGGGTTAAATGGTGAGTTAAGCTTGACTTGTCTCACCTGCTACACAAAAAAGAGGAATTCCAGAGGATGCAACTCTATCCCCAGTGGAGCTGGAACAGTTCATCTCCCACACACTCTCTGGCCTGGCTCAGTGCACACATCTGAGTCAGAGAAACTACAATGCCCAAGGCTGTCCCAGTGCTGGACTCCTGCTCAGCACCAGTGCTGTCTGTCTGTCAGTGGCACTGCATGCAGGCAGAACACTCTCTGAGCTGTTCTTTCCCCAGCATACCTCGCTTTGGGCACAGGAGGTGACCTCAGTTTGCTGCTGACACACTCACATGCAAACAGACCCACAGCAGGTAACACACATCTCTGTCGAGATGCACCCAAGGCTCCCAGGCAGCACAGATGGGACAAAGTGCAGTGCCAACCACACTTCTGGGTGCACAGCCATGCATTATGTGCTTGCTGCATAAATTCAGTGCCCTTCCTTCAGCTGGAAAACCCTCACAAGCAAAGGCTCAGCCCATGGAAGCAGCACTAATCTCCAGACTATTATTTAAATGTCATGAGTGAACAATAATGGCTCTGAGGACTTTCTTTTTCTTCTTTGTGCAACTCTAGAAAATAGGAACTGAGGAGGCTTAGGCAGAAGAATAATGCTAATAAAAGTAACACACCAAAGCAGCTCTATTCTGCCATCAACCAATGCTCACAGCCCAGCAGCTCTCAGAAACCTGACCTCCTACAGCAAGAGATCCCACGGAGAAAACTACAGCTAAACTGCTACCTCAGATCAACTATTCCTCTGAAACACCTTTAAAACCAATTTATCTCTATTTATAGTCAAAAGGAAATAGATGCGTAATAGCTCTGAGATGATGTGATAACAGCAGGAGTAAAATATACAAAGACCTGAAGAACTATTTGAGACTGGGGCGGGGGGAAATGTTTGCATGCAAGGTCCTTCTGGATTAAACACCGTACTTTAAATTCACACTCCACTTCATGCTGAAACAACTTTCTCCCAGACAGCAACTTTTTGCTGGAATTCCCCATGCAGCATCCCCCACCACCTGCTCCCCGCACTGCAAGGGCCGGGACACCCACAGGTACTCACTGGAGTTGGTCTGGGACACTGAGGTGGCTGTGGTGGTGGTGGAGGTGGTGGAGGACTGTGTGCTGGAGGAGGTGGATGGTGAGGCTGCAGATGCAGGGCTGCTGGTGGTGGGGGTGGAGGCCCCCATGGCCTGGGCCTGGGCCGCCAGCATGGGCGTCAGCTCCGACTGCTGGATCACCTTCACCCCGTCCGGCTTCGTCCAGGCCGACTCGCGCGTGCGCGCGTTGTAGAAATACACCTGAGGGGAGGGCAGAGCGGCCCCGTCACCCACAGCTCGGGAGCGGCACAGACAGCCCAGCTCCTCCAGCCTTACAAGGCACAGACAGGAGTGCGGGATTCCAGTGCCCGACCGCATGGCCAGGGGCTCACAGAGGGACCACCCCAGCACCCATCTCACCTTCCCATCCGGAGTTTTGTTCTCTACCCAGATCTCCTCAGCTGGGGGCATTGCTGGTGTTCCCGGCGCAGAGACCGGCGGCATTCCTGGAGGGAACATCATACCGGGAGGTGGTGGCATGCTACCCATGGGAGGAGGCATAAATGGTGGTCTCTAAAGGCATATAATAACAATAATGATCATAATGACAACAACAATATAATTTCCAAGCAGTTTTCCTTTCTTAGATTACCAACAGACAGTACACTGGCAGTAAGGATAACTCTGCCAGGCTGGAGACATTCTCTAATAATCCGATGCTCCCAGCTCAGGGAATGTGCGTCCTGCCAACTGTCCACCTATGGCAGAACAGTTGCAGCCAGCACTTCACTTCTGAGATGCAAACATTACTGGATCTGAAAAAGGTGGCATGAAGACAATTGTGGTGAAAGAAAAGTCCTCTCTTGAAAAGGAGAAACTATCTCAATGTAAGGAAAAGAAAGAGAACGAGAGAGAGAACGAGAGAGAGAAGGAAGGAAAGGAAGAAAGGAAAGGAAGGAAAGGAAAGGAAGGAAAGGAAGGAAAGGAAGGAAAGGAAGGAAAGGAAGGAAAGGAAGGAAA
>JAWWEV010000029.1:18168762-18205943 GCA_035583235.1 Hafferia zeledoni | reverse complement strand
GCGTGATTATTCGAGGAGGAGGTCCCCTCCCCCTCTTGTGAGTAAACATCTTGGTTCTTTCCCCTCAAACCGAGACACGTTCACACAAGCTCCTGCCAGGCCATCAACCTGGCACTGAATTGCTGCACCTGCTGCCTCATTCCCACACCACCCTGCACCTCAAAGCCACCCATGTAGGAGAGACTATTCTGTCTCTAACTCGCTAATATGTTTTCACATTGACTGGGGCAGAATATAATTAGAGCTATTCCTAATGTAACTAGTTGCTCTCGCCAAGGCACGATAAGTGTTAAAGGAGCAATTAAGTGCCCTACGCAAGGCTAATTTGAAACTGTTTAACTCCGCACAAGTAGCAGCCACTCCACAAAGAGCTTTTTCGAGCAGCTGAGGTACTGCAGAATGGAGGTTTTGCAGCTTCCAAGAGCCCCCACCGGAGCCCAGGGACCTCAGCTATTCGCAGGGCTGTCTTCACAGACCCAGGAGGCATTTTGGGCTGCTCGCCGACATCCTGGGTAACCCTCGACGCATGACTGGCAGCAAAACTAGATACATTTTCCTGCCTTTGCCGAGCCAACCTGCCTAGATACCAGCTCAAGCAACCACCATCGTGGAAAGGTCAGCACGGAGCCACACTGGCCGAAGAGCATCCACCAGAGGGCATTGAAGACTGCCCAGAGTTGCCCGGTGGCCATTCCAGCTCGGGTTTACCCACGGTCTGAGCTCGACTCTTGGCCCCATTCTTCGTCTCTCAGTTCTGCTGGCCTCTCCTCGTCCTCATCACCTCTCCTCATCCTTGTCACTTCTCCTCATCCACGTCACCTCTCCTCATCCTCACCGTCCTTGCCCTGCTCCTGCCTGCCTCGTTCCTCCTCGGCTACTGGCAATTGCTTTGACTGAGGCCCTCAGAGACCCTTCCCCACTGATGGTGGTAATAGACTGTCCCTTCCCTACCTCTCTCTCTTTCCCCGTTAATTATTGTCAAAACAACGCAATTATCTATTTGAGACTTAACATCGGGAGTTGAGTGCCTTAATCTAGCCTTTTGAGTAATTAGTTAAAAGAACAGTGTTACAGTCTCCGACTGGACTGCGACACCACACCAAGTGCCCCCGCGTGTGCCTCATCCTGAGCCCTCTCCCTCTCACATGCTTTTGTATGTCTGGGGGCTGCCCCCAGGTCCCCCTGTGATATCAGATGTGCTGCTATTGATTTCCTCTCTGCATTTGTTTTTGTTATTCATTATTAATAGGGATCATTTTTCCATCCTTCGTGCACGAAGGCAAATTTTGTGTAAAAATCAATTGAGTGAGCAGCGCCAATGGCTTGTTTGGTTTTCTGTGCTTTCATCTCCTGTGCGCAGGCCCCAGGAGACACAAAGCAGGATATTAAGGAACAAGCATGGAATGAGGAAAAAAATAATAAATCATTTGTTAGTGGCTCAGAAACCATAGGCAGGGATTTGCCTGCTGAGTGTCTCACACACGTACTGGGCACTTCCTAGTTCACTAGGTTTCCCTTTCTCCTTTATCTGAGCTGTCACTGAAGGGGAATTGCCTTTCTCAGAAAATTTCACCTGCATTTTTCATATTACCTGTGGGAGGTGTGTTTGTGTGGACGGTGTGTTTTGAAAAATTAAGTGTCCCAGGGTGAGTCCCACAGACCGACTGCCCAGGACAAGGAGCCCCAGCCCTCAAAGAAAAATGGGAGTCCTCATCCCCAGGCTGATGGGGCAGGAGGGAATGGAGGGCTGTGCTGTGGTGGCAGCTCCTCACAAACTCCACATCTGGAGAACTGGCTCCATCCTGCTTCCCATTGCCCCTTGGCAATGCCTTCTGGCTCCAGGGCACCGCTCATTATTCCAAGGGATAAAGGTGGGCAACTTCTTTGTCCCTTTTAGCAATGCATATCTGTTCTGAACTATTCCCATGAAGCTGAAGGAAATCAGTCTCCAGATGCAGAAAGACCAGATGAGTTTCGTGTGTTGCTGTGGGTTTTTCTGGCACCACAGCTTTGGGAGCCAAGCCCAGGAGCAGACGAAGGCACCCACGATGACCAACCAGCACGTACCTGATCTCCAAAATAAATCTCAAATGAAGCGATCACGTCCTGTATGTGATATTTGGGTAGATCAAAGCACGAACCTATACACGTAAAAATAAACACGGGATTGGAGACTGAAACAGGGAAGAGACCCTGCAGCGTTACCGGGAGAAAAGGGGCTGGGAGCAAGAAAGCATGAGCGAAAGGGTCCAGGAGCTTCAGGTCTCCCTGGTGAACATGTTGGAGGGGAGGAAGAGCCCACAGGAGTTGTTTTCTGGGACAGGAACTGCAGGTTTGGGAAAGTTCGTTCAGGATTTGTTTTACATCTTTATGCCATTCTCCAGAGCTGAGCAAAAGGGACAAACCCCGAACTGTCACAGAAGGACAGATCTAGGCAACACCAGAACAGCCACAAGTAAAACCGCGGGGACGCCCTTGCCATTGTAGGAATAAGCCTGGTCCGACCCCCGTTCCAGAGGCGAACAGATACAGAGGTGACGGCACCGGAGTGTGTGGGTGTCCTGCACGGCCGGGCAGGAGCGGCAGCTGGGTGGGATGCAGGCTGGGTTAACCCAAACCACGGAGGACACTAATCCCGTCCGAGGGCAGCTATAGGAGCTTTGGGTTATTTCTGCTGGATGCTGTAACACGAAAGGTGTGAGCTTGCGGTGTCCCGCGCCAATGGCACCACTAGGGAGCCGGGCTGGATCCCTGTGCCAGCGAATGCCGCCGGCCCCTCGACCCTGCTCCCTCCGCTCCCCGGCCCAGTCTCTTACCTGTAAGAAAGCCCAGTGACTCCGGGGCCGTGAGACAGAGAGCAGCTGAGGGGAAAGATGCCGTCGGAGCTGCCTTCTTTATATTGCGGAAAGAGATTAATATTGCATCACCCGTATTCTTAATTTTCTGAGCCCACACTATAATGTAATGGCATGAGGGCATTTATTATTAAAGGACATTTGATTGGGAAAAATCACTGGGTCTGACTGGAAAAACGCAGCGCGAAGGAGCGTTCCCGGGGACCTGCGAGGAAAAGCTGGATTCGTGAGATCCTTCCCGGACGGGGGAGGAGGGTGAGACCCGGTTCTCAGGTTCGATGTTTGTCACTTACTGAAATGCTACAGTGGAATATTCAGAGGAGGTTCGCGCTTCGAGCATTAATCTTTAATCGTTAAGGTGCTTCTGGGAATCGTGAATAAAAACCCTTTCCCTCTCCTGAATAGCTACGGACACGAACCTGCCACCACGTTTGGGGGGAGGGGGGGAATGTTTCTGTTTCCTCGGGGCGGGATGGCAGCCGGTGGCAGCGCGGGGCCCGACGGGGCCAAGCCCGGCCCGGTGTCCCGGGGATCGCTCCGCCAAGAGGCGTTTGTGGCGACTGCGAGATTTCGGGTATTCCCTTCGGTGCTGCGGCGGGGGGCGGCGAGGAATGACACGTCCCGGCGAGTTGAAAAATAAAGCTTTATTAAGGAAAGGGGCGCGGGGCTCGCCTGGCGCGGCGGGTGGGGGCGGTTCTACCCGGGGCACTCCCCGCGGTCCGGCCCGCCGCGAGCGGAGCTCGCGGGGACCCGCGGAAACCGTTCCGCGCCCTGCGCTCCGCTCCCCGCCTGGCTCCGCTCCGGGGCCGGGCTGGCGGCGGGGCGGGGGGCGCTCGGGGCCGTCCGTCCATCCCGTCCCGGGGTCCGTGAGGCCGCGCCGTCGGGGCGGTCGGGGCCGGGGCCGTCAGTGCACCGCCGAATACTTCATGCGCTTCTGCTTCTGGCGCTGGTTGCAGAACCAGACGCGCACCACGTTCTTCTTAAGGTCCAGCTTCTCGGCGATGGCCGCGATCTTCTCGGCCGAGGGCCGGGGCTGCAGCGCAAAATACGCCTCCAGCGAGCGCCGCTCGGGCGCGGCGATCGAGGTCCGCCGGCGCTTGCGCTCGGCGCCGGGCGGCGGGTCGGGGCCGGCGGGGCGGGCGCGCCGGGCGGCCTCGGCGCCCTCCAGCCAGGCCTGCAGCACCGGCCGCAGCGCCGTCATGTTGTTGTGCGACAGCGTCAGCGACTCGAAGCGGCAGATCGTGCTCTGGCTGAGCGAGCCCACGCCCGGCAGCTTCAGCGCCGCCAGCGCCGCCCCCACGTCGGCCTGGGTCACCCCCAGCCGCACCCGCCGCTGCTTGAACCGCTCGGCGAACGCCTCCAGCTCCCGCGGGTCCGCGGCGGGCGCGGGGCCCCCCGGGGCGCCCACGGGCACGGGCAGGGGTCCCGCGGTGGCGGCGGGCAGAGGCGGCGGCGGCGGCAGCGGGGCGGGCAGCGCGGGGGGCTCGGCCAGCCCCGCCACGGCCAGCGAGGGCGAGAGGTGCTCCAGCAGGTCGCTGCCGTCCAGCGCCGGGTGCGGAAGCGGGTGCGGGTGGGCGGCGAGGGCGGCGGGGTGCGGGAGGGCGGCGGCGGCGCAGGGGACGCCGCTCATGGCGTGGAAGGCGGTGTCCGGCTTGAACGGGGGGTGCAGGTGGTGGCCCTTGGCGTGGGGGGCGATGTCAGCGGCCGCCAGCGCTTCGGCGCGGGCCAGCAGGCTCTCATCGAAGCTCCCGAATATATTGCCCTGCAGCTGCGAGCAAGAGCGCGCATGGCGGGGTCAGTGGGGAATTCTGTCATCTCCGCCTGAAAAACCAGCCCCGGCACCGCGGGTCCTCCCCGGAGCTCGGGTCATAAAAATTAATGGAAGGCAGCGGCCCCGCTCCGCATCGTGCGGATCAGGGGCGGGCGCGGGAGGGGGGCGCGACGCGCTATGGTGCTGCCGACATGAAAAAAACATTAACTCGGTGACTGTCAGAAAATGTGCCTTAGAGCGGTAATTGCGGTGCATCCACGTACCTGCGGGGCCGGGAGGCAAACTCTGCGCATCGCGTCGGCACCGGCGTGCAGGCTGGGGAACTTGGGCTCCTGGAGGGCGGCGGACACGGCGAAGGGCTGCTTGGCGTCCATGGCCATCATCTTCGCGCGGCCCGCGGGCGGGAGGCCCCGGACATGGGCACGGGGCTGCCTCTGCCCTCGGCACTGCCCGAGTGAGCGGTGTTCGATGGGAGAGCTCCCCCGGCGCCCGCCCCCCCACCGCTCCCTCACTCATCTTACACGCTGCCCGCCCGCACACGGGCCGCGCACGCGTGATGCGCCCGGGCGGGACGGGCAGGGCACGGGTCCCCCCTCGGTCTCTCCGGTGTCCCGGGCCCCGACACGCTCAGCTCCCGCACGGG
Organism: Hafferia zeledoni; assembly: GCA_035583235.1. NCBI lineage: Eukaryota > Metazoa > Chordata > Aves > Passeriformes > Thamnophilidae > Hafferia > Hafferia zeledoni. The sequence continues at coordinate 18,200,674 of JAWWEV010000029.1, read as the reverse complement.
GCCCGGGGCCGGGACGCGCCGTCGCGGGTGTTCGGCTGCCGCGCGGGGCAGAGAGTGGTTCGCAGCCCCCGTGTCGCTACTGCTCGAATCCCGCCCTTCCCTCTGGCCCGCAGGTGCCGAGGGAAGAACGGAGAGCGGGTGTTTCTCCGTTGGTAAAACCCTCGGGCTGAAGTGTGGAGCAGAGAGACTGGTGTCCACACACCCGCCCCACGGGGAAGCGCTCCAGAAGTTGGCATCGTTCTACCAGCTCAGTGGCCGTTTCATTTTTGCTCTCGCAGTCTTGACACATCTTCAGACATTAGTGGCTTTTGAGGGACCAGGGATGTAAATATTTTGAAAAATTCGAAGTCCTTAAAATCTACTCCCAGATTTAAAGTTTCCAAGACTTTTATGAGCGTCGATAAATACGGACCAAGAACCGAAGGAGATGTTTCCTGACGAATGTAGTGACTCTGATGGTGGGCAGAGAAAAGAAACGGCACCACTGTGGTGAAACGTCTTCCTTTGGGAAACGCACACAGAGCAAAGATCACAGAATCAAGGAATGGGTAGGGCTGGAAGGGACCTTAAAGATCATCCCGCTCTCCCCGCTCGCACAGCAGGTCTTCCCAGCCTGGACGTGGAGAGGCTGCGACGGGACGTGGGCTCGGGGGGCTGGCGGGGGCCGCGCCGCGGACCAGCACCGCGGACAGCGCCCGCACAGGGGCGCGCAGGGCAGAGGAATGCGGCGATCCCGCTTCTGTCGCCCTCCCGCCCCTCTCCCGTCCCGCACTCGCTCCACTTCCATCCCTCTCCCGTCTCGTTCCCGTCCGTCTCCCACTCCGTTCCCATCCCGCTTCCACCCCGCGCATCCGGGATGCGCCGCCGGGCCGGGGGCTTCGGGCCGGGGGCTTCAGGCCGGGCGAGCAGCTCCCTCCGGCCGGCGGGAAGCGGCGCGTTGTGGCGAAGCTCCGTGCCCTGATTTATGATAAAACATTTAAAGGAAATCATTTATATTTCAGAGGCCCTAAATAGCTGCATGAAAGTTTTATCTGAAGTGGCACCGCTTTATAGGCGGCCCTGCTTGCTGAAAGTAATTAATAGAGGGATAAATTTCAGGTCTTTCTTTTGGTTTGGGTTTAGCCCTCCCTTTATTTAGTGCTGTCTGGTTAACGACAGTAAATAAGAGGATGCAAAGGCTGGATGCAGAGCTCGATTAGCGCCTGCTCGTCAGAGCACGGCTCCCTGGCTCCAGCTCCGATGGCGTTCGCAGAGGGCAGCCAGCTTTTCCCTGTCTCTCTGCTGTTGTTTGATTCCCTTCCGAGCAAGGAGGAGTTGCCGGACTCCGCACCTTCCTTCCCCTGGTCCCACTGTCCCTGCACGGACCATTCGCTGCCACAGCCGAGCAACACCTGTGTGACCGCAGCGCTGGGCTCGGGGCTGCTCTCATAGCTCAGAGGATCCCTGTCCCAGCCCACCACAGGAAACCTCTCTTGTCCGCCTTCTTTAAGCACTGTCCTTTCCTTCCCTTCCCTCCCCTCCCGAAGGGGCCGGGCTGGGCAATGCAGCTGCCGAGCTCCCTTTAATTAAAGCTGTAAAATATTGATGCTCCTGGCCTTGTCTGCTGCCATTACACCTTACAGCCAGGGGAGAGGAGTCCAAAGGATAAACAATAACAAGTTAAAGGAGCCCAGATGGTTTGCCATCAGAAACTGTCTGCAGACTCAAAGGTGTCAGTGCAATAGATTTCAGAGATCATTCACCTACTGGTAAATAATTAATGGCATTTCTGGAAGAAAAAAACCACCAAACCCATACCCCGATGAAACATTGCTGGTGACTCATTGGAAATCTGAAGGCAAAAGTCAGATTAAAAGCGTGTGCTATTTTATTCTCTGTCACAGTTCAGGGATTGTTATCCATTTTCCTAATACATCAAAATATTCTGTTCTTATTTAGGTTTTAATTCAAAGCCTATCATGAAGTGGTGTTAATACAATGAAACCAAGATCCTGTCAACTCAGTTTAAAAAATATACAGTACATGCTGGCATGGGACTGATGGGAAGTTTGAAACAAAACCAGGAGTTATTTAACCCACATCTCTCTGCCATGGGCTGGGAGCAGCACTGTCTGTTACAGTCACAAAGCCAACAGAACATGCCCCATTAAATGTTCTTCAGTTGCTGTGTAGAACAAGTGCACAATGTCCTGCGTGCTCAGCTCCTCTGGAGGAGGCTGCTGCAGTATGTACCTGTTGAGACCATGAGGTAGCTCAAGCACACAGAGCTCACTCAGGGACACTTCCCCTTTCCTCTTTGGGGCACAGAGCACCTGCACCCCTTTCTGCCCCTGCTCTGAGCCTTTCCTCCCCTTCCCAGCCCACCCCGAGGCCTGGCTGGGTCTCATTTTTCTTCATCATGGTTCTGGGAAAGAAATCGTGTTTCCAGATCTGAGTCAAGATTTATGTGACAAAATAAGTTCTGTTGCTGAGATGCAGCTACTTATCAAAATCATAGAATCAAGGGATGATTGGGTTGGAAAAGATCTTTAAAGATCATCACTTGGCTTTGCTGAACCTCACAAGGTTCCCATGGGCCCACTGCTTGAGCTTGTGTGCCTGATGCATGTGGAGGAAGAGGACAAGCACTGACTCTGGAAGATTCCTGCAGACCCTGCATTTGCCCAGCACATTTCCAGCACTCCAAAAGCATGGGCTGTGCCTGCACCCTGGATGATATGACTGTTGCACTGCACAATCTGATCGAGGAAATATCTAGAGTTACCCAGACAGTCAATTATTCATCAGCTAAATGGCCAAGCATCAATTACCTGACCTGATTCTCTTATTCATTAAGGAGATTGAAGAAGCCACCTTAACAAAGGAAAAAGTTGCTAAGTTACAGGAGCTGCCCAGTGGCAGGCTGTCTCAGGATTTCAAGGGAAGGGGTCTGTCAGTGAGGAAGTCTCTGAGGCTACAGAGTGTCCCCCAGAGCACTTGGGTTTGCAGAGCCCATTCCTCCACAGGGCTGGGAGCAACAGGGTTAGGGAGAACAGCAGGATGTGCCCGAGTTCTGACTGCATCTTGTGTGGTACCACAAGGTTCAGCAGGGCCTTAAAGGGAGCTTTGAAGATGAACTTGAAGGGTTAAAGTGAGGGGCCAGGGCAGGACCTCGGTCACTTTTTAAAGTTTTTAGTACAGGTAGGGGTGGGATGGAAACTGTTTTAGAGAGCAAAGCTGCCAGTGGCATCTCGACAAGGATGGGCTTCCTCTGCTGGTCCAGCAGCGAGGGCCACCCCATGCAAGAAAGAGCTCTGGCAGGACTGTGTATTGGGCCAGTTGCTGAACTTCCTTCCAAAGGAAGGGAAGAGGAAGCATCTGGGTTCTGTTCATTGCTTCAGATTAAATGAGAAGTGCTCACTCTCCTCTTCTGTAATTAAAATCCAAGCAGAGCTTTGCTGGCTGTAGAGGGGCACACATGTAGCAAAGCCTTGGGCATGTCCCTGGCCACAGGGGGCTCCAGGGGCTGAGCAGATATTTGGGGGTATTAATCCCAGACCAAAACCAAGACTTTGGCATCAGCACCTGAATCTGCTGTGCTGCAGCTTTGCTGTGCTGGTGGCTTGTCCAGCAGCTGCAGGTGGAAAGCTGATCCATCTTATTTTTTAATTTTTCAGGAAACAAGGGTTTGATTTGAGGTCCCAGGAACACAGGATGCCACATTCTCCCTTGGGACAGTGTCCCTTGTACTCACTTGTAATGTGCATGAATTATAGAACTTGTTTCTTGTATCATTCCCTGAAATTAAAATTGCAACAAAGGACACGTGGGTGCTTGTTCAGAACAAACCCGGCCCCTTCCTGCTGGAGAAGATGGGAGCAATGGCATAATGCTTTCCAGGGGTGGAACAGAGCACTCAGCTGCCAGGCATCTCTTCTTTGTTACATTTGCTCCTAATTCTAGAAATACATCTAAATGCAAGGACTCTGTGCCACAAGAAATTAATGAGGAACAAACATTAATTATTCATGTCCTGAAACAGTAGGTCTGCTAATGTTTTTGCTAATCAACAAGTCAAACAGCTGCATCTCTGTCAGGACAATCTTTGGGGGAACAGAAGAACAATGCTGACACAGACTGTCCCCAAAGTCTCACCCTCTGTCTAATCCAGTGAGGGGTGTTTGTCCCCAGCCCAGCCAAAGGAAACCGGAGCGTGGCAGTGGGAGAAGCCCCAGCCCTGCATTGGCCAGTGATGCCAGAAGAGCATCTCTGCATCCTCACATCCTTCTCCCACATCCAGGGACACTGACAGGTGAGTTTGGCCAAGCATAGCCCAGGGAGCACAGACACTGAGGGAAGGTCCAGCTGCTCCCAAAGCCAGAGAGAACTCAGACTTTTCAAAGTCAGAATTAACTCCCTTAACACTCCCCACAGCTGATAGTGAGCTTGTTCCAGGAGTCCCCCTTGCTCCTCTGCAACCCCCAGGTAACCCAAAGTCACGTGAAAAAGTGAAAAGGAATAGCGGATGGAAGTGTTGTCTGACAGAGCTTTCTCCACCAGAGAGCACACAGAGGTATGTTATGTTGAGTTGACTCCAAATAATTTTCACATGAATTACTAAAGTGCCAGAAATGTATAATTTATCAGTGTTTAAATAAATCACTGGCAGAAGTGCTTTAAGGTTACGGGCGCAGGATGGGCTATAATTAACTCCCACGTCACGGAGTGCGGAGCTGCTCCATCGGCGCCACGCGACACCACCAGGGCTCAGCAAGACGAAGTACAAAAGGGGTTCGGCTCCTAAAAATAGGATGAGTGACACCACAGCAGTCAAAGCCCTGAACTGGGGGTGATGCTGATGCCCCGCCCCCGGCCCTGGGATCCTCCCCACCCCGTGGGGCTCCAGGGCTTTTCCCCGGGGTCCAGGATATGCGTTTTCCCCTCCGGAGCAGTGGCAGTCCCGGCAGTGCCGCAGCCCAGCTCCCGGCAGTGAGAGCCGTGACAGCCCCTCACGGAGCCTGGCTCTGCAGGGAGATGTGACCTCGACTGGGGAGCCTGTCCCTGACTACCCACAGCGGGCACAGAGTCACTGCCACATCGCTGGGGGTCCCTGCTGCACTGATGGGGGGCAATGCCACTGTTCCTACCGGGGGGTTCCCCTCTGGCCCTGGTCACTCACCTTCACCCCCGCTGGAGGCACAGAGTGGTGACATCCCCTGTTACAGGCTCTGTTAGCGCTGGAGTTTATTGACCAGGTAAAACATTTTTTTGAAGTTCAAATCCAAAAGCTGTTTCTGACAAAAAGTGAAATGGTCAGATACCATGAAGAAAGAGTGAAAAAACCTTCGTTTTGTTTTGTTTTGTGGGAAGGAGGGGGCAAGCTCCAGGTAAAGGAGAAGAGATCTGGGGATATCCTACATGGATCTGCCTCCCTGAGAATTACCAAGCAGCCATTGGAAATTGTCTGGGGAATGATCCTGGGGAGAGAGATGGAAACAGCCCTAGTTTATCCATTTAGGTTTTGATCATCACGGTTGTAAATCTGTCATGGAATAAAGCAGAGGCAGCACATAAAAAGCTTCAGAGAAACATCAGACAAACTTACTTTTCCCTTTTCAACCCCTCTCATGTTCATGATCTTGTCAGTAAGGGCCCAGACACGTTACACAACCTGCTCCACAGGACAGAACTGGGTCCCACATTTCCAGAGACGAGTTAAAATTAGATTCTCACCTTCGGGAACCCTCTCCAGACAGTCAGTGCTGTTTTGCATACAATCTCATCCAGATACAATAAAGATATTCTTGGCCTAACAAGTACACTCACAACTCACCTTCATGTGCCTGGTCACTTCAAATAGTTCCTGGAGGCATCTGCTTCTTTCCAACAGGCTCCCAAGCAGAATTCCAACTCCCAGCTGTGGGAAGAGCTGTCCCATCCTGCTGGGCTTGGGGAACTCTCAGATAATATTTGGAATGGCTGGGGAGAAAAATGCTTTCATCTTCTTTATATTCCCTTTTTCCATTAAAATGAATTTTGATCATGTAGGATGCAGCCAGTGCTCTGAACCAGATGCCAAACATTTCCTGCTATCAGGATCTATTCTAAAGGACGTGGCTGCCTCCTGCAGAAAGAGGCTTGTTGATAGTTGTGGACAGGGAAGGGAACTGGGGAAAATTTATCTAAAGTTCAGCTCTTGGAACAGAGAAAATGTCCAAGAGCCACAGGTCTGTCATGGAGAAGCTCTTCAGCAGCACAGAAGGCCCAGGCTGGGTTTTAAATCACCTCCAGCACACAGGATGTAGGGGGAGGAGCTGCAGGAGAGAAGGATTTGCAAAAAGCTGGATCACAAACTTTCACATTCATGAAGGCAACACAGGGAAGAGAAGGGAATAATAGGAACTGGTGAAAGGAGCAAAGACCAAGGATAAAGGTAATGATGCAATAAATTATCTTTCAGCTCAGACATAAACCAAACCTGCACACACATTCCACACATATAAATCTCCCTTCACACATCTTCCCCCCCAAAAGAAGTGATAATGCTCTTTTTGTGAGAGTTGTAATTTTTTTGAATGGTTCTGCTTCCAATTTATTTGTTAGAATTTTGTCTTTTCTAAATCTCGAACCATTCCACAGTATATCTTTATTGCAAAAAAGTCAACATGCATCTTAGAAATTCAGCTTGTAATCAATAAAACAAACATTACATATATGAATTTCAATGTATAAACAGTTAGAAATTCAACAATATCTCCTATTATCCTATTACACAAGTTCACAATCTGTAAAAACTATAGTACAAGGTTACTATACACCAAGAGGAGCTTTGTTCCTTTTCACATGATTTTGTTAAAGTGGTGTTTTTACAACCAGGTGCCTGGTTTCAGATTGACCTTTTCAGCTCTGGAAGCTGTTTTGTTTATTTTGCCCAGATTAATTCATCAAGGAAAGGGAGGGAGTTCTTCCCACAGTGACTTGCTTTCCCCTTCCTGTCCCCTTTCAGTCTGTCCCCCAGCTCAGGCTGGCACAGGGCATTCCACCTGCCTGGGGCAGAGAGGTACCCTGTGGGTTGTGTTTTGCCCAAAGTACACGTGACTCTCCCACTAAAGCATTGCCATGAAATAAACTCAGCTGTACCACCCTGTTGCCTATGGAATCCAAACCAAACCACTCTAAGAGAGCTCAGCATGTCTTGAAATACAGGGGCATCCACAAGCTTTGGCCAGTTTCACACAGCTACCCTCCTCCTGCTCCAGTCCCTGGAGCTGGACGTGGCCCCACTGCCCCCCTGGACACAGCCAGGCTTGGGGGCACCACCTGCCCTGCAGGCACTGGCCACCTTTGGGATGACAGCAGGGACTTGATCCAGCCTGCCAGGATTACCAGGGGGCAAAATTGACAGTATGAGACTCTCAAAGCCATTAAATAAAGCTGTGGCCCTCACTCCCCTCCTCTCCCCCACCACATGACCCTGGACACAGGTGCCACTCTGGTGTCACTTCAGAGCTAAAACCATATGAAAAGGAATTCATTCCACGTGTGTCGAAGGTTACTGCAATTTTGCTTACAGCTTAATTCATCCACTGTAATTTTCATTTTCCAAATACAAAAATACAACAATTCTTATTGAAATCTATACGCCGGTAGTTTTAGTACACAAAAAAAAGCAAAATATTTACAAAATTATACAGTTTAAGAAAAAACTCTGTACAAAAAAATATATAAATCCTTTTGATCCCTCTCATTTTTTAAGTTGTCAGGACTCAAAACATGTTTGCTGCAATGGATTTTTCAAGATATACATTGCCACAGACATTAGAACTCTTAGAGATGATGGGAGAAGAGCAAGACATTCTTTTAAGTATGTGGTGTGGGCTGCCCCTCATTTCTTCATGCCTGGAATTTAGTCTCAGCATTAGCAGGACAGCCCTAATCCTAGGACAAGGTGAGGTTTGGAAAGAGACAGAATACTGGAGACATTCTCTTCAACTGACAGGAAACAGGACATTATACTGGTTTGATAACACCACCAGGGCTCAAGGAGTCAGCAGGGCTGTGACCCCAAAGCTCAGCACCTGCCCCTGTCATGCTCAGAGCCACAGGCAGGTAAAAGGCGTGGTGGATTTTGTCTTTAGGTCAGGAATCACTGGGGAATACACTGGTGATCACTCAAGAGAAAAGAGCACTGTGCACTGATATTGTTTATTTTGTGTAGAAAGGTACATGAACTGTACTGAGGAGTGGTCAGGACCAGTGGACAGTCAGGGAAGTGGTGCCAGGTGACCCAGCCGTGAGCCCCAGAGCCTGTACCAGGTACAGCACCTGGCTCAGGTGCCTGACCTGGGTACCTGCATCACTATCAGCACACACTCCGTTCCTGGGGGGTTAAATTGTACAGTAATAAGGCAATTGAGAATGGGATGGAGTTCAGCTCAACCTGTCTGAAAGAACTGCCCTTGGGGCCACTAGGGCATCCCCTTAGAGACCCAGCTCTGAACACCCTTGGGACATTTGTCCCTGGTTTGGGGGGCAGGACACTCCAGTCCTGCGGGCTGAAACCCACCCTGCTCTAAACACTGCAGGCTCTGCCTGGAACAGAGAGCTGGGAACAGGGAGAGGACGAGAACTGCTCCTGGCTGGGGCCAGATTAGCTGCTTTTGAGGGAGTCTGGAACTCCTTCCATTCCTACTCACAAATACTGAAGTGCAGTAAACAGTCTGACTTACACTGAGCCTTACATTAGAACTACAGAAGGAAATCAAGAGGGAGTGAAAATCCACTCCAATGTGTCCCTGCTGATGTTTTCTGTGAAGCAGAATTTGGAAAAACAGAGTAAACTGGACAATGTTATAACAATTCTGTTAAATTGCTTCTTCCACCTCCTCTGACAAGAAGCAGCACAACATAGAGACTGTGTGGTTGTCAAGCATATTGAAATAAATGATTTATGAACCATGAAAAATTCCTGCAATAAGAGACTGCAGGAAACAGAATGCTACCCTTTTTTGATGAGCAAATGAGGCCAGTTTTTCTTTCATAATATTTAATGAAAGTTTGTCTTTCCCCTAGCCCCATAATATAGCTAAATAAAACCTGTAATATCTTTTCAATTATAAACTAACAAACCAATCACATTATAAAAAATCCAAAACAAGGTAATACAGGTGACACAAAAAGAGGACAAGAAAATACTAATTTTCCCCCCCTCTCTCATTTTATCCTTCTTAAATAGAAAAAAATCACCACCCTGGTGAACTTGATAATCCTCTAAGAAGTTCATGGGCCTTTGGCTAGCTCAGTCTCACAGCTCTGTGTCCCAATCTTCTCATACCAAACTCTACTCATGGTAAATCTTGTGGTTTGAAAAGAAAGTAAAGCTTTTTTTGGCTCATCAACTTCCTTAAATAAATGTTTAAAAGATGTAGCTTGAACTATATTCCTAAAATTATACATTTCCAACATCAAGTTTCATCTTCTCCAAGAACGAGATTCATCCTCATCTTCATCATCATCGTCATCATCTTCGTGCAAAAATAAGTCTGAGGTTTCAGTCTCCTAAAGGAAGAAGAAATGGACTTTTAAACTCAAGTTCCACACCGAGCCCTGGGACACATCACACCACACAACCTCAGCTGTACTTGTATCTGGTGTTACTGTGTCTCACAAAAACACAAACTACACCCCACCAGTTTTAGGGGAAGAACAGCAGCCTCACAGCAGGAAAGGGAAAGAGAGTAAAGCTTCAGAGAAAGCAGGAATAAACTAGTCCCCACTCCCCTCCCAAACAAGGTTCCCGTTAAGTGCCTCAATAGAAAAACCTTTAGAAGCTTAAGGTGGTCAAAATTCCAGGGAAGAACAGACATAAAGTCTCCTACAGCAGATCACATGCAGAACCTGAGGCTTGTTTTCATCACTGACAAATCAACATCCCATCCACAAGGCATCTTTTTCTTTTCCCCCCCTTTTCCCTGTTTTAACATGTGGGAAATGTACCTGACTATTCAAAATCATTTCAGTTTCTCCTTTGTTAGAACTACTTTCGTGAAATTTCTTCAGCACGCAGAAACCATATCCTAAGAGTTTTGAGCTATTAGATTCCCAGAAGAATGATCAGGTTACTAACAGATTTTCATACCTCTTCCTTGGACTCCTCTTCCTCGATTTCTGTGGACACAGAAGGTACCTTGGGTTTGTGCCATGAGATCTGGAGCTGTCGGTCCTTGAACCGGGATCCCTGGTTAGCAGCCTGAGTTGTGTTTAAATGAACAGATTTTCAGAGAGAGGATCAAGTAAAGAACTTCAAATATCACCAACGAGCCAGACCCAGTGCACGTGGTGCAGAAGCACATTTGAAGATCTCAAATATATAAACCACACATCACCCACTTCAGTCCTCAGACAGCAACTTCACTCACACCCAAATCTGCCAAATGCTGCTCCTGCCTTGGCAACGTGAGAGGATGAACAGAGCTCTGAATGGATGGGGACAGAGCCTTTATCAGCCCTGTGTCACTGTTCAGGTGGCACCTCCCCTCCAGTGGCACTACCTGCAGCAGCACCAAACACTATCCAGATAAAACTGGGCAGATCAAAGCCTCCAAAATTTTAAAATACAAAGGTAGACATAAGTGATTAAAGTGAAAAAACACACATCCAGGGTTCTACTTACATTCTCAGCTTCTGAGCGAGACTTAAAAGTCAGAACAACACTTAATGGGGAGTCCTCTTCTTGAAGGTCTTCAATATCTCCAAATTTCTGTGAGAGAAAAGTTCATTAGGACCAGCAGCAATATTCTCCTCCAAACCCATGATCATTGTGTGCTACAAGCAACTGCAGTACTGAAGTGTACTGAAATCTGATTTTTTAGACAAAATAGTGAGAGCCAAAGGACTCTCAGTTGCCATCACCCAGCAATATTTCAGCAGTTGCATTGTTGGGCAAAAGCTCAGATTTATTGCTATTCCATTAGTGGAGCTTAATTTTGTAGGAGGAAAGGAAATGTGAGTATTCATTTACAGCTCACACTTACAGAGAAGTGCTGTAACAATTCATCTTTTTCCTCTTCAACGAAGCCTCCAACGCTGAGTGCTTTGGGCCGATGATCCACCACCATGTGGTTCAACATACCCCTTCCTCTGCCGCCGTGACCCCGGCCCCGGCCTCTTCCTTGGGCTGGCACTGTCTTTCCTCGACCAACAGGCAAGATGCCTAACCGGGCAGCCTGGGGAAAGAACACAGCCACGCCCTCTGTGAGAGGATCTGAAGCACTGATATCCCAGAAATTCATTAAAAGTATCAGTGCACACCAGCTCACCTCCACTTGTAACTGGTTGAGCTTCTTCCGCAGTTCAGTCGTGTCCTCTCCAGAGGACAGTCTCTTATGGAAATCCAGCTCTGCATCCAATAGTTCCTTCTGTGCCTGATAGGAAAAGGGGTGGGAAGAGAAAACAGGAGAGAAGGGCAGAACTGTAAGGCATGCTTGTAATGTTTTATTTTACTTCAGCAACACATTGATGGAAATGATACAGACCGATCACAATAGCCATACTTTCCTCTAAATTCAGTTTAATTGCCCCTGTGTGTGTGTGTTTGTGTGTTGTTCCCATCATTTTTTGGTGGACCCAGAATCCTCTAGTTTAAAACAGGAATAAGTGTGAATGACCTACAAGCAAAACTAGGTCATGGAGTTCCTTAAACCATGGCTTGTTCATCCGTGGTTATCACTCACATTAAAATACTGCTTTGCAAGTGTTTTGATCCAATGTTGCTGCATTTTCAAGACATATTATTAGAAATAGCTACAGAAGACAAGCAGGTAAATGTGTTGCACAATAAATACCTCTGTCTTGGACTTCAGTTTGGATGGTGCGGAGGTTGTAGATGAAGTTTTCAATTCATCCTTTAACTGAGATATTTTTCCTGTTAGTTCTTTTAAGGTCTTCATAATTTCTGCTCTCTCTTCTGGTTTCATGTTCTTGCTTTTCTCCAGCTTGGATATCAACATCTATGCAACAATAAAAGTGCAAGAACATAAAATTCCAGGAGAAACAGACCTGAACAGACAAGTATCTACAAAAATCAGAATGTATTTACTAGAAACATTCCAGACTTACCTTCTGGCATTCTATTTGTTTTTCTAACATCTCCTGCTTCTTTTTCCTCATGTCTTGTTGCAGTTTCATTGCCTCCTATACGAGGAGAAAATTCTTTCCATCAGTAAAAAGCAGTGTAGCATTTTATGTACTGATAGAGATCATATATGTACTCATATACATCCTACTGTTCTTGTCAATCTATGGAAGTGAAGTCTACAACAAAACCCACTGCCTGCAAAAAGCACAAGTATGAAGTATAGCCCATCCAATACAAAGGCCCCTTCAGACACCTCTTAAGAAACTACCCTACTCTGTCATTCAAGTGTCTCATACCTGCAGAGATTAGAAACACAGAAATGCCTCCCGCAAACCCAGACAATCCCATATGGCCAAGTATGTCGAGTAAGGCATCCCAAAAAGACACCTACCCATGATCAGCCCCAATGTGTGTTTGCAAGACAGTCCCATAATGATGACCAAGCCCACACCCATGCAGAAAGCTGTACCACAGTAGCTGATGTTTCAGGTGCCCATGAAGCCTTGCATTTAAAGCACTTTGCTCACTGCACTGTCAGTCAGTCATCAATAGTCCTGTATTGTAAAACACCTGTATTGTAAAATACCTGTTTTTTTTTAAGGGCTTCTTGCACATCGTGAGGTTTAGACCCTGCACCAGACTTCAGGGATGTCTTTAAATTTGGAGAACTGTAAACCATTTTTGAGTGGCTTGTAGAAGTAGGAAATATCTGAAATAACAAAAAACACGCACACTAAAATATGGAGTAGCTTAAAGTGACTGTGATATACCATCAGGGAACTTCAGAGGGATGTGTACCAACATAAATGTCCAGATTTGTACAATGAGGCAGAAGGACCACGGCAATTAAAACACATGGATAAAAGCATCAGTCCAGCTAAAAGGCTTTCTGCAAAAGACACTGTCTTTCCTTCTCCATGCCAGACTCCCACTGCATCCTGATTCCCACTGAAGGTGATGATCTGCATGTGCCTTAGTTTCAGCTTCACAGCCACAGCCTAACATCACACTTTCTGATCAAATGAAGCAGCAAAAGCCACGCCATGCTTGCTTTCTTAAAAGGACTTCTCCAAGGCCCAGAACAAATGCTGAACTTCAGTATCAAGTGTGAATTAAGCTGTATCAGCTTGAACTCTTGGCACAAATACTCTCTAAGCTTCTAGCACTGCTATTAAAGCACAGTGTGAGCTCAAAAAAACCCCACTGAAAGCCAACAGATTTGCCAACAAAAAGCTTGTCTCACATACAGGCTGCCAGATTTGTATACTATGAAGCGTTGCCAAAAATATTTTATGCTATTTAAAATACCGATACTTTGTTCCTAAAGTCATTGTCCCATTGTCATATGAACACCTGATGAAATTAAGAAGTGACTGACTATGGGTGCGTGGAACATTAGTGAAAAGGAACAGAACCAAGTGGGAACAATTCACAAGTCCTTTCCAGCTGACAGACTCAAGCTGTACATGAGAGCATGACCACAGCTGGTCTTCAAACACACCTGAGACTCCTCCACCACAGCCCCGGGCTGGCTCAGCTCAGACTGGCTCCCACCCGCTGCTCCGAGGCGCAGTTTCACTGGGACTTTGTTAAGGACGTAGGCACCAGATGCCAGGGGTTTGCTCATCACCTGTGTATCCACAAATATTGAAATATGAAGATTAGATACTTTGCTTTCCTGCAGCAGCCACTCTGGAATGCTGCTAACCTCCCCTGTGGCACATACCTTGGACAGGCTGCTGTGCACGGTCACGGCAGGTGGCGTGGCCAGGGCCTGCTGCTGGAGGTGCAGCTGGTGATGGAGGGGCTGAGGGGGGGTTTGCTGCTGCTGCAGCAACGGGGGCTGCTGCTCACTCTCCCTGTGCCACAGCACCCGGATAAACCGATTGCTCAGCACTGCCTCCGTGCTGGAAATCGCCTTCCTCGCCTCGTCGTTACTCAAGTACTGAATGAGAGCAGCTTCAGGATCATTCTGGAAAGCAACCTAAAGCAAAAGTTCATAAATGCATTATTTCTCAAGGAAGAAAACATCTCAACCAGTAGCAAACCCATGCACAAATAATCTACAATGATGAGTGGGACAGCCAGTATATTAACAATTCAAACACAGAGGTAAGACATTCCATGCAATTAAAGCCAAGTACATTTTGGCAAACATTACATGTACTTGCAGCAAAGCCTATATAGGGTAAAATCAATCAATAAATAACTAACTCCTTCTGCACCAACAGCATCACATTCAGATGGGGTATGGCTGACAGGATCCTGGTGCTGACCTGAAGGCTCTTTATTCCAACCTCCTAAACAGCGAGTGCTGCCCAGGGTGCCCAGTGCACAGGCTCAGCACACCCTCGAGGCAGCAGTACCTCAGAGTCTTGAATAAGACTCTTTTCCTAAAAATTAGTATCACAGCAATAAAAACATATCTTGGACTTTGTAGTGCAATGATTCAGACAGCACGTGTTTGAAATGCATTATTTCATTATGGAGGTGTAGAAAGCACCACAGTATCTCAAGAAATACAGAGGCTTCCCAGGTATGTCTTTTATTTAGACCTGTAACTGAGAACTTAAGAGGCCACTTTTTAGTCTAGAAAAATAAACAGAAACTAAATGCTATTTTAACCATGCAACCTTTTTTTTTTTAGTACTTTTCCCATTCCTACAGGGCAAGGGACACCCCTGAGCTGGAGCCAGTTCTAGGATATCAAGTGATAACGAACTGATGCAGAGACTCTCCTGTAGCATCTTTGTGAAAATCCTGACTATGAAATACCGTAAGACCATCATACAAGACAAACCATCAGATTATCTTTTGAAAAGTTATAAGTTGCTCAAACACCTGTGTTGGTTTAAACACTGTTAAACCTGTCAGCCTTTCAAATGTAGTAAGGCCTCACAAAGGCAGAAGACAACATAGTTACACAGAATTAAGATAATAATACACAGTAGACCAAGAAAAGGATTTTTTTTAAACTTGATTACTTCCTCCATTAAAATTTATCCTCCATTAAAATTTCTGAAGGAAAACATGCAATACTCCAGCAGGCTTCAAGGAAAATAAAATACCCATATACAGATATAAAACTGAACTTTGGTCATTACCTGAATGTTTACAATAGTTCCAAATTTGCTGAAGTGTTCATTGAGCTGTGTAATATTGTTCAATTCTGGTGGAATTTTTCGAACTTCTAATTTTGTATTCGTATACTGATTCTTTTTCAAAAACCCTGGCTTATTCTGGCTGTTATTTGCTTGCCTAGAGAAAAGGAGAACAGGAGCAGTTCAGATGGGCACAAGCCCTTAAGCAAGGCAGCAAGTGTTAACACACATCTAAATGGCATTTTTCCCCTAAAAAGTACACCCTCTAGACACCAAAAGACCCCAGGTCCCTCCACCATCCAATATTCAGTCTCTACATTATGTGGACACAGATTTTCTGACCCAACTAGCCCAAATTACAGATAGTGAACAGCAATGTTCACAGCACTGCCACAATCAAGTGCATTCCAACTAACAACTGCAGCTCATTCTTACTTTCCCAGCCAGGGTTTCTTCAATGGTGGACATTCCATGTTACTTGGAGATCTTTTCCTGCTGTCTGGTTCCAGGACAACTCTAGTGACATTGCTGCTGTTATTTGTGATGGGAATGGGAGGTTCAGTCTGGATGATAATATTGGCAGCTGGAGAGAAGGAAAAAGGCCTGTGTTATCCCACCACACACAGAAAAGCTTTCCCTTACACAGCAAAACAGGACCAAGGTTAAAAACATGAACATTTAGGAAGGCTTCACCAAACTGGTCAGTTTTGTTTCTGAAGTTATTCCCAGATCACTCTCTAGCCTAACTAAACATCCTGAGGGAAGCAAACACAGTCCAGCTGGGAGGGACGAGGTTTTGACCTTTAAGGTTAATATTAGCTTGAACAAAGCTAAAGCTTTATCTTTCAGGTACTGAAAAATCAGATTCTGTAGGAAAAGGAAAGAAAGAGAAAAAAACCCCAAACAAAATCACAACAAAACAGAAAAGGAAGCAAAGAACCAAGGCTGGGTTCCCAGGTTTCCAGGCTTCAGTTTAGAGCTCTGCAATGGGTAGGGGCTGAATAAACAACCAGCTTTGCCTGTGTGAATACTTGACAGGGTAAAAGGAACCAAGAACCCGTTCCTCCCATTGGTATCCCCTTGCCAGCCCTCCAGCCAGGTTTCAGCAACAAACTGTTAATTAAGCATAACTATTACATGCTCTGAGACATCAGATTTAAAATCTGAAGCCACTTCTATCAAGACAAAATTTGCTAGGAAATTATTTACAACTTTTGCAAGAGTATTTCCTGGCTATGAGTATTCTGTGTGTGTCAAACATTCAACTCCTAGAAAGAAGTCTGAGTTATACAGCAATTTCTATGACTTTTATATAAGCCAGAGCTCTGCTGGTTACACTGGTGAGAACAGACCAGGCATTTCCAGGCTTTAATCTCATTTTGGAGGATGGTTTGAGAGAAACCTTTCACACCTGTGACCAAGACAATAACATAAGTGGTGTGAAGCCTCACCACCAAGCACTCATTCCAGTCTTACCCCTTGGATGGGCTCTCAGAGAGCCTGAGGGGCAGCAATAAAGTCCCAACCCTGCCTCTGTGACAGACATTAATATACAAACAGCAACTTCTACAATAATATTTAACCATATTCTTTACAGGATGAGTTACTGGAAGGAAATACTGAAAAAAAGTCTTATCTACTGAATAAGAAACACTGAAGTGTAACAGCAAATATTAAAATTTAACATCTTTGCTTTTAAGATCAGGATGGGAAAAACAGGAGGGAGAAAGAAAGTTTTGCTACCAAAACTAAACTTTCTTTAAAGAGCCTTGACTTGTTCTTTTCACGGAAAGATATTCTATACATGTCACCACTAAGAGACTACACCCTCATCCATCCAGGTAGGGGTCAGGAACTATCTAAGTGCAGACTGGGATTCCCATGGGCTGGGAGAATTGGAATGCTCCCTGCAATGTTCATTCAGAGAGAACACCTGGCTGGTAGAGTCAGACCATCAAGCACTAAAACATGCCATGATAGTTCTCCCTTCACTACCACCCCAACAGCTCAGGCAAGGATTGCAGATCATCATCTCTGTGCCCTTGGCTATTCAAAAGCAGTCTGCAGACCGTGCCACTAAAGTCATCTTTGGCACCATTTTTCTTTCTAGGAGCTCTCAGCACGTGCAAAGTGTCTTCAGAAGCTAAGGAGGAATAAAAACCCAACCAACCAAAAAAACCCTTGTAACATTCCCAAGCAAGTGATTATTTTTAATCAAAAGGGCTGCTTTGACTATAATATGGTCATATCAGCACCTTAAAAAAGGCAGAAATGTCCAAAAATTGCTCTGAAACACTAGAGCAGTGAGAAAATCTAGTGCTTTTAGCCTGAAAACAGGGAAAATTGTTGACGGTCCTGGACAAAAATAGCAACAGCAATGACCAGAAACCCTTCCTACCTCGAGGATTTGTATCCATCTCCCCAGATGTTAGGCCAATTAGATTTGGACGTTGCATTTGTGCTCTCGTAAAGAACTGCCGATACTGAGATCTACCAGCACTGGTAATACTAGGAGCTTCGGGGTTATAGCCATCTGGCTCATATGTATCTACAAAAAAAGGAGAGAAACGACAGGATTTTTCAAATGAGTTTAAGACTCAGGGTTAATTTTCCTTTTAAGGAAATGCATGGATGTCCAAGAGTCAGAAGTTCTTTCAGATGCAGAGAAGAGAGAAGGTACAGCCAATATGTGCAGCCATTTCAAACCCTCACCTGGACTTCAGACCCAGCCTGTCTGGGTGCATTCTCTTTTGGGTTTTAGTCTGGTACTGTTTGTCCAAAGCACACAAGTCACAACACTGAGTTACTGCTGATTCACTGCCTGGAAAGGCCTGAGGTATCTGTGTGACAATCTGCACAATGCCTGGCAGTGTTCCAAGGGGAGCAACATGAGGTTTGGTTTGGGCATTTATATTCAGGGCCTAAAATGCAAAGAGACTTCCTGTCTTTGTTGCCCAACAGCCTAGTGCACTTCAGAAAAGGATTCTGAGGGAAGAATGTACTTAAATAATTTCAATCAAAGAAAGGTGAGCAATGAGGCAATGGGACCAATACTTACCTAATGAATGATCTTACTTTATGTAAGAGTGAGACCTGCTGTCTATCCCAGGTAAGGTATAAATGATCATTTTCATTAGAAGGGGTCACCATGAGAACACAAGATGACAGAAATTGACTCCTATTGTTCCTCCTGCCCAAGGACCAAATCGAGGACGATGCATTTTTTCCAACAAAATAGAAAAGCTGGACAAGAACTAGAATGAATGAAGTCTGTGAAGAACCTCCACAGAAACACAGTACATCCTGGAACAGGATGAATGCTTGTACAAGGGGACCTGACAGATGTGAAATCCTCTAAATCTCAGCTCCTTATTCCATAGCAACAAAGACAACTCCACAATTTAAAACAGATGCCCCAGAATATCCACACTGATGTGTTCAGGCTCTGCCAAGAACTTTCACTAACCCTGAAGGAGCCGAACCACAAGCTCCTCATCCCCAGTTTGGCATATGGTTGACTGTAAGAGGACAACCAGCAGTTATTACCACAGCAGTCCAAGAACAGGACATAAGAATCTCTACAGTGGTTACAGTGGTTCTGGAGAACAGTTACTGTGATGCCCTGCAAGCTATGACAGGGAGAATCAGCCATCAGAATTTCTGGAGCTGAAAGAATCAGATGGTGACACCTAAACACCGGGCAGAACTTGGGGCTAACTGAACAGATTATCAAACAAGAAATCTAAGTGACTGAAGTTCTGAAAAGCATGGAAGTCACAAAGAAGATGACATGGATCATGAATGAACTAGAGTTTTCCTTTGAATAAAATTCAGAATATTTATGTTAAAAAAACCAGATGAGAATATTACAAAACACTGACATTATTATCTTCCTTTGCTCACATAGAATATGGAAATGCCATTAATCCTTTCATTATTAAATAAACAGGGTTTTTTGTGTTTAAATTGAGCAATCTATGACTCTCCAGGTATTTTACTATTTCCTTCATAAAACCTTACTTTCTAAAACTTTGAGATCTATTAAGGAAGATGGACACGTCCAGTGAAAATCATCCACTTTAAGTTACAAAACTAGAACCAAGTTGATTCTGGAAAAATGATAGAAAGAAAGTAGTGATGTGTATGAGGACTGTGTAGTCTATTGTGATACACAGCTGGGAAAAAAAAAATCTCTCATCTGTAGTAGTCTAAACTGAAGAGGAATAAAACTTAAGTTAAACAGCAATTATAGGTTTGCAGATCCATCTTGTGCCTACTGAACGGCTTGAAGGTGAAGGGATCCCTTTCTTATGCAACAATCTAATTGCTGTGAGCACATGCAACCCAAAAGAAGCTCCCCATAGTGTTCTTCCCTCAGACTGACAGACCACTGTTGCCACTCTTCACCAGAAGGGTGATGGGCTGACCCAGGGAGAGCCATCAGACTTCTTTTTAAATTTGTACATACTGGAGGAAGACAGATGATAACCTCTAATCACACATCAGTAGAGAAATTCAAAAATTTTTATGTCAAACAGATTTAGACCAAGAGGCATTTGCTTACGTTCTGACACTGTATAGAGCAGGTTCTGGGTCAGAGGAGGAGGCAGCCTTGCTCCCACAGGTGCCAGATTGGGCACTGCGCTTGTCCCCCGCTGGTCACGGTTATTTATCAAGCTGGACTGTGTTAAAGGTGGTCCTACAATGACACCACAGAACAGATCACACAATGACAGCTCATAGAAAAAAATGTGCAAACAATTCAATGCCTTTTGTTTATGCCTTGCTTCGAGCAAGGTGAGGGTTGTAAATATGTTCAATTCCACTCCAGTAACAGTAAATTGAGAAGTTTGTTCAGGTAAGTCACTCTGCTTCCAAAATATTTTCTCCTTCCCAGACAAGACTGTGCTCTAAGGGAAAAGAAAACAGTGTCTTTTCTTCCCCAGAGGTTTGTTAGTGCAAGAGCTGCGTTAACTACAGCAGTTCCTCCCTCAGCTTTGCCATGGGGAGCCATGGCTTGATCAGATCAAGAGATCAGATCAGCAGCATTTAGACTGCAGATCTGAAACAAGAACTGCAGGGCAAGAGGCATTCCCAAACAAGGAATTTCTCTAGCTGCTTTGGTTACCTCATGTACCACACAGATATTCTTACTCAGTGTATGTCCAAAAAGGACCCTGAGTGACACTACACAGCCCATCCTGAGCACTGTCAGTTCCCTCACAGCAAGTCAGTTCCACCTGCTAAAGGGCTCATGTAAAGGTTAGGGTTAATCCTGTATCGAATTATTTCTCATCCCAAAGCTGCTGCTATTGGACACAATCATCACAGCATGTATTTTGTCCCTGGAATAGACAGCACTGAAACAGAGCAACCATGTCCTTAATGTGCTATTTCTTCATAGAATTCGTAAAACACAGTAAGGTAACACAAAAGGCTGAGCATCTCACACCACTGCTGAGCTAAAACAGATCTTAAATGTGTCAATGATGCATTAGTTTCTAGTGTCAGATAATGCAGCATCAACACTGGAGCTTTATCAGGACTTTTAGGAGATTGAATCTCAACATTCTTTTGCATTTAACAAAAACCTAGTTAAGTGTCAGGGACCAATCCAAACACGACCAGGCTTATGAGACAAGCTGAAAGATCCCCCCACTCCACTCCCCTGCTCTATTTAGCTCAGCTTGGAGTCTGAGTGACATCATGGTTTACAAGCTGAATTTTCGGAATTCTTCTGGCACTATTTTGAACAGTAGGCAACCGACAAAGAAACTGCAACTCGTTACTAAACTGTGCCAGGCAGAGCCGTGCAGGCGCGGTGACTCACGTGGGACGGGCAGCACGACGGGCGGCGGCGGCTGCGGGTGGGCCGGGGGCACCGGCAGCCTCAGCCCGCGCACCGGGCCCGGCAGCGGCGGCAGCAGCAACCCCGGGGGCGGCGGCAGCCCCGGCGGCGGCGGCGGAAATGGGATCATACTCGGCAAGGAAACCTCATCGACGACTAAAGGATCATTCCCATGGTCAAACTGGCAGAGATCACCAAGGACACAATATCCTCGCTCTGCAAAACAGGACATTTCGCAGCTTGTTAGGAAAAAAAACAAACCAGTAGTTCGCAGCAATTTGTAGCATTTCAGATTTTGCTGTAGTTTCTTAATATAGAAAACATGCAGTCACTGATCCAACATTACATTATCAGATAAGGTTTCAAAATAATTCCAATGAGAACAATCTTTCTTAAACAGCATACAAGCACGAGCTTACATGCATCCATCATAAAAGCTAGTCAGAAGTACTTGTTTATATTAAACACACACACACTGCAATCTGTACCAAGACTGCCAGTGGTTGAGCTATTTGTCTTGCACATACAGAACTGTGAACAAACTCCATATGTTCTTATCCAGCAACTGTCACAGCATAAGCAAACTGCTTCAGTAAGACTAGATATTTCCCCAGTACAGTACAGGTCACCTCTGCATCTCTTACTTACAAGGTACACACCACATGCCACTGCAGTGAGACTTGTTGCCCGCATTAAGTGAATACCTAAAACAAGCCACAGAAACATAGAAACAAGCCATGAAATGGAAAACTAATGAGCAGTTACCATCGTAATCTTGACATCTTCTTTTAGGAGGAGGGTTTCTGCCAAATGAACTGGGATTGCTGTGATTGTTGAAGAAATTTGACCAGCTCTCTGTGGTGTTTTCAAGGTGGTGTGCAGGTGCAACTACAGTTACAGCACTGGGAATAGCTTGTGTGGAGGAATACTGTTCAGAGGATTTACTGGAAGATGCAGACACCGGATTATATGAGCTTTCAACATCATTCTTTTCACTCTTGTATTTTGATCTCTCTCTCTCTCGGTGCTCTGTTTAAAAAAAGAAAGTTGGGTAAAGTCTTCATGCTTTGTTTTGTACATCAGAGCCGCGAGCAAGAGATAATACACATTTCCTGAAATAGTCAGTGTTCTGCATGTTAAACTGTTCTTGAAGGAGCTCACTCTTACTAATGGAGTAGGAAATAAATATAATGCAAACAGGGGTTTAACTTCAGAAATATCAATGTTTTCTTTGCAAAGTGCACATTCATTCATCTACTTATTCCATTCGGGATCACAACTCTCTTTTAAAGGAGAAAGAGAAGGACAAAAGCCTGAAACAACAAACATACCTCTGCCCTTAACTAACGAGGTCTCAAGATGCGTTGAAATCTGCTGTAATCTGTGCCCTTTACTTTTCCAACAGACCTGACCTAGCCCTAAAAGAACAATGATCATATAGTAACCACCTGCAACTTAAAAGAAACCTTGTCTCACAATACACAATAACAAAGTGAAAAAGAGGGAACACTGCTTTGCAAAAAGCTTGATCTTTACAGGGAAAAAAAGAAAAAATCAACAGCTTTGTCAGAACACACAGCAGAAAAATATGGTCTACTGATATCCACAGGTATACACCTGTGGATAAATTAAGAGATTAGCAAAGATGAAAACAATCTCATTAATTGTTCTACTCTGAAGAACAGTATCTTAATTAATAACTTCAAGAACACGAAGCTCTCAAAATTTGCTCCAACTACTCAAGGGTATCTCCCACCTGCTAAACCACACAGGACACAGGAGTCACACCTGCCACTGCCACGGGATGTTCTCCTGCAGCAGCATCCCAGCTACTCACCACTCCTGCTGCCATCCCGGTCTTTGCTCCGGCCCCTGCTGCGGCTGCGACTCCGACTTAGCCCTCGGCTTTTGCTCCGGCTTTTACTCCTGCCCCGGCGCCAGCTGGACTTCTCCCTGTACAAGTCACTCCTGTCGTAGTACCTGTCATAGTCCCTCCATTTCCCATCATCCCGCTTCTTCTCTCTGGTTCTGGAAAAGACAGATGTAGACAATGTTCATGAACAGAGAAACAAAATTAAAAAACAAACTTTCAAGAAGGTAAGAAATTGCTCATCCTTCCCATCTGTTTGGGCAGTGAAACATTTCCAGTCAGAATTTCCTGAGTTACAGAGAAATACAGAGTCTCAAAGCTGGATCACTGGTCTGTGGAAAGCAGCAAGGGCAGGACTAGGAATTGGCCAGGTGAGACAGTTACAAGGCTCAAATCAGGACAGGCTTAAAAGTGATGTGGACACTGTGTGAACAACTGTCCCCAGACCCTACAGACTTCCTGACAATGCTCTTCATATACATAACATGGGAAACAATGGAACTGATGGCATCTCCAGGAATTATCATTTGAAGAATACAATTACTTTTTTGGAAGAGACCAACTTCTTGTGAAGGGTTCTCACACACATGATCAGCATACAGACAACTTATCACAGAAAAGGAGGGAGACAAATCACTAGTTTTCATAAAAATCACTATCTACAAGCCAAAAAAACCCCCCAGTTAAAAAATTGACAGAAAATACAGAAGAGTATCTTAATACTGTGGCTCACAGCTAACCTTTGCTCACTGGAATCTCCACGGCTCCTCTGGGGACTGGAATACTTCTTCTTCCTGCTCTCCCTCTCTTCTTCAACTGACTCTTGAAAATTCTGTTTAACACACAACTACCAAACAGGGATGAGAATCACTTTTTTTAATGAAGAACATGACACCAAAATGTACTTCAAGTTACAGACAGCATCCCATATAAAGCAATATTAAAGTATTACTTTCCCAGAATACTGAAGCACTTACAAGTAATCAAGCACTAAAGGGGTTTTTGTCACAAAACTTCTAGGTTTTTCTGCAGAGAAGCCCCCAAATAATACCACTTTGATGTTTTGTTTCTAAACAGGATTCAGAAAAGACAAGATCTCTCCCCACTCCATTGCCTTATTTAGCATAAGTACTTCTGTAGGTGAGGTATTTCCTGAACCTTGGAATTCAACTCAGGAGTCACCTCTCCAGGTAGGGAAGTCACGAGTTGACATTTTGAGTAACTGCTTTAAGGCAAAACCTGCTCACACTTCTTGCTGGCTTCCACCAAAGCAGGTTAAGAAGTCTGTCAGCTGTACCACCACTGCAGACCACTCTGCACTTCTGCTGCCACTTCACACTGCTTACAAGTTACTGTACATTTTGGTGGCAAAAGTCGATATGCAATAATTTAAAAGACTTTTTTTCCCAGGTAAAATAAAAAGGAAAGCTTCCTACATAACAGGATTATCTGGGGAGAACTGGTAGAGACAGTCAAGACTTGGCTTGACAGGGTTCTGGAGAGCCTGATCTGCAGCCCTGCTCCTAGCACAAGGTGAATCACAGCCCTGGGTCTGCTGTGATTCTGTGTGTGGTTTATTCTGTGGCTTCCATTTGCAGCAATCACACCACACACTGAGCTACATGATAGATCTTGATGATCTGCAGATGGCCTTGCCGATGTCAAAATAAC
Source organism: Hafferia zeledoni (assembly GCA_035583235.1). Taxonomy (NCBI): domain Eukaryota; kingdom Metazoa; phylum Chordata; class Aves; order Passeriformes; family Thamnophilidae; genus Hafferia; species Hafferia zeledoni. The sequence goes on along the minus strand of JAWWEV010000029.1, from coordinate 18,176,069 downwards.
TAATTAATGTCCTGATCCTCTGAAGTTGTCCCATAAAGCTGTCCTAGATATCTTCTTTTGCTTATTGCCACTCCCCTCCACCACCCAAACCTTCCCTTATGTCCCCACCAGAGCACTGGTTAAGTGAGCTGAAAGGAGTTCTAAAGGACTTTCTGTAAACTACGACAATACTTTGAGAACTGATGGGAAAGCTGTTAAAGTCCTGTATAGTGGCAAATTATGAATTTCCATAAGCAAAGCTACTTTGAAGCATAAACTGTCATAATTTTGTGTCACATCTTCAATGTAAAAATGTATACCAGAAACAAGAGAAAAAGGCAACTTTAACTTCAATTATCTGATGAATCACCTTCTGGTAAATAAGGACCTGCATTTGTTCGGGTTGACCTGATGGATGTCTGCAATTATTTGTCACCTTCTCTCAAAAACTTGATTGCTTTCAATAGAACTTAAAATCACGGTAGACAAGAGAACTATTTGCAATTAAGCTCTACCTCACTTCTAAAGTAATTATTCCATTACAGAGGCCAATATATTTTCATTGATTTTAAGCATCACAGAAAACATTGTAAGTGATTTCTATTCCTCACAGAATATACAAAATTGGAAATGGTTTTGTTGTTTCCCCCTCCCAAGTAATCATCAGCTGGTATTGCCAGGGCCTTGTGAACAGGATTTCTGAGTGCCACTCCTCTCAGTCACAGGTAGGCTTTGCAAAGGGACTTAAAATGTTCTTGTCTCAATTGTCACCATCCATTTCTCTTCAGACACACACAGATCATGGAGATCATTAGTCACAATGAGGGCATTTTTCTTTCACCTTTGGCCTCACAAATATATGAGAGATAATTTGAAAAGTAAAGGCAAGTAGAGCAAATAACATTACCTCCTCCTTGACTTCTTTCTCCTGCCCTGTAGGTTTTGCCTCTGCCTTTGTGGGCTCAGCAGAAGGAAGGTAACTCTTGGTGTACAAACTTTCAAAAAGTTTATCTACAAACCCTGAAGTTTCTGAGGACACAGAACACAACAAAATACTGTTACATATGGATTTAAGGACATGGTTACACTTAGTTACAGAGAAGATCCTGAAAACAGTCAGCCAGGTGGGCTTCTCATGGCAGCAGCACCTCAGATTAACGAGCTGTAGCTCCACTGAAGGAGCTGGAATTACATTTGTGGGACTCAAGGCTGCTCATTAGAGAAAGAAATGAGTCAGATATATCAAAGACAGCAACAGAAATTTCTCATGTTTTAAGGGGTGAGCATGATCAGAGCTTGTGATCAAGGAACAAGTCCACAGCTATTTCCATCAGCTACACTCAGGAATTTCTTTAGGGAAATTTTCACGAGAGTAAATAATTCACAGTAGCAGTTCAGAATCATGAAAAATGCACAATAAATTCCCCAGTGAGTGTCAGAACTTCAGGTGTTTAAAACCTTGGGTATGAACCAAATTGCCATGCAAAGGTCCCCAGGAGCCTGAAAGATCAACAAGGACCAGGGTTTTCAAAGGTTACCAAACAACTGTCAGAGAAGCTTTCAGGAGCATGACTGACACTTGATTAAACTAAATTGCTTTTATTTTACAGCATTTCCTTCCACCCACTGTGAAAAGTCCAAGCTACACAACTTCATCTTAAAATTATTATATTTTTAATCACATGATCTTTATTCCTTCACACTCTGTAAGAAATATTAATGGATACCAAGAAACATGTTGGAGGCAACAGTGGTGCAGCACCCCTCTGTCCTCCCCCCAGAGAGCACTGTACCTTTCTGCAGGAAGACATCCAGCTGGTCAGCACAGAAAGCTTTCAGCTCCTTCTCAGGCTTGTCTTTCTTGACTAACGCCACGACATAGTTGGCCAAGGCGGAGGGGTCTGCGTCACAGCTGGGGAGAGGGAGAACAGCTTGGCTGCTGCAGGACAGACACCGACCCATGGGGACAGTCCCTGCTCCTGGAGCTCCCTCTGAGCTCCTGCGATGCCCTCGAGGTGCTGGGCTCGCACCCAGCACCAGCACAGCTGCACTGGGACCACAGGGCCAGCAAAGGGCTTTTTCAAACCAAAGCCAAATATTTTAGTTGCCTTGTGACTCCCACAGCCACACCTGACAATGGTCCCACTCCTCTAATCTTCCTGAGCTTTGCTGAGGGACAGTCAGACCCACTCATGGGCAGCTGCCACTGCTGAGCTCCCTCCTGGCCCAGCAACCACACCTTGAAGGGCTCTGTGGGTATAGCAGAGCACGAACCAGGGAAGGCACTGCACAAAGACTGTGAAGGGTTAAACTGGGTTTAAAGATTAAGGCATTGTTAAAAAGCAGTTCAGAAAATGTCACAGAGGACATTTTCAATACACAGAGAAGGCAAGTTCTGCACAGCTTCAGTGGCTGTACCTGAAGTGCTGGGGGTTCCTCCCCAAGGATATTCCCATGCCAAACTTTACAGTAACCCTGTAATGCTGGTAAAGCCCCCAAAGGGGAGCAGTTACTGACCCGTGTTCTCTCCCCACACTCCCTACCCCTTGTCTGGCTCCACAAAGGTCAAAGATAACAACTTTGTGCAGGGATACCCCACCACTAATCTTTACAAGGGATATTGCTTTAGATTCCATTATTCAGCTATTGGAAACACACTCCAGGTATGGACTGGAGCAGCAGAGAGACATGATCAATGATATCTCATTTTGCCTCTCAGAGGATGCAGATGCCACCTATCAGGTGGGGGCAGGAATGTAAAACATTCAAATGATTTAAAGATTTATTTTTTAAAACTAACACTTAAAGAGGGGATTGTGTATTTTCTGAGAATGTTTACTATGGAAATAGAAGGAAAAACTATTAAGCATATGGGTCTCAAAATAATCTAAAGTGAGAAAAAAATTCAGAAAACAAGCAAAGGGCAAAAAGCTACACAGAGGGCAACTGGTGAGAGAAATAAAACCCCTCAATGAGCAGCAATCAAACAGCTCTACTCCTCCAACAACATCCAACCTCCACTGAAAGCCAGAGTAAATGGAGCAATTAACAACAAAGAAACCACAAATTGACAGATTTTACACACACAGAGAAATAACCTGTATGTGATACATTTGAAGTGTCTGATGTACTGGGGCCCTCATGCACTGATTATAAACCTTCAGTTTCAAATAAAGGAGACAATGCAACACTTCACAGCCCATTCCCTTTCCCTTTCCCTTCTCCACACCTTAGTCCCTCTCAGGCATCCCATCCCATTATGCAGTACTAGAGCACACCAGGTGTGTGCTCCTCCAGGTGACCCAGTCACTCTGCTGTCCCTGACTGTCAGATCCCACCGGCCCAATCCCTCAATTCTTTCCTAGGAGAGCCTCCAACTCACATTCCCACAGTGCAGCTCACATAAAGCCCAAGGAATGCTGGAGGCCGACTGGAGTTGGCAGGGAAACTGCAACTGCAGGAATCATGTTCCAGTCTAGAGACTTTCAGCAGGGTTTGACCACAGACCAGAGAGACCCATGATCTTGACAAGGGAAAAGGAAAATCGGGAAGAACTTCCACAGGCCTGATACTTAATGATGGCAACTGAGGAGTCCTAAGGCCTGTTTAAAACACTTCATACAGGTCTCAGTTGTACTTCGTGGGAGCCCTAAGGCTGCCAGCCACTGATGGGCAGCTTTCCCCAGGAGACCCCACTGCAGGTGAGACCTCTCACTGTGCCTGCACCACCAGCACCAGGTACTGTTTGGGCTCAGCAGAGCTCAGGACCAGCACCTGGTGCTGTTTGGGCTCAGCAGAGCTCAGGACCAGCTCAAATCCACCACCACGCTACAGCCAGGATGCTTCATCAGAACCCATAAAATGTATGAAACAACCTGGGTCCATGCTGACTCCAATCCCAATACCACTGCCACTGTAAGCAGCAGCAGGATGCAAATCCTAAGTTTCTGCAATTTCAACATTATTCCTGGTTTTGTTGGCTCCTGCTGGCCTTGGGCTCTGGTCCGAGGTCACACAGGAGGGACTGCGCTATCCCAGTGCAGCCAGGGCGGCAGGTGGGGTGGGGAACACAGAGCCCACAGCCAAAGCACACCGAGCCAGTGAGGCTGGAAAAGGCCTCAGAGATCGCAGAGTCCAACCAGTGACCGATCACCACCTTGTCGAACGGACCAGAGCACTGAGTGTCACATCCAGTCGATCCCTGAACATCTCCGGGGATGGAGACCCCCCCACCTCCCTGTGCAACCCCTTCCAATGCCTGACAACCCTTTATGTCAAAAATTCCTCCGGATGTCTAACCTGAACCTCCCCTGGCACAGCTTGAGGCCGTTTCCTCTTCTCCTGTCCCTTGTTCCCTGGGAGCAGAGCCCGAGCCCCACCGGCTCCCCCCTCCTATCAGGGAGTTGTACAGAGTGAGAAGGTCCCCCCTGAGCCTCCTTTTCTCCAGGCCGAGCAACTCCAGCTTCCTCAGCTACCCCTGGGGCTCCCCTCCCTTTCCCAGTGCCGCTGTCGGTTGTGGGACAAAAGGCCCCCGGCACGTCCCCGAGGCCGGGCTGTGCGGGGCTGTCCCGCACTCCGGGCGCGCCGGGCCCGGGCCGGGGGCAGGCGGGGCTGGGCCGCAGCGCCTCGGCCGGGCCCGGCCCGAGGGAAGCGCTGCCTGCCCGGCCCACCCCGCCCATCCTCCCGCACTCACATGGGCTCCAGCAGCTTGGCCAGCCAGGACTTGAGCGCGTCCACGCTCTCGATGATCATGGTGGCCCCGCGCCCGCCCGCTCACAGCGACACCGCCGCCATGGCCGCGGCCTGCCCGGCACCGCCCGCAGCGCAGCCTGCTGGGCACGGCCGGGGCGGGACCGCGCATAGAGAGCCAATCAGAAGCCGCCGCTCCGCGCCGCCAGCCAATGGCAGCGGCGCAGAGCCCGACCCGAGGGTCAGGGAGAACCAGCATGTTCGGTGGAGCGAGCACATGAACCCGCACGACATCTTTGGGGGGCGCTCTTAAAGGGACAGAGGCCCCGGCGCGACCGGACAGGCGTGTCGGGTTTCTCTCCCCACCTCCACCCGAGACAAGTGACCGCGGTGACCGTCCCGCTCTCCCTCCCGCCCTCCTTCCCTCCCTTCCTCCTTTCCCTGCAGTCCACCGCCTATCACGCTACGAAAGGCTCGCATTCCCCCTGCCCGCTGCCGTGGTACGGCCCTGGTTCCACCCCTTCTCCGTGCCGCTGTTGGTACGGCCCGCGCGGCTCCCGGCGGGCGCGGCAACATGGCGGTGAGTGAGTGACGGGCCCGGCCCCGGCCCCGGCCCCGCACCGGCTCTGGCTCCCCCGGGGCTCCCACCCGCACCGGGGTTGTTGGTCAGCGCCGCGGCCGCCAGGCAGAGGCTTCGTGCAGGCCCCTGTGGGCCCTCTGCCCGGCGGTCACCGCCCCTTTATGTAAAGATCTTAGGAGTGTTCTGGTTTGGAGGGAAAAGAGGCAAATTCTCGCGCTGTAGGATCTGTCGTGCGTGTGTCCCGTAACAGTTCTCGTATGCTTTGGGCTAAAAGAATAAGGTCTTTTAATAGTTGCCATATGTTGCGTTGTAAAAGAATAAGGAGAAGGGCTGTTTGACACTGATTTAATTAAAATCACTTGGAATGTTTTATCTGAAGAGTTCAGTGTGTGAACTGCGTTTAGAGCTATTGCCAGACCCTCCTCCTGGTATAGGGAACGCTGTTCCCACTTTTAAGTATAGCAAGAGAAAGAATCATCAAATGGGGTTTATGGAGAGTCTGGAATAAGACAGAATTCCGTGGGTTTTTTCAATTGAATGATTTATACCTACCCCTGCCTCTCCAGCTCAGACCCCTCTGAGTTTGCTGGTTATTGGCGAGATGATCAGTGTGTGTGTTACTTGGCTATTGCCCCTCCTTTGCCTTGGAGGAAGGTTGTTACCCTTTCCTCGCGGGTCTGGGGCCCTGTTTTGAAGGGTGGGCTCCAGGACAGAGGTTTGTCCAGAACCTTCCCTGCTGCTCTGCTGGGGGTGGTGCTGCAGGGCCCGGAGCCAGGACGGTGCTCACCGAGCCTGGAGCAGCTCAGGAGTGCTCTGTGCTAACTCACAGCTCTGTGGTTCTGAACTTCTCCAGCCAGACTTTTCCTCCCTCCCCCTCTGTGTTGAACAGGAGCGTAAAGGGACAGCCAAAGTGGATTTCCTGAAGAAGATTGAAAGAGAGATCCAGCAGAAGTGGGACCGTGAGCACGTGTTTGAAATCAATGCTGCAGACAGGAAGGACCAAAGGAGGTACCGTGGTGTTCTTTGTTTACAAGTTTTATCTTTAATCTCTTGAAATGTCTTTTCATTCAACGTCTCCCATGGGAAAGTGGCCCTTTTGGAGTGAGCAGTGTTCTTGGCTCAGCTGGAGGAGCTCACACATTGTTGGCATTTCTGTAGCTGATGACATAAAGCAGCTGAGTACGTGTGTGGCCAAGTTCCAGCAGGGACAAGAGAAGTGATTTCATTCCTTGGCAGTGTCAGTGCCCTCTGTGGCTTTAAAACCAGGTTGTCTTGGGTGACTTGAACACCTTGACATGGAAGAGGTTGATCAGTTTGATGGCTGAACCCTCACTCTTGAGAGGTTTCATGCTGATGGAGGGAGTGTCTTTGGCTTTGCTGAGACAACAAGTGCTAGACAAAATCATAGGTCCTACTTAGGCCTCTTATACTTTGTGTGGAAGTGGAAGAACCAGATGTATGACCATTAGTGTTCCTCAGATGAGGGGCTGTGATTTCCTTTTTTACATGAACTATTTTGCAGAGGTGTCCTATCACCTGGCTAGTTTTGGTGTTTTCTAGAGTATTCTGCCTTCCATCTCTGCTGGATTTGGTTAATGTTTTGCTTTGATAATGGATTCCTGCTCCTGTGGTGAGACACTGCTGAGCTGCTGTCTGTTGGTTGTAGAAGGTGCTTCTCTCTTGGGTTACGTTTCCTCTCTCCTGGTTGGTTCCACCATTGTTCTCAGATGTCTGAAACTGACTTTAAAGGGGCGGGCAGGTGTCACTGCTTTGGGCTTTGTGTTCCACGTGGCCACTGCTGCAGTTCTCGGTGCTCTCCACAGTGTGGAGGGGCTGCCTGAGGCAAGAACGTGAGTCCTGTAGGAAGGTCTCTGATTGGAAAAGCAGTGATCTTGGCAGTACAAGGTTAATATTTGCTGTGTGGGAAAGTCAAACTAAACCAAGATAATAACTGAAGTAGTGAAACAGGTGGTAGGTTCTTAAATTGTAACTTTTGCAAGCAAGCAAATGACTTGGCCTTTATTCCTGCATGTTTATAGATCAGTGGGAGTGTGTGAAG
>JAWWEV010000029.1:18150949-18168662 GCA_035583235.1 Hafferia zeledoni | reverse complement strand
AATTGTAACTTTTGCAAGCAAGCAAATGACTTGGCCTTTATTCCTGCATGTTTATAGATCAGTGGGAGTGTGTGAAGTGCAAAGGTAGATGTAGAAATTCCCAGTGTCCTGAAGATGTAAATATTGTCTTAATTGCTTTGAAAAGTCAGGTTACAACAATAAAATACATCTTTGAAATACCCTGGAACAATATATCCCTGTGAAAGGAGTGATTACTTACAGTGTGCCATTAAATCTGAACTCAGACAGTGGGAGATTAAATAAATTACTTTAAGTCTCTGCAGTAATTAATTTACAGAAGCAGGATTAGAATTTGTTACCTGTGGGAACATGTTGTATCTATTTCAATGTTTCTTTGTGATGTCAGCCCTATGTGGTTTATTTTTTTTTGTGTTTAGGACTTTTGTTAAGATGATAAAGCCTGTTAGTGTGTCAGCTCTGTAAAATCAAAGACTTGTGTTACCAGCAGGGAAAATGTTATTTTAATGTCACTGTGGGCTGATAATGGCTGAACATTCCAGTTACCTGTTTCACTCGTGCATTGTCTGATGGTCACTTTAAAAGCTAATTGCATGTTTTAATTCTTTGACTTCTCAGCAAGGGAAAGTACTTTGTTACCTTCCCTTACCCCTACATGAATGGCCGCCTGCACCTGGGACACACGTTCTCCTTATCTAAATGTGAGGTAAAAATTCTCCTTTGCTGATACCTTTAAATACTACTCCAGAACAAATGCTCATTTTGTAGTTTAGTTTTAAGCTAACAGAATGCCTTTTTAATTCCTTTATAGCTTCAGTAATGACTTCTTAGACTTTCCCTTTTCAGTGGGTGTATTGCTGACTGAAGGGAAATGCCATTCATGACTTTTTGAATTCGAGGAGATGAGGCTGCAGGTGTTTCCTTTGTTCATTCTTTTAATGGAGATTTTTAGGAGGTGCTGCTAAATAGCTCAACTTCACAAGAGATCTGACTGTCTCTTTTGTTTGTGCCTGTTATGCTTTGTGACCTGTATGGGAGCAGGCTTTGGGCACTAGTGGGTAGAATTCCACAACATCCATCTCTTTGCACCCGTTCTTCTCTGGTCAGAACCAGCCTGGAAGCTGGGCAAGCCTGTCCCTGTGCAGACCAGGCAGTACCAAACTGCAGTTTTACCTTCCTGTCATGGATTCCCTCCCCAGCTCTGTGCCTGCACTCGGCTGTCTGTCCTAGCTGTGTGTTAGAGAAGGGATCACACCTGGGGTGGAGAAAGTGGTGTCTCAGCCCTGTGCCATTCCTGTTTCAGCTGTTCCTTTTTTCCTGTCTGTAGTTTGCAGTTGGATACCAGAGGCTGAAGGGGAAGAGTTGCCTGTTTCCCTTTGGGCTGCACTGCACAGGGATGCCCATCAAGGTGAGAGCTTTGCAGTTCCTGTATGTCTTTTCTGATGGGATTTTGTCCCTAAGGCTGCTTGGAGCCTTGCTTACTGTCCATCCCCAACATCACCTTGGTTTATTTAAAGATTCATCAAGACATTGTGATTTGGAACCTGAATTTGTAGTAAATGTGTTGTGCTTGGACTGTGTATCATCACTTCCTAGAACATAAAATTCTGTAAAACTAAAGTTTACCTGGTGTATGTTTTTCTTTGCAAGAAAATCCTCACAGTAATCCTGTTCCTGCCTTGGTAGGTGTTCTGGAAGTTGCAGGTTCTCCTAGAAGTTAACACAAGGTCCAGAAAAAGTTTAAAGCATGGTAGTGAAATGCAAAGTGTTATCAGTAAACCCCAGTCCTGTGATTGCAGCCAGTGCCTAGAGAAGTGCTGACACTCTCCCAATAACTCTGTTCAGGCTTGTGCAGATAAGCTGAAAAGAGAAATGGAATTGTATGGCTGCCCACCAGAATTTCCTGATGAGGAGGAGGAAGAGGAAGAAAATTCTGGTAAAAAAGAAGAAGAAATTATCATCAAAGACAAAGCAAAAGGCAAAAAGGTAAAGTTTAAACAAACCTTCCTGGACTGAGCACTGCTCTCTCATCGCTTCAGAGTGTGCATTGCTGGCTTTTCCTCCTTTGAGCTCACAGAAACCTGTGATATAAAGATTTTCATTGTTTTTTTCCAAGGTATCAGGGTATGTTTAAGGTGGATTTGAAAAAAGGCATCAGCTGCATGGTTCCAGAGATACCATGGTAATGCTTGAGCCTTTACTGGAGAGCTGGTGCACTGCATAATAGTTTCTTGGGGAAAAAGCAGATCAACCAGAGTAATACTCTTGTTTTTTTTTTCTCTTTTTCTTAATCCCTTCCCAAGGCATTCACAAAAAGGTTATAGGAAATTACCCTGCTTCCTCAGAGGTAGGGGATGTGTATACCTACTCTTCAGATTATTCTCTTGTACTGGTATCTGGCCAATTCTGGCTAGATAGGCTCAGGAAAATCATCTAAACTATTTTGACTTACCAGAAATTTAAATGAGATTTAGGATTTTGGGAGTATCAAAAAGCAAGGCAAAGAATCAACTGCAGGAAAAGTTTAGAGATGTTGTGTATGTTGTGGTGCAAACAGCTGTGGGTTTGAGCAGGACCCTGTGAACTGCCAGGTTGCTGTGGCACAGCTGCTGCAGGTGTGTCAGACATGGGCATGGAACAGGTGGGAAGAGGGGGTTTGGGAGTGTACAGTAAATACAAGGTAGGAAAGAGTGTAGAATGGAAATTGTACTAATTTATCTTCACTGCTAGAGAGAGGATATGAGAATATTTGTATTATGTGTATCTGGAGTCAGTAGCTGTAACATTAACTGAGGAAAGTGCTGTCCTGAGTACAAGACCGTGCTCTTCTTCCCAATCCCTTGTTCTTCTAGAGCAAAGCTGCTGCCAAGACTGGCTCCTCCAAATACCAGTGGGGAATCATGAAGTCTTTGGGTCTGTCTGATGAAGAGGTGGTCAGTTTTTCTGAAGCTGAGCACTGGCTGGATTATTTCCCTCCCCTTGCTGTCCAGGATCTGAAGAGCATGGGATTGAAGGTGAGACTGGGAAATCCAAACCTCAATTACATGGGCAGCCATACCTGTATTGTTGCTGTGTTTGTGAATGTGCTGCTTCTCCTTGGGGATTTCCTGCTTAATACCAATATTATTCTAGAAACATTTCTGGTATTTATGAAATTACTCATTTAACCTTTTAATGGTCTTGGGTGATTATTAAGTGCTTTCTTATATAGAGCTTATACCCTGTGCAGTGGTCACAACTTGAAATTTATTGAATAAAGGAATTGTGACTTCTGGTTCCCCTGTGAGATAACTGGTCTATGGTCAGTATTGACAGTAGTTTTAGGAAGAAAAATGCTGTGATATTAAATAAAGGTGTTTGTCCTGATGACAACAGATTTTTCAAGTTGAAGACAGGTAGAGATGATGAAACAAGGCAGTGCTGAAATCAACTTGAGTGATTGGTTACTACTACAAAAGCTTTAAAATTCCCAGTCAGTGAAGGGGCCTTGAGCCTTTGATATCTCAGCTCTGAAAGACCAGGCACAGACATGTATTTAAGCACTGTACTAGCATTGTCTTTTTGGAGAGAAAATTCTTTTTATTTTTAAAATAATAATTTTGCTAGTATGAGATTCCTTTAATTTCTTGATTGTGTTTACTTACTGGAGCCTCTTGCCCACTTCCAGGTGGACTGGAGGCGTTCCTTCATTACTACAAATGTCAATCCCTATTATGATTCCTTTGTACGGTGGCAATTCCTTACATTAAAGGAAAGAAATAAGATTAAGTTTGGCAAACGGTAAGGCTTCCTCTCAGGTCTGGGTTTAGTGGGAGTGGGGTCAAGCTCAGCCATACCAAAGACAGAGCCTGTGACACATCTTCTCTACTGGATGTTTTTAACTCACATGAAACCAGAATCCCTTCACTGCTCATGTTCTGCTTGACATGAGGTATAGCTGTTGTGCCAGCAAAGGGTGTGAGACTGAGTTCCTGGTTTAGTTTTTCCATGGGCACCAACTCAAAATAAAAGAGGGCCAATACTAACAGCTCTTGCAAAAGCTGAGCTCTTTTCCAAAGAGCTTTGTTTATTCCCTCTTGCCCCACACATTATTGCACTCCCTTCTAAACATAAATATACCCTTTTCTAGATACACAATTTATTCTCCTAAGGATGGACAGCCTTGCATGGATCATGACAGGCAAACAGGAGAGGTAATGTTTTTACTTGTTCTTTTCATGCATTGCTTATGATCTTAAATATTGAATGGAAAAGAAATTGTGTCTTGGAGCAAAAAATAGTTTGTATGTGCAGAGTCACCAGGTCTCAGTTGTCAGTGCTAGTGAAAATCAAGAGAACTCTCTTGAGCAGATTGGTCTGAGACTATGGATAGTTTCGATTTAATGGATATAATTTTCCATTATAGCTGGTTTCTGTCATCCTTTGGCAATCTGTGCCAGCAACATCACTCCATCATGTTGAAACAAAACAAGTCGTTATTACCTTAGATATTGCTGAGACACTGTTTTTGGCAAGTTTTTGGGTGTAGGAATACAGTATAACCTCTCTGCAGTCTGCATGTTAGTGAACAGCCATTCATATGGATGGAAATAGGATTTACTTTGAGGCTTTTAATAGTGTTTGGATTAGGTTCCTACAGAACAGGATTTATTTTCTTTTCTGCTTGAGTCAATGTCTTTTGTTGATTGTTGCATTGTTTGTGGGAATTTCAGGGTGTTGGGCCTCAAGAATACACACTGATAAAAATGAAGGTGTTGGATCCTTACCCCGCAAAATTGAGGTAGGTGTTGACTTTTTAATGGCAGATAGGCTGTCTCCTGGCCAGAATTGACCCTTGAATTAAAGAGTCTGTTATGTGTAATGCAGAATTTAATTGTACCTGGTTATTTCCATCACTTGGAAGACCTGGTCTGTGTTTTGAGCTGCTCTATTCCCTTTGTCTGTATATAGAACTCAAGTTGGAGTTAAAAAAGGAAAGAAAATGGAAAACTCACAAAGAGTTAATGACCCACTTTCTCCTTTAGGAAACACTACTTTAAAGTTGATATTAGCTTAAAAGCCTGTTCCTTATCATCCAGAATGTTTTTGTTTTGGTAACTTACCAAATATTTTTTCCCCCAGTGGCCTGAGGGGAAAAAGCATCTTCCTGGTGGCTGCCACGCTCAGGCCAGAGACCATGTTTGGCCAGACCAACTGTTGGCTTCGCCCGGACATGAAGTACATCGGCTTTGAGACCAGGAATGGGGACATCTTCATCTGCACCCAACGTGCTGCCAGGAACATGTCCTACCAGGGCTTCACCAAGGATAACGGGGTCGTGCCTGTGGTCAAGGAGCTGATGGGAGAGGTGAGTGTCCTGCAGAGTGCTGGTTGGGCTTAGCTGGTCCTCTGAAGCTTACAGTTAAGGAAGGTGATGGTGGAGGTCTAATTATGAAGAAAAAAAGGAGCTATTACAGAAGTTTGGGAGTGTTTAGTGACTAAAAATCCAAGCAGCAGGCAATTTCCTTGGCAGCTAAGCCACAACTGCTGCTGGAAGGGTAGCCTAGTGCACTTTCCTGCAGACAAATGCATTTCTATTGCCTCAGCATGGCTTGGTGAAGGGATGATTTTAACTGTTGTTCTTCTGCTTGCTGGGAAGAGTGAATGGAAAGGGAGGGAAAAAGTAATAGCTATAAAGGGTTATGTAGGAAAGGCTTTTGTGGATGCTGACATTTCCAGTATATCTTTGAACAAAGCTGAGCAGTTGGATGTCAGCGGGTTTGAGATTTACTGTCATTAGCTTGTCTGCTTTGAGCAAGTGTAGTTAGTGGCATTTGTTCCTCCTGATACAAAGCACCTTCAGCCGTTTGCATCACTTGATCTCCTCTTACTGCAACTTGTCACCATATTTCTTGTTCCTGCTTTGAAGAATGCAGTAGAAAATACTTCACATTTTTTTCCTTTGTTAGTAGACATGATGTGAATTCAAGCAAATTAGTGAGGTAGAAGACAGCTGCCACATCCAGACTGCCTCCTGCCAGTGCATCAATGTCTTGACAGTACACTTTTCCTTCTTCATTGAATGTAGCTTTTGACACTGGCTTCCTAAGTCATTCCTGCCTTGATGCTGATGTGCTTCAGATATTTGGAAACAAACTATCCTCCTGCTTCCTGTTCCTTTTCCAAACTCTGTATGCCAGTAGTTTAGGTTTCTTTGTTGGTATTTCACTTTTCTACCAGTAAATAGTCTATATACCACCTCTGATGGTACCACAGGTTTTCATGTGTACTTTTTTCTTGTCTAACTATATGCGTATAATGTATTTAATTTATTTGTTTGTAATGTGTAAGGAATACCAGAAATTTTGAAGAATACCAGCCAGGAGAGCTTACTCAGATAGGCTGAAACCCTCTGACTGACTTTGATGCTTTTCCTTTGTCCTGCTCAGGAGATTCTTGGCACAGCGCTTTCGGCACCGTTCACCACCTACAAGGTTATCTATGCCCTGCCAATGCTCACCATCAAGGAAGATAAAGGTAACTCTATAGCAGGGCTTGTTGGATGGGCACTGGCCATTCAGAATGTGTGGATTAATCCTTTCATCTGTTTATCCTTTCCTTTGCCAAGGAACCGGAGTGGTGACAAGTGTTCCCTCTGACTCTCCAGATGACTTTGCAGCCCTGAGAGACTTGAAAAAAAAGCAGGTTAGTCTTCTAACTAAGTAGTTTCTGTTTTCTTTCCATAGTGGAGAGGGTCAAAAGTGGATATCCAGTGGGTAAAATGAAACTCACTTCAATTAGAATTTTACCATCTCTAACTTGAAATCAAAGTGGTTAAAAATGAATGAAGTTTAAACCAGCTGGACTGGTACAAATTTTTTTTCTCAAACTCTGAGTTTTGGGTGAAAATCATGTAACTTGTGCTGCATGTTAAGGTAGAGAAGAGTACTAGTGAGACAGAAATGAATTCCTATTGTGGAAATGACTTCCAGAGATGAGATTAAGATTCTGTCTGAATTTCAAATGAGAGTCGAAGTAGCTGTTGCTGTTATAACTGCAGGAGTACATCAGTATCTGAACAGCTATCCCTGGCTATTAAATTTTTTTCCAGTCATGTTCAGGGTAGAGCAATATTAGTTTTTCCTTTCTCGAAAATGTAGACAGTTATGGCAAAGAATCACCTGGAAATGAGATGGGGATTGAACTCAAATGTGAGAAGTGGTGAGAAGGCAGGGAAGTAGCTTTGTTTGCTTTATAACAAATAGAATATTCTTCTTCTATCCGTATTGCTTTTTTTTTATTCCATTTTTCAAGGCTTTGAGGGTGAAGTATGGCATCAGAGATGAAATGGTCCTGCCATTTGAGCCGGTAAGTGCACCCAGATGTGTACATCTGCACCACACAGGACCTTGTGCTCACTGATGAGAAATGAACCAGGAGATGTGCCTGCCTCTATTTGAAGCCCTCCTCAGCTGAAGGAGCTGAAAAGCTTAGAGTAAATTTTTCTTGTTTTCCTATAGTAATAATATTTGCTCTTTTAGGGGTTGCAACCAAGATTTGCTATTCTGTTACTGTTTTGGAAAATGGAATACACTGTTATACTGATAACCTGCTGGTTGATTAAAAAAACCCCAACTTAGTGCCTTAATGGTCAGATTTTGAGCATATCTGTTCTATGGAAAGAGCTGAAGTCTCTTCCTGTTAGTGCAGCCTCAGGGCTGAGTCGGTTTTCCTTAGAAAATGCAGTTTACAGGTAAAGCCATCCCAGTGTTCTGCAGTACCCGTGGTTCAACCATCAGCTTGGTACTGGTGTCATGTCAGGAGATGATACTGGGCAGCTCAGGAGTCACCTTGGGGACCACCAGGAACTTCTGGTTGATGAATGGAACTGCACCAATACTTTGAAAGACCTGTATAACTTGGTTTGTGTTAGATGCTGCTAATTTGCAGAGTGAGCAACATGATGCAGGAGGGGTTTGACAGCCCTTTGTTAATTCTCAGGTGCCCATCATTGAAATCCCAGGCTATGGCAGCCTTTGTGCTCCATTTGTCTGTGATGAGCTCAAAATCCAGAGCCAAAACGACAGAGAGAAGCTGGCGGAGGCCAAGGAGAGAGTGTACCTGAAAGGATTCTATGAAGGAGTAAGTAATAAAAGATTTTGGTAAGTGTTTTCTTGCTGAGTTTGATTTGGAGGAAAAAAAAAAGTGGATAAAGTATAACAAAGAGACTGCAAGAAAGAGGGAGACAAGCAGTTTTCATTTAGACTCCTCCTACCCAGGTTTTGTAGTTGAGGAGTGATGCAGAACTGGAGAAAGAGAACAGAGGAATGTGCGAGAGCAAACTGAGATTTATGACCTGATTATCTAGCAAGTGGTCACCTTCTGGGAAGCTGACCCATTTTGTTACAAGTATTGATTGGGGGGAAAAAAATCTTCTCTTGTGACCCATTTCTCTTAAAGGTGATGTTGGTGGATGAATTCAAAGGACAAAAAGTTCAAGATGTGAAGAAACGCATTCAGAAGCTGATGGTGGATAAGGTATGTACAGTGTGCACTCAGCTGCTGCTGAATTGTCCATTTTGTCCTTTTCACAGTGACTGGAAAACTCCTAGTGTGATTCTGCAGCCCTCAGGGTACTTTGGGTCTCTGCAGAGCACAGAACACTGCTGAGACAGGGACCTGGTGTTCTTGCATTGAATGGGATCAGTAGCTTAATTAGTCCGCTTATTCCCTGCGTTATCCCATCACCTTGCCTAGGACATGTTTTGGTGGTCTGATTTATTCTTTAATATGCTTAGGAGGACACTGAAAATGTAGGATCTGACCTGTCAGTCTCAAACTTAAAGGAGGTGTATGATGTGCAAATGCCCCATTGCTGGGCTCATCCTTCATAGAAGGGAGAGCAGTAACTGAACAGCAATAGTGGCATCTCTTTAAGGAGACCTTCTTGATGAGGGCTGGGAGTGGGAGAGGCTTCAGTCATTTAGTCATTATTCCCTTATTGTTGCAGCATTGTTATGTCCAGATTATAATGTAACCCTTCACCCTGCATCAGCACACGTGGTGTGTGCAGGTAGATTTGAAGGTCAGCATTCGATTTTCCTTCCCCTTCCACCCTCCCTCTGTCCCCCTGGGTTTCCTAGGAGGTGTTTTCAATCAGTGAAGCATAATCAGAAAGAAATATTTTGTGCTTCTGTTCTCCTTTTCCTCATGCATGGACACATTGTGTACAACATGCTGTGAGCCGGTGCCTCAGAGAAGCACAGTGTCAAGCCTTGCCTCATTTTACCCAAGGGAATACTGAGGCAGGAGCCTGGGCAGTGATGAGAGCCATGCAGTAAATGCTATAAACCAGATTAGAATGCAGGGCATGCTTTTCAGTAAGTTGTCAGGATTTTCAAGACTTTGCCAAAATTTCAGCCCTCACTACCCTTTCAACTCTTAGGATGAAGCCATGATTTATATGGAACCTGAGAAACAAGTTATGTCGAGATCTGCTGATGAGTGTGTCGTGGCCCTTTGTGACCAGTGGTAAGTGAACTGAAGCTGTAGTTACAACTTCACTCCAATTGTATCCTACTTCTGGATTGGTTTATTACAATAAACCTTTTCCAACCGTAGGTATTTAGATTATGGTGAAGTGAACTGGAAGAAACAGGCCTCAGAGTGCTTGAAACATCTGGAGACGTGAGTTATGAACACAATTGTAAAGGGGAGTGACTGCTGCTGCTGGTGGAGTCTGAGAGGGTGTAAGTAAGAGCTTCTTTCTTACAGGTTCTGTGAAGAGACTAGGAGAAATTTTGAAGCTACTTTAGGCTGGCTACAAGAACATGCATGCTCCAGGACATACGGCTTAGGTAGGCAAAACACTCCTTTCTCACTTGGTGCTTCATGAGGATGGTGCTCCTCCTCATTTCATTTGGAACACTTAAGTGCTGTCTATCATCCCCAGTGGTATAGGGAAGTGTAGAACAGCATTATCCAACTTGCATCTTGGCTCAATATCCCAGAGCAGGTGTGCTTTGTTGGAAATGGATGTGGCCAGGGCTAACTTTATTTTTGCATTGCTACAGGGAGTCTGTGCAGCATCACAGTAGCTTTTTATCTGGGCTGTTGATTTGGAGGGGACCTCAGAAGAGGAAACTAATACCATTTCTTGGGTGTTCTCCTTAAGTTCTGGCTACCCTTCATCTTGTGTCGTCTGACATGGGGCAGCTGTTAAGAGTGCAGTATAACCCACAGCAAATGTGAGCTGAGCTGTGTCAGGAAACTGGTTCAAAACCAGCAGGTGTTTGCTCTTGAGTAAGATTTTCAAAGCATAATTTAATTTTTAAATTCATTATTTTTAAAAGCATCACGTGTGAGTACCAGTGTATATATGTGTGTATGTATGTTCCTCTGAAAGTCATAAACGGCTTCTGTGTGCTTGAGAGTGGTGCCTGTTGGTAGGGTTGGTGCTGACCGTACCTGACAACTGTCTTCCCCCTCCAGGGACCCGCTTGCCTTGGGATGAGCAGTGGTTGATAGAGTCCCTCTCTGACTCCACCATCTACATGGCCTATTACACAGTGGCTCACCTGTTACAGGGAGGGAACCTGAGAGGCCAAGGAGAATCTCCTCTGGGCATCAGGTAGGGAGAGTGAACCTTTCAGTTCTCTTTTTAATGGGTTGTACTTATCTCCTGAATTGCTCTGCATAAAGGCTTGCCACGGAGACCCAGTCTTTTCTTTTGTGTTTAAAAGCATCACTTTGTTCACCTGCTGTGAAATAAGGAAAAAGAGAGGAGTGTGGTGGGCAGTGTGAGAGAGAGGAGAAATGCCTCTGGAAGCAGAACTGTATGCAGAGCAAATCACGCTTTTCAATACCTGTTTGACTTGCCTTGAAATGGTCCTTGTCAAGTGTTTGAGTGATCGGCTTTAGTGGCTGCTGAGGTGTCTCTGCTTTCTGAGAGAGACTGCTTTGTACCATAACAAATTGTAGGCTGCAGTATACAGAGGGAGTAGGATTTAGCACTTAGTTTTTGTCACTGTATTGAATGTTGGTAACTTTCTTAGAAGCTTAGAACCATCCCTTTGTCCACAACTTGTACATGGAAGCCTTCAGAGCAAGAGGGAGGGAGGCATTTGTACCAAAATATCTCCTAGGCTGCTCTGTGACCTTTTGGTTGGAGTGGTTGTGAACTTCAGTGATAGGGATCAGAGAGATGAGATAGTACAGCTCGGTCTGGAATTGAAAAAATCCCTTCTAATAGTGCCTAGTGTTCTGCTCTAATTTTATGTGGTTTATGAACTGTTTGTGGAGTAGTTTACACATTAGAATGGAAGCTTTTCTTACTCAATGCTGTAACTAATCTGAAGACCTTTTCCAAAGATTCTGATTTTTGCAAACAGAAATAGCTCTGAGAGACTGGGCAAGGCTGTCGTTTGGACTCAAACCTCTTTAATTACAGAGAGGCTACCCATGAGCTAGTCATGTCTGGAAACAGGCTTTGAAGTGAGCATCCTGAGCCCTGAATTACAGATTTGATGTAATTAAGCATGTACATTTAGAGTGTACTCCTATGTGAGTAGATAACATCTTACAGCTTGGGCAAATACTTTTTACTGGGACTTGCTTTGTGGGGTGAAGGAAAAGGAGTTTTATGGCCCATCATGTTAGTCACCTTCTGCTACAGCAAATTTGGCACCAAACAGAAGCTCAGTCACAGGACAGGAATTTACAGTCTAGAACAAGAAGTACCAGAACCCAACCATGAACCAGTGCCTGTAAGACTAATTCTAGACTGGTAGTACGGACCATCATCTGAGGTGGTGGTTTAGTATGTACTGGAGGTATGTGGGGTTCAGAATTTTTCTCAGCACAGAACAGGCCAAAGCTCCTTAGCAGGTGTTAACACATAGTATTTAATATGAAAGTATTTAATATGGAATGCTTGCAGGCAGTATCTGGTGCACTCCACTGAAGTTCTGAGGAGCCAGGAGTAAAAGTTTCCCTGTAGAAACAAGGATATTGTGTTAATGCAGCCCAGTGGCTGCAGAGCTGTGGGTCTAAGTTACATCTCATCAGTGCTCTCATTCAAAATTGTGGATCCTGCCTCTAGTAATTTGCCTGATGTGTCTTGTAGTAAGTGTTCATTTTGAGTGTTTGTTCCATTCAAAGAGAGAAAAGATCACTAATGTTTTCTGTGCAGGAGGTGACCTTGAATTGTACAGCAGTTCTCTCCTGTCCTCCTGCTCTTTGATTTCTGTGGCAGGCAGAAGGAATGGCTCTGTGATACATAATGGTGATGGGCTCTCAGTGTTCAGTTAAGATGGTGCTGGAGTTTGGGCGTGACATTTGGAAAAGAAATGACTGGGTTTCCAGAACACTGAAGATTATGCTTTAATTATTAATCACTTTATGGGAATCTTTGTGCTTTATTGGGAAGTCTCAAAGGGTAGTTTAAGCAGGGCATGGCTTGAGCAGTTCTGAGTTTGTTTCTGCTGTTGGATTTACTCATCTAATCTCAGGAAAAGGGCATGGGCACTCTCTGTCTGTATTTGCTGATCTTGAGTGTATTGTGAGAATAGATCAACAAGTTTAAGCTGCCTTGTACAAAATGCTGTGGAATGTGAAAGGAGCTTCTATTGGCATCTCAATGTGGGGCTGATTCTGTGCAGGGCACATCAGATGAGCAAAGAAGTTTGGGATTACATCTTCTTCAAGGGAGCTCCGTTGCCTAAAACTGAGATTCCTAAAGAAAAGTTGGATAAGCTAAAGGAGGAATTTGAGTTTTGGTATCCTGTGGATCTCAGAGTTTCTGGCAAAGATCTTGTTCCAAATCACCTGTCGTACTACCTCTATAATCACGTGGCCATGTGGCCAGAGCAAAGGTAAGTTGGGATGTGATGCAGGTGTGCAGGAGGCAAAGCTGTAGAGTTTATAGTTCCACCATATTTGCTAATGGACTTTGAATTGCACAACATTCAGAATCGGGTTGAAAATGTATTCTTTCATATTACACCTTTGATACAATTGTTTGTAGTAGAAGTTACTGAACTGGAAGGGGTTTTACCATTATTGCCCCTGTTTTTTTCTGTAGTATCTCCTCCTATGGATTTTTCAGTGTTGAATTGTATTCCTGCACTGGAATTTGCCTGAATTTATTACTAAGTCTTATTAATTCCCTCTCATGGATGGTTAAAACAGCCTGTGTATATGTATATATGTATGTGTGTGTGTACATATATATATGTGTCTATATCTGAGTGTGTGTATTCCCATTGACTGTGCAGGACAGGTTGAGAATCTTTGCCCATCACATACTGCTTTTAGAATGAAGATATTGTTTGCCTTCTCTTGAACTCTGTTTAAAGCTGTATATAGGAAAGATGGGTTTATGATGTATAGTAAAAATGATTGTGGGATATTTGGTATCTGCTTCCTCTGTGGGTAGAGATATATGGACCCAGTGCCATCTTGTACTCTTGGGCTATGCCAGTCACTGGCCTTTAAATTAAAAGTATCTGAATAGAGGGAGGTGAGATAAATGAATTATAATTGCAGGTGCACTGCTCCCTGCTTTGCCTTTCAGCAATGATAATTCCTAGGCCTTACGTTGTAGTTCTTTTCATCTTCAAAGACGCTCCTTAGTATTTTTAAGACACCCCTTAGGTATCTTTTTGAAGATTCCACTTAAGTTGTTCATCCCAAACTGGAACATAAAATGTTTGTTCTTTTAAAAAGAGGAAACATATTTACTTGACCAAATGCTTTGTATCTTGTCTTCAAACAGAGAAAAATGGCCAGTAGCTGTGAGAGCTAATGGGCATCTGCTCCTCAATTCTGAAAAGGTACAGTGAGGTTTCATGTATGGCATAGCTTTTGTGTTGTCAAAATAGGCATTTGCTAGCCAGACTGCAAAGTTCTTCTTGGAATTTAAGAGGAGAAATAGTGAAATTTCTTAGTTGGTGCCCTCCAATTTTTCGTTCATCGGGGGAATGATGAATTCCTCTGATTCTGTGGAGCACTTCTCTGAAGTCAGTTCTTGTGTAGCCTTGCCAGTTCAGTAAAGAGTTCAGTGCATTTCTCTTCAGTTTAGGGTAGTATAGAATGCTGCATGTTTTATTTATTTTGCTAAGGTTTAGCTTTGTAAAGCATTAAAATTGGTGCAGTGGGAGGAAAAAGTTTGTGCCAATAACTTGCTAATGTGTGCAAGTTTTGACACTGATCTGACCTAAGAGTGCCTGAATCCAGGAATAGACCTTGGAGAGTGTCTGATAGGAGGAAAAAAACCCAACCAAAACCCCTAGTAGACTCAATCTTGAAAACTCAGTGCAGGGTAAGCTGAAAACGCAAATTTTATAGTTGTTAAGTTTAATTTAGGGAATTTCTAGGATTATGTTTTGATGCTGAGTGCTTGCAGAGTTCAATCTCCTTTTGCTGTGAGACTTCATTCAGATTTACCAAGTGCTTTTTGCTGTGATTTGTGAGAAAATGCTTTCCCCAAACTCTTGTTGGGTCTGTCTTGTTTATCCACCAACACAAGGGATGTGTGAAAAAACAAACACTCTTCTCTTTATTTCAGATGTCTAAGTCGACAGGCAACTTCCTCACCCTCACTCAAGCTGTTGACAAGTTTTCTGCAGATGGTGAGTGTGTTCTGACCTGCATCTGATTGTCAATTATGCCAAAATGACTAAAATGAGTGTTTTTCTCTCAGAGAAGTTTATTGGAGTATTGAATGGCAATAAATCTGCCACTTCCCACCTGTTCTTATTGAAAGCTGAACTCTGTTTGGAGGATTAGGATGTATGTTAGCACAAAACCTGGTTCAGCCAGGAGCTGTTCCTGGGGTTGAGCCCTCTAGTGGGGGCTTGTTTCATTCTTCTACGTTCACTTAAGAGATCAGAACACAAGACACACACTTGTTGGTGAGCAGAATGCGTGTACATGTTTGTGCCCTGTGGATACATGAGGGCTCATGTTCCTCCTTCCACACTCCTGTATTTTGGGCAGTGGCTGTGCTGGTCTCCTGGTCTGTCTGGTCCCTTCCCAAGGATGGCAGTGTGCCTCTCCCAGGCTAAGTGCCTCCTTTGAGACATCTCTGGCTGGACAGGCAGTTTGTGACTTTGCTTTGCATGTATTAACTCTGACTGAAGTGAGCTGTTACAGGTGCAGGAGGCACAGGGCTCCATGGATGTCTGCCAGGTAATGGCACTGTTATCATCCAGCCATGGCAGCTGATCCTGTTCCCTTCAGGCATGCGCTTGGCTTTGGCTGATGCTGGAGACACTGTTGAAGATGCCAACTTTGTGGAAGCCATGGCAGATGCTGGTATTCTTCGTCTCTACACGTGGGTGGAATGGGTGAAGGAAATGATTGCAAACAGAGACAGCCTGAGGAGCGGCCCTGCCAACACCTTCAATGACAGAGTCTTTGCCAGGTATGGGTACAAAGGCTAATAATACAGTTTGGGCTATTTTTTAGCTTGCAAGGAGCAATCCTGAAGTTATTTTTTTTCCTACAAATTAATTAATTCCATAAAACAGAGCACATTCCAGAATAGGTGAAGGGGTTGGGCTGCACTGGTGACAGTGACAATGTTTTACACAATGTTGTCCTTATGTGGGGCAGATTATGCAGTATTGATGTCACTTCTCTTCCCTCCCCAGTGAGATGAATGCAGGTATAATGAAGACTGAACAAAACTATGAGAAGATGATGTTTAAGGAAGCTCTGAAAACTGGCTTCTTTGAGTTTCAGGTAGGAGAGCTCTTCTGAGGTGTAAGAAACTGACACCTGGTATTTGTTACTTTGTGGATTTCTTTTGATCCTGCTGCTGTCTCTGATCCTTAATTATACATCTGAATTGGAATCAGCATTGTGCCAAGAAACGAGTTCTTCAATGGAATAAATCTGGAATTGTAGAGGTCTGCTTGTGTCAGTTTACAAATGTCCAGAAGAAGACAAATGTGATGCTACAAATAGTCGTGATATTCTGAGCAAAAAAACTGCTTAAAAAAAGACCTTATTAAAAAGTGTTGCTTTTCTTTAACTCGTTTGCAATAAGGAACTCTTCATAAGAAATCCAGATATTTCATCAACAAAATTGTTTGGAAGTGGAGTGCTTTTTGATACCCTCCATAAACCATGTCTCCAGAGTGTCTGCAGAGCCGTGCCGCTCCACTTAATGAATTACAGACACTCCTTCATGTGGCTGCTTTGAGATACTCAGGAGTAGGGTTGAATAGGCTGAATTATGTGTAATGATAGATCATATTCATTGCCTTTTTCTTAGTCTGTATTAGTATCTGTGTGCAAGCTATTTGGGATGACAGCACCTGATACACAGCTGTGGCTGTTTTTGTCTTTCATGTTTGTGCTAATAAACACCTTTTTAAAGTACTGCATTAATGCAAAAATGCAATGGCCAACTGGCAGATTCACGCTCTGGTGTGTCAGGAAGGTACAGTTCTTAAAACTCAATAATGGATTATTACAAGCTGCTTGCATTGTGAAGGTGTGTTAGAGCCCAGAAGTGTGTGAGTGTTTCTCCCTGGCAGTTGAGGGCTCATGGCTGTTTTGGTGTGTTTCAGGCAGCGAAGGACAAGTACCGGGAGCTGGCAATCGAGGGGATGCACAGGGAGCTGGTGTTCCAGTTCATCGAGGTGCAGACTCTGCTGCTGGCTCCCATCTGCCCTCACCTGTGTGAGCACATCTGGTCCCTCCTGGGCAAGGTACTGGTGTTTCAGTTCTGCCATTGATTCAGGTCTAAGTTTTGCTGGATTTCAGTAACACTCAGTGAGGCTTAGAGGTGTTATGTGCATGTAGAAGAAATGTGTCAGAATCCAAAGAGCTCCTTTTCCCTGGGGCAGTGACCACAGGGTTTGTTGCTGTCATGATACACACAGCTTTAATATCAGTCACCTTGGGTTTCTGCTCACAAAGAGGTGATCTAAAATTAAGCCAAACAATGCCATATTCTTATGCATAAAAATTGTTCAGGTTTTTTTAAGCACCTTGTGCTAGTAGATGGAGCTCTGTAGCCATTGTGACTGTATGTATAGTCCTGAACACACTTGTAAAGAAATGTTTCTTGGCTGTTTGCTCACTCCTTTACAACCTAGTTACAGAATGGTGCTCACTGAGGTCCAAACTACCCAGACTCTGTTTTCTGATCAAGCTGTAATGGTTGAAAAAACCCCACATAATGCATGTTCACCTCAGTGCTTGTCACTTCTTCCTCTCTCCAAAGCCTGACTCCATCATGAGGGCCTCGTGGCCAACAGCAGGGCCCGTGGATGAGGTGCTGATTCGCTCCTCTCAGTACTTGATGGAAGCAGCTCATGACCTCCGGCTCCGCCTCAAGAGCTACATGGCACCTGTGAAAGGAAAGGTGAAGGTTTTTTGTTTAAGTGTGTGCTTGATAATTCTGTATTGCCTAAGGACTCCTTCCTAATTTTTATTACTTCCTCAGAAAAGTACTAAAGAGCCTACCCAGAAGCCTTCTCACTGTACCATCTACGTGGCGAAGAACTACCCTCCCTGGCAGCACACCACCCTGTCCGTCCTGCGCAAGCACTTCCAGGTGCCTGTCCCTTCCTGTCCTCTTGAGTCTCTTTTTCTATCTGTAAAAAATTTATAAGCTGTAACTTGTTATCAAATCATTTCAATAGATAACATTTTTTTTATGCTTGTGCAACTATCCAAGTGAATGCTTAATGAAAATGTCCCAAGGACTGTAATTGATTTGATCGTTGGACTTCACTGGTTT
>JAWWEV010000029.1:18093308-18150849 GCA_035583235.1 Hafferia zeledoni | reverse complement strand
TGCCCATGCTCTGTTATTTCTTTCATCTATAAGTGATTAGCTTCTAGAATTTTTTTCCCAAGCATATTTCTGAGGAAAAATGGTTGACTGACAGACTAATGCTGCCTTACTCTGCAAGTAGGCTTAGAAGCATTGTTCTGATCCTTGAATAGGTGTGCACCACTCAGCAGTGTTCAAGGGAATAGGCTGAAATGGAAATCAGTCATAAGAAGAAATAACCTTTTCTGAAAGCAGAAGGATCTCTGCTTCTGACATGTGGAAGCTGCTGAGAATGGCTTTGGGGATCCTGATGAACCGCCCTCTGGGTGAACAAACTGGGGTTGTAGCTGATAGATTAGGGAGTCCTGATGACTATTCCAGCTTGTGGCATTGAGATAAAGCAGTATTTCTCATGTGGAATTTTTTCTGGGGGTATTCACCTTTGGGTGTTTTATAGGATTTTTTTCTGTATTAGTGTTAAATGCTGTTAGGGTTGATGTTTTAAAGGGATGAGTAAATTACTGTCTGTGGAATCAGCGATGCTGACAAACCTTGCTGGCATTTATAGGAAAGCAGGGAGGGTATGTGATATTAAAGGGCAAGTTTTTTAATGGTACTTGTTCTCTCTTCAATGGTTGTTCATCTGTGTTTAGGTCAGTGGAGGTCAACTGCCAGATAATAAAGTGATTGCCAGTGAGCTGAATACCTTGCCAGAGCTGAAGAAGTATATGAAGAAGGTGATGCCTTTTGTTGCCATGGTTAAGGTGAGTGTCAGAGGGACAGTTCTGGTACAGGAAAAGCTTTTGTGAATGAAGTGTCTCCCTCCTGCCCTTTGCTTATTTGGCATCTTCATGTGTTTGTTTATAAACAATCTCGGGAAGAAACAGATAATATATAATAACAGATAATAAAAATGTCTCTACATGAATCAGCCCAAGTGAGTTCAGGGTCTGGTTGAGGCTTCATGCCTTGTGTGTTTTGCACGTGCTTCAAACACACCTGGATTCCTCTACATTAGAAATGTATCATATTTGACTTCTCCAGGTTTTCATGCTGAAATGAGAATCACGTGTTGCTTTGGAGACATAAAAGTTAGAAGTTGAGAACAAGGCCAGAATGAATTGAATGCACTACTTTAAAGGGAAATAAAAAGGGACTGTTTTGAGCCTTGAATGGAGTTACGGATTTTGTGTATAATTCTTACGTTTATCACGTAATGTTCTGATATTCCAGTATTTTCCCTGAGTTGTGCAAGGATATGAAAAATATTGCTTCCAACTTTTTAAAGGAACTTTTTTGTGCTTGCTTTGGAGATAAAAATTCAATGCAGCAACTAGGACCAAGAAGCAAAGAATTCACAAAATTAAAACAAAAGGGACATTGCAAAGTGGGATTTAAAACCTTTCTGATGACTTCTCAAGATCTGTAGAAGTTGAGAGGGATTAGTAACAGAAAAAATTTAATGAGTATTAAAAAAATTACTTTGTCCTTAAGCTCTAGCTTGATTTTTGAAATGCACATAATAATGTGCCTTTTATTTAAAAGCTTTGTCATGTTTTCTAAATGGAGGTGCTCTTCGCCCTCTCTCTGAGGTTATTCTGATTATCCCTTTTCATGGGAGCTTGGAAGCCTTCAGAGGAACAGAGAGCACAGAGCAGCTCTGGAGCTTCCTGTCTCAAGTTTCCAAGAGCTGTAGGGATGTGTTAGATCTGCTGAGCCATCTGAGAAAGGTCAGATAAGGTTTCAGTTTCATGAGTTAGAGCTGAAACTCTCCTGGTCTTTGGTGTCCTTAGTCTGGCAGCAGTGAGTGATCCTGGGGCGCACAGGGAAGGGGGTGGTGTGCTGAGGTTTACCCAAAATCCATCCTTTCCCTTTCAAATAGAGTAAGCAATTTCATATAGAGACATGGAAACATCTGAACTCAGACTCCCCAGATCAGTGTTTTTGTTTGAAACAGTTATTGAGCAGTTCCAGGATACAAGGAGCACTTCTGCTCGTGCTTTCCACTCATCAGAGGAGGACTAAAATGTAGGAGAACCTCTGTGATTTACAAAGGAAAACAGTTCGTGTTAAAAGGGAATCTTTCACACTAAGCTGATGAGGAAACCAGGAAACCAAAACCATGCTGAGGCTGACAAAGCAGAGCTTCAAAGGAGACAGCTGGCTCAGCATGTGAGAGCCAGGCAGGGACAGATTGAACTCTGAAGAGGAAGTCCTGTTTTAGTTAAAAAAAAAAAAAATTGTGTGGTTTTTATATTGCCTTTAATACGCTGTCTCTTGTGAGTGTTGCTGCTGGCTTTCTGGACTAATTAAGTTACTTTTAAGTTAACATACAAAGTGGTTGTTATTTCCCTGCAGAGAACTTGTTGTATGGCTGCTGTGAGCACGTCCAGGTGTTGTGGGCTCGTCCTTTATTTTAAACTGGGTCATAAGCCTGAGTTTCCTGCTGTGAAATGCCACTGAAATGCTGACTGATTTTGTGAATTCTCAACCTGCACATTAAGTAGGGATTATAAATAACTGTGAATGTCAAACACCTTTTCAATTCTATATTAAAAATGTGTTCTAATTGCTCTTACTCCTCCCATCAGTGTCACCAACTCCCTGTAGAAGAAACCCTTTTACAAGAAAATTATTGCTCCAACATTAGTGTTGTGCCAGCAGAGAGCTCTTGGATTTACAAGCCTGTTCTTTTCATGACTAATGTGGATAGTTTGCCATTTTGAAGCACCATTTTACTTGCTGCGTTTAGAGGGTTTTTTAATACCTTTTTTTTTTCCCCTGGCAGGAAAACCTAGAGAAGAATGGTTCGCGTGTTCTTGATCTGGAACTGGAGTTTGATGAGCGTGCAGTGCTCATGGAGAATATTGTCTATTTGACAAATTCCCTGGAGGTTGGTAACGACTTGGCACCCACTACTCATCATTTATTGGGATAGCTGGAGGACCAGCCTTCCCCAAGGCTCTAAGCCTGCTTGCATTAACTTCTGGCTGTATGTTGCTCAAGTAACATTTTTTTGGCAACTTTCTGTTTCCATTTGTCAAATGCACATGTATAAATCTGTTCAATCTAGGCATGAGACACAGAGGTAGGTGTGTGCTACACAAACGTGTGCCCAAGAGTATTTTCCAAAAGCTTCCTGAGCGTTGTCAGGCTTGGTGCTGGGACCACTTCCTTGGGGAGCCTGTTCCAGCATCCAGCCACTCTCTGGGTGAAAAAGCTCTTTCACATATTGTAGAGCTTAATGTAACCTGTACAGTATAAAACAAGTGACTTTATTGGACTTGTCCTATATCAGAGCAAAGTCAAGAGTGAGCAACAACTTTTATTTTAAACAATCTGTAAATTTGCAAAACCCGCTGACATGGGAGAGGGAGGAGTGGATCAGTGGAGCTGTTCAACAGGGGATTTGTCACGTGGGACAATTTGAGCAGGAGTTGTTGTTTCTGTCAGTCTTGCCATCAGCTCTGCTGCAGGGACTTGGGGGTCACTGGGAGGTTTTCAGGGTTAATGGGAGCTTGGCGTGGCTGTGCTGTCCCTGCTAGTGAGCCACACTGGGTGCTGACCTACATTGGAGGGAGTTACCTGTATAGGACAGGACTGGGCAAGTCAGGAAGCCACCCCTCAGCTCTGCTGAGTTGGAATTGGGTTGCGTGTCAGTGCTGTGCCCCTCTCACCCTCCTGCACGTAACAAAGGCTTTGGGGACAGGCTGTTGAGCACAGAACCATGTGGGAGGCTGGGGGAGCCTGGAGAGCATGACCTGAAGGCAGTGGGCTTGTGGAAACTGGCTGAGGGAAAGATTCTGGAGCAAGCTGGTGCTGCTGAGACAGTTAAAGGTGACTAGTCAACCTATGTTGGAGTGGTGGGCTGCCAGTCAGATAAGGGACAGTGATCAGGAGTTGGGTGAGGCTTGTGGGGCTGGGGGTACATTGCGGGGGCAAGTGTATCCTTGGAACACCATCCAGAGAGCCTGGGGTGCTCTCTGGGGATCCCTGCCCTCAGAGACTGACTAGCAGGGTCTTAGAGGGAGCAGGTGACACTAAGAGATCCCTTCCAAACAAGATTTTATGGCTTTAGGTGTACTGTTGTTGCCTTATGTCAGTGCAGGTTTACTTTCCTACATGAGCAGTTGTTTGATGGGGCTGTAACTCCTGCTGTTCCCTCCAAAGCCATTAAACTCCTGCTTATTCCCTCCTCCACCATTTTTTCTGTTTTACAGCTGGATCACATTGAAGTGAAGTTTGCTTCTGAAGCAGAAGATAAAATCAAAGAAGACTGCTGTCCTGGAAAACCATTTTCCATATTCAGAACTGAGGTAAAATGAGAAATTCAGATAATGGAAGTCTTAAAAACTTAAACTAAGAAAACCCAGACAAAAGCAAATATTGCACTTAAAAATGTCCATCAGACAGGATTGTTCATCATGAATGAATATTTCTAGCTCTTTTAACAGTAAAAATGTCATTGATTTCCCTAAATGTGTCTTAAACCCTTGTTATACTCTGGACTGTATTTAACAGTTGGGGCAGTGCTGGCATCCTGCACTGCCAGGCAAGTTCTAAAGGCAGTTTATCCCCCAGAAGATTTGTGAACAGCAGATGTTTATTTGGTTTAGTTTCATGTTTCCCCTGAGGGATCACAAGCACAGGTTCTCCTTCAAGGTCTGTGTTGTCTCTCACAGCCTGGCATATCTGTGTTCCTGGTGAACCCTCAGCCCTCCAATGGCCACTTTTCCACAAAAATAGACATCAGGCAAGGAGATAACAGGGAGACTGTGATCAGACGCCTGATGAAGATGGACAGAGGAATCAAAGGTAACCACTAGCACGGGTGTACAGCTGTCCCACCTGGTGAGATCAACACCTTCAGGAGAGAAGTGGAAGTGAGAACTGCTGAAGGTTGTGCTGCTGCAGTAGTGCAGTAGGATCAGAGCTGTGGTTTTGGTGAAGGATGCAGGAATTGAGAATCAAACCAAGCTGAGGTGCTGTGAGCTGGATGTACAGGGAAATCTGGACATCATCCTTAAGTTTGTGGCAGCAGAGGGGTTTTTCCTTTCCATGTCTTTCAGCAGCTCGTCTGTAGAACAAAGAGCTGTGCACTCATGATGTGCATACAGAACATGACAGAGGATGTGGGGACATGCTTTGTGCAGTGGGGGTGTGTGTGTCTGCCAGCTCCTGCTTGGTGGAGATTTGGGAATGACTGAAAACAAGGGAGATGTAATAGGGACTGCCTCCCTTTCTTCCCAGAAGGTGTCAGTGTGCTGTTGGGCATAGGACAGAAAGACTGTACTTGCAGGAAGGCTTGGCTGAAGGATCCCAGGCTTCCTATGGATTTTTCTTGATCTGCTTTGGCAGTCTGTTATTAGTGTGCATTTTAATAAGGAATTGTATTGAATACTACTCTCACCTTCCTCCCAGTCTCTGTAGCTCATTCCTCAGAAAATAAGAAATAGCTGTTTAGTTACTCAGAGCTGTCCTGAGCAAGAGAAGGCAAATTCAGTGCTTGCAGTGTGGTATTTGGAGCTGCTGTTTCTGCGTGGTTTATCCCCATTTCTGCTGGTAATTTGCTGTGTAACCACTGAGAGACATCATTGTGTTGGTGTAAACCTTAACACGACTGTTACTCCCAAGAGAATGTATTTCCATGGAGCAGGTATGGAAGTCCCAAGGGTTAAGTGTTGCTGTGGCTAACTCAGTCAGTGCTGTGGGCTGGGTGCAGCTCCCATGGCCTGACCAGCTGCTCTCTCTGTGCAGATCTCTCTAAAGTGAAGCTGATGAGGTTTGATGATCCTGTGCTTGGGCCCCGCCGTGTTCCAGTCCTTGGCAAAGAGGAAGTGGGGAAAACTCCTATCCTGGAACAAGCCATCTTCCACATCGACCTGGCCCAGAGGCACGTCCGCGTCACCGAGAATGGACTGACAAGGGACATTGGGGACACGATTGTTTACCTGGTTCATTGAACTGGCACATACCTGGCAGTGAGAAGGTTCATGGAGGGACTTTGAATCATCTGTAATAAAGGGGAGAATTTGTTCTATTAAAAAAGAAGCCCACTCTAACCAACCTGAGTTCACATGTGAGTTCCCCCTGCTCTTTTAAACAGGGATTTAATAAAATTTTTTTCCTCTGGCCCTTTGGCTTCTCTTGAAAGGAAACAGTTACCCTGAATGTTAATGTGGAGGTTCTTCCTTTCCTGCTTTGGGCAGGGTGTTCAGAAACAAATGCCTTTTTGAAATTCCATTGCTTCATCAGGGGAGCTGTGCTGCTTCTCAGCTGGATTTGGCTCTGTCCAAGCCCCATTCCACTGAAGGCCTTAACTGGAGAGCTTGCTGCTACCTGGATTGGAGGTGGGCAGGAGGGTTGAAGGGGGCGGTTCTGGCAGGTGGGAACTGGTGTGACACAGAGCACGGAGTGTGGTGACATCTATGCCAGGCTGAAAGTCCTGCTGGCAGGATGAATGTCTAAGGTCCTATTACTGTTTATTCCTGTTGCTGTTTATTCTCTCTGGGGTAACGCCTGAGGACAGGCCTTCTTTTCCTTCCTGGTCTCAAGTACAGAGCAGAGTGAGGAGGCCCATCCCATCCTTGGTTAACATTGTAAATAGCCTGGTATATAAAAAGATAAATCTATGTAGAAGCCATACAGCTGGTGAGAGAGGAATGCTCACTGTTGCATATCACCCTCTAAAATGTCTCTCTGCAGAGAGCCTTGGATAGGAATTCCTTGCTCAGGAATTCAGTTCAGAGCAGTTTATTAATCCCTGCAGGCAGAAGAGAGAATTATTGGCTCTGGCACCAGCAGAGCATCCAGAACCTGTATTTTGTTTAAAGCAGCAACAGTGACTCCTCAGAAGAGCCTTACTGAGTCACAGGGATTGTGTGACCTTGGGGAATTGTTTTCCACTGAAGTGGGGGGCAGCAGAATCATCACCCGTGAACTGGAGCTGCACATGGGCTACTGGCCTGGGGAGATGGCTTTGGAATGGTCTTTGTTAACCTTTGTTCGTGCTTCCAGGGATCCCCGATCGACTCCTGGACTGAGTGGCAATGGCAAACCTTGGTGCTGTGGCAGAGCTGGGCTTTGACTCCATCTGGTTACTGTGATTGGCCTGGGAGCATCCTCATCCTCCCCTTTTCCCCCATCCTGTCCCATGGTCAGTGCTCTGGGCTGCTGGGCCTCAGGAGCCCAGAGAGAGGGACACCCCCAGTCCCCAACCAAAACCTCCCACCTGGAAAAATGCCCTTTGAGGTAGGAACAAGCAAATCCTTGAAAGGGAACAGGTATAAAGAAAAGCAAAGTGGTAGATTTGGGCAGAGGTCATATTACTTTCCTCCAGGTTTCTTTTGTGTCTTTCATAAGGTATGGGGAAGAGAAAATCAGCTGATTTGTGTTGAGGCCACGAGTTACTTCCAAGGCAGTTAGTTCTGAAGGTTTTTTTCTCACAGGGCTGAGCACTGGGGTGCTGGTGGGATGGCTGGAGGTTTGTTGTGCTGCCTGGCTGAGCACAGGAGGACACATCCTGAGCAGCACTGGCTGGGTTAGAGGCTGGGCTGAGCTGTCCCAGCACAGGGTCCTTCACTGGATCAGGTCCATGAGCTCACTCTGGCATTGGAGTGATCTGGGTGGGACGTGCAGGATGGAAACAGAAGCTGATCTTTGGTTGTGCTGTGTGTGAGCCCTCCTTGCTGCTCCCAGGGACCCTCAGTGACTCTGGGCAGTGCTTTCAGCTGCTGGCCATGTGCTGCTGGGCAAGTGGCCTGAAAGCCATGGGCTGACCTGGCTGGCAGGAGCTGCCACACACTGAGACTGTCCTGCTACAAACCTGCCAGTGAGAGAGCCTGAACCATGGTTCCTTTCATCCCTCCCTGCCTTCTCCCTCACCACCCAACAGGTCTGGTTTTTAAAAATAAAGTGCAGGAGTATTTTGCAACGGTCCCTGTCTCTGCTGCTGCTCCTCCCCTTTTGGAAGTTAAACCTGGATACAGCTTCCAGTAGCCCTAGTTAGTTAAACCTGGATACAATGCCCAGATCTCATACTAAAACAGTTCCCTGACCCAGCAGTGGCTTTGAGAGCATGAGCCTGAATTGCACCTCCAGCAGCAACTTGTGAGCTGGAAATTTCATGCAGACTTATTACGTGCTGTTGGGAGGGCAGCAGTGACCCACTCGTTCTGCTGCTGAGGTGCTGACAGCATGGAAGGGGCCACAGGGCTGGGACTGGAAGCAGGGTCCCACTCTGGCTGTCCCTGCCCCTGCCCCACAGACTCACTTCTACAAAGGAGTGAAGTGCTGTGCTCTCCTCTTGGCTGGAGGTTTCAAAGCACTTTGAAAAGAATGAGTCAAGAAATGCTAAATATGATCGTCCTGTTTACTTGTAGGTACCTGTTGGGGGTAAAGAGCCTCAAAAGTATCGTCAGGAACTTGAGCCAGAACCTGGCCCTGAGTGGGAGAGCAGAGCCTGTATTCCTGGGCTCTGAATCAGGTAAACCCCCCTCCCTTTCCCTCTGTTCCCGAGCATGTGAAACCTGAAATATGAAAGTGAAAATAAACATTCCTGGGGATTTTTTTCATGCAAAAAATTTTAATGATGCCCCAGCAGCCCCCATGGACTGGTGAGCCTCACGCGGCAGGTGCCCAAAGCTTTCCCAAGGCCCGTGTTTTCCCCAGTTCCCCTCCCTGTTTCTCCCATTGTCCCCTTTGGTGCCCTTCCCCAGTTCCCTCCCCAGTGCCCTCACATTGCCACTCACTGCAGCTGCCAACGCTTCCAGTGCATGAGGGGCTGTAACTCATTAGGGCCCAATTAATTATCTACAGGCTACAGAGCTAAACATTAGTGCTATAAACTTAGATGAATAAACTTCTGAAAGCTTAAAATGTCTTTAAACCTTTGCTTTTTGTTACAGAAATACAAAATAAATAGCTTGAGGATTAATACAAAACAAGAAACTAACATCTTCTTGTTTATTGACTTTTCTCCCAAATAGTACCTTAAGTTGAAAAAATCTTTTTAAAAAATGAGCTTCACTTCATGGAAAAAGTATTCAGCATCCCTGAATTTGTCCAAGTGCCTCTGAACAATAAACTAAATGTATTTATTCCTCCTACCCATCACCAACTAAGCAAAGGTTATATATCCTTCTATTTCTAAGATATGCATGTAAAAACAGTAATTTCTGTTTTCTCATTGATAGTGACCTGGCTGTAATATTTCATTGGAGAGTTCCCTGGCCTCGGTGCAGAAAGAAGACAATCAAATTTCCTGCTTGGTCATGCAGAAGATGAGGGAAGCTCCTTTTGTTGACCCCTTTCTGCCTTTAAAACCTATTTTGGCTGGAGCTTTGGTGTAAAGAGATCTTTTTTCTCCTTTCATTACCCATACAGTCCTCACCAACCTGACACTGCAGTTTCTGATCCATCACCACTTCCCACAAGGGATCAGGCTGCAGAGCTCCCATGGACCTCACTAGTAAGCCCCCATCACTTCATGGACCATTTAGAGTTCTAAACACTGGTATCATGAATATTTGGAAACATTACTTTTTAAACTGGGCAGATACTGAGGCTTCTGGCAAAAACCCTGAAGTCTCAAGCTGTGATTACACTTCAAACACATTGTTGCACAAATGAACTGCAATAACTGTTGAACAAGGAGTAACCTCCTAAAAATGATAAAGGTACATGTGAACTGACAGAGTCCCAGGCTGCTCTGCTGTTTCCAACTTAAACATTTTAGGGCCAGTGTTTGCATTCCTCATTCCCAGAGTAAGGGAGGGGGCGATGGGCCCCTGCTACTGCCATGGGCTGGCCATGGCTAGAGGAGCCAAGGGTAAGTCAGCAAAGCCTGCCCATTCCCAGATATTTTTTCTCTAGCTAATTTCCTGGGATTTCTGAATTTAGAGTAGGGGCTTGGTGTTTCAGCAGTTCCTGTTCTGCTTTGGTGGCTTGTGAAAAATTAAACAGGGTGAAGTCAGGAAATTAAACTCCTGGAAAGAAGTGTTCATTGAAACACTTGGGATATAGCATGAGTGAGAAGTGGGAAGTCACATGCCCTGACAGAGGGTTTTTGGTGTTCCTTTTAGGAAATTGACCAGTATGGGTACTGGGGGAGTGAGAGGAGCAAATGCCTTGCCAGGATGGGGATACTCAATTTCTAAAGTCACAAGTTCTTGGAATGTTAAGAAAATAACAGAAGAATCCTCTTCCATGCAAAAGGAGCAGCCCTTGAACTTCTAGGAAAGCCCCTTGGGAATGGCTGTCAGAGGCTCAGCAACTGGAAGACACGTGAGCAGCTGAGTGCTGAACGGCGCCTGTTTTCCAGCCAAGGGGCCATTAGATCCTTGTTATCACTGAGCAGGGACTGATCCCAGGGGCTCCCTACAGACCCCAGCCTGGCTGTGGCTCTCAGGTTCCCACGAGGGCAGTGCTGCAGCCAGTCACCATCAGAATGGCCCTGCAGAATTCCTTGCAGGTTTCCGTTCTCAGACTGAACATCATCCTTGTGGCATTTTTCTTGTGGCAGGTGGAGGGCAAGTCCCCTCTGGGCCCAATGCTCCGGCCTCGGGATGGACTGGAATGGGGGCTCCTCTGCACCCTCCCGTCTGAGACGAGGTGTTTGTGCCCAGGGCAGGGAGGGCCCCTCTGCATGGAAGATGTGAAGAGAATCCGTGAATGTTATGTTTTCTTACCTCTGCTGCCTCTGCTCATGATTTGTCAGGAAGCAGGACTGCAGCCCAAGCTTGGGGGCAG
This sequence comes from Hafferia zeledoni, assembly GCA_035583235.1. Lineage (NCBI taxonomy): Eukaryota > Metazoa > Chordata > Aves > Passeriformes > Thamnophilidae > Hafferia > Hafferia zeledoni. Next base: position 18,140,121 of record JAWWEV010000029.1, on the reverse strand, counting down.
GCTGTGTGCTGAAGCACTCCCAGGGTTCTGCCAGCCAGGGCAGGCAATTAGAGCAGCTGAGGAATGATCTGATTCAGGCTCTAATTTGTTAACTAATCATAAAGAATGATGGAAAATCAGGGCAATTGAAGAACTTGGAGAGGCTCATTAATGGTCCCTCTGCCTCTGTGTGCTGCTTTATGCATTTCCCAGAGCTCTGTTCCTGAGCTGTGCTGATGGTCGTGGTGTTCAGGGTGTTTGGAGCCCAGCTCAGCCTGTCTGGCTCAGCAGAGAATGGTGTATTTTAATAAAAGAAATAATTTTTGCCTCTCTAATGCTGTTTCCTTGGTGCTCTGTGCTCCGTGCAAAGGCCTGTGGTAGCACAGTAGGCTGGAGGGTCAGCAGGACCAGACCTTGGACCAGTCTCTCTCTCCCACTGGGAGTGCAGAGAAATGACATTCCAGGGGGAAAGAGGGCCTTCCTGGCCAATATGGGAAAGACAAAACAGGGTCCCAGTGCTGATGTCTGACCTCTCTTCACTGGGGAAACAGGCTGAAGAGAATCTGGAGGGTGGGAAGATAGGAGGGAAGTTAAATATGTATAAAAAGAAGAGAACTCCTTGAAGAGCTCACCCACCTACATGGGAAGCTGCCACCCTCCTGCCAGCATGTGATGCCTCCCTTTCCATCACTACACATTAAAAAAAAAAAATAAAAAAAATTGGATGACAGCAGCCTGAGGGCCCAGGTTTTGGAGCAGACCCTCAGGGAACATACAGGGTACTTCAGGTTGCAGCCCAGAGCTGAAACCAAAAATGTGAAGTTTGCTGATGTGCGTGGAACTCAGTGTGACGATTCTGCTTGCAGAGGTAAGGGATCTGGGGCGATTCTTCTTTTTGGTCTGAAGTACTTGGAGAATTGCTCCCTGACAGTTGATGCCTTCCCTAGTGTGACTGGTTTCTCCTTTTGGGTAAGGACCAGTTGTAGGACACTGCCTCACGGGGAGCATGATGGAGCTCTAGATTAGCTCTGGGTTAGCTCACCAGGTTCTGCTTTAGCCTGAGCTTTTGAAAGAAAAAGGTCTGAGTTCTTGTCCCCCTTTCATGGGATATTCCTTGGTGAAGTGACACAGTCCAGGAGCTCCCTCCTGGTGCTACTGGGGAGGAAGTGAGGAGGACTTGGCAGCTCTGCTCGGTGGGTTGCAGCATGAAACCTGTGGGCAGGGCTGTCTGTGGGGACGAGGCTTATTAGGGCTGTTGCTTTAAACTATGTCTTGTTTTCAGTTCTCTCTCCCTACATATTTTGAATAAATTTAGGGCACTTATCACCATAGCATCATAGCTCTGAAATATCCTGTGCATGAAACACAGACATCCATCCCAAAATAGCTGCCTGCTCTTTCACCAAAGCACCAATACCGAGTGGAATTCTGTTTATTTCTGAGTGTGCCTGGGATACATGGATGTGTCTTGGTAATAGAACCAGCTGCTTTCTCGTTCAGCTTTAAAGGGATGAGAGGAGTCCTCAGCAAAGAACCAGCTTGCTTCCCCTGAGGTGTGGAGCTGTCTCTGAGGTGGCATCACTGAGCTGTGCTCACCTTCCTGTTTGTGGCTGGTGCCACCTTTTACACCTGGGCACACGGCATGTTTTCAGCTTGTCAGGGTGTTTCTGCAGGAGCTGAAATACTGACAGAGAGTACAAGGTGAGAACTGATCTCTGCCTTGCTGGTTGCTGTTCCACTGAAAATCCCCACAGCTTCCTGCTGCACAGAGAAAGTCTGGAAGAGTGAAGGACCAGGGGCTGTGACCTAGTGAATGATTTTATCCATTCCCTTTGCTTACTTCCAGGAGAAAACATCCTTCTCTGAGGCTGTGCCAGGGCCTCATAGAGTTTCAATTGACCAGTGGAGTTCCCTCCCTGGGTTTGTATGCAGGTAACTGAGGATGGGATTTTATGACAGTTTCTCCTGCTGTCAGGAGAGCTGGTGACCAGTACCTGCAACTGGGGTGGGAACTGCTGGTCTGGGGCACGCTGAATCCTGAATTCTGCTGTTACACAGACAATTTTTCATGCATCTGAGTGTAGACTGAAACCCATGAATCCCAAATAAGATATTTACAACAGCCACACCTGAGTGAGTGGGTAGTGGGAAGGGGCTGGAGGAAGCTCATGGGCAGGAGGTAGCTGACAGGTGACCAGAGGAAACCAAGCAATGAGGGGAAGAGAGATTCAGTGCCCTGACTGCAGAGCCTGGATGATTGCAGTGATGGCACGGCCCTTCCCCTCGGCTCTTTCCTGTCCAAATCACCTTTTAGATTGTTCTATGGTAAAATTCCTGGGCTAAAACCAAAGAGAAAAGCAAGCAAGCAACTAATCTAACAAAAAATCTGAGTGATGCGCCCCCCAGCCCCCCCCCCTCGCCAAAGGCAGCGTGAATCGTCAGCCAGGAGCTGATCGACTCTGATTTATGGTTTCTTTATCCTGAGACAGGCAGGTAATGACCCAGTGTTCGATCTCTGTGTGCTTCCTGCAGCCCTGAGAAGCTCAAAACAAGTGTAACTCTTTGTGATACCCGCATGTTTCCCTCCCCTCCCACCGATCCTGCAGTGCTGTGCAGGCAGCAGCCCCGGGAAACGTCAGTCCTCGTGTCACATCTCCCTGTGCTCAGGCGGCCCTGGGGCAGGGGGGCTCCCTCGGGGGTCCCACAGCTCTCTGCAAGTCTCAGAGTCGCAGGTCCTGAGGGTGCCGGTGGTGCGGGGACACGGGAACACCGTCCCCTCGGCCAGGTGGGGAGCAGTGGAGGCTGTGCGGGGTCCGGGGTCCTGCGCAGGAGGGAGAGGAGCAGGTGTGGGGAGGAAGGCAGGCGGGGGTTACCCGGTCAGTTTGCAGAGATGCTGCTGTAGCTCTTCTTGACGGGGAAGGTCAGCTGCCCCGAGAGGTCCAGCGACAGCGCCTTGGGGTGCAGTGCCCGGCGCGGGTGCAGGGGGCTGGAGCCGAGCCGGGGCGAGTAGAGCACCAGGAGCTCGGGGCCCAGGCCAGCTTCGGGCAGCAGCACCTCGGGCTCCGTCCTGGCTCTCTGGAGGCAAGGCGAGGGCTGCAGGCTGTGCCGCTTGGGCGGCGGAGGGCTGTGGTTCTGGAACCGCACCGTCTTCACTTGCTGCAGCGAGAAGGGGACCAGGGTCAGGTGGGAACAGCAGCCCCCGCCCACCCCCCCTGCCGTGCCCAGCCCTGCAGAACTCGTGGGATGTGCCCAGTGCCTCCCTTCGTGGGGCACTGGGTGCCTGCAGAGAAGCTCAGGGTGATGTGCAGCCGATGGCACGTGGAAGGAAGCCCCAGGGACCAGCACTGTAGTGCTGGTGGCTACTGGAGACCGAGGAGAGTCGGTCCGGAGAGCCATCAACCGAGTCAGCAGGAGGGGAAAAGCAGGAGGCAGCACAGCACCAGGAGGGTGGACAGCCTGCCCTGACCTCAGAGACCTGACCGTTCTCTCAGCTGATGCTGAGCTGCCTGGGAGCTCTCAGGCCGGCTGGGTTTGTGGAGTGATTTAGGCACCTCTTTGGGTATCATGGAAAGAGGAAGCTGTCACTAGGGCAATTTGCAGAATGATTTTACTTTTTATGAAATTTCTCTCTGGCTGCCAGAGGGGAAAGAAATTTCCATTCCAAATGGCTCAGCTGGTTCCAAGGGGAGTGGGGGACCGTCTAGAGCTGTGGGAAGCCCTGGCCATACCTTCTCGGCGCCGTTGCGGGAGGTGTCTGGTTTCACCAGGATGGACGGCGGGGCTGACGCTGGTGGCTTTGGAACTGCCTCACTCTTCACCGGAGGGTCTTTGGCATCCAGGATCACCGAGCTGCACACGGAGGGGCTTCGACTCTCCCCTCCCCTGACCACAAGTGCCGGTGAAGCCTCGTGGGAGAAGTTTGGCCTCGTTGCCTCGTCCGTGCCAGCTCCGGGAGGGTTGCTGTGTGATGGGGAACTCACGTGCGGGTAAATCTGGAACTGCTGAGGTCGTCCCGCACCCGTGGGAAGACGCCTGAGCGAGCCCGTGATCTGCACAGGGGTCCCTGCCTGCCCCGGCCTCTGCAGGGATCCAGCTGGGAAGCAAGGACCGATGGAAAGGAGGTCAGTCAGCAGGAATCCAAATGGTACAGAGAGAGCAGAGGGGCAGAGTGAGCAGTGGTTACAACCCTGCACCAACGGTCCCGTTCACAGGATGCTGTGGGGCAGTAGCTCCCTCGGATCGCCATGTGTGTCCTCCATCCCCCCAACCCCGCACAGGCACCGGGACTGTCAGGCAGCAATTTGACCAATTTCGAGTCTAAACCCACTGACAGTGGCCCTTGCCAGGGCACTGCCTGTCTCCAGCAGCAGCTCTGCTGGGAATATACCACCTGGTTCCCCAAATACTCCTGGGAATGTATTTCAAAACGATGTGTACAGGCTTGTATTCTCCCTGGAAAGAATATAACCACTGAACTCTGCATAAACCTTTGCAAAGAGTTTTGCCATCATGAGTCAAACTCCCTGGAATTCCCAAATCAGCCAGAGCCGGGGACAAGCAGGGGTGTGGGATCATGAACCTTAGCAGCTTGTGTTGTCTGGGGAGAATGTGTCCATCTCCCTCCCAGAGCCCCCCAAGCACTTACTCTTCCTTGTGCTGCCGCGGCCGCGCCGCAGTGGTGCCGGTCCCATCGTGTTCCTCCCTGGAGAAGGGATAGGGATGGGCAGCAGCAACGGCTTCAGGGCTCTGCTTTGCCTCGGGCCATTTTCAGAGATGCTCCCTTGGGAGGAGAGTGAGGAGGTTGACAGTGTCCACGAAGTGTACAGGGAAGGCATCTTTGAGTCAGAGAGACTAGACTTCCTGTTGGAATAGGAAAAGAAGGGTGAGAGCTGCCAGGTGCCATCCCACCTGGTGAGGGACCCCAGCCCTTGTCAGAACTGTGGGGGTCCCTTGCTGTTGTTTCTCTGTGGGAACAAGAAGACCACAGATCCTACATGTTAACCCCTTCCCTTTCCAAGTGTTTCTGTTTTGTGTAAGGAAAACCAGACCTCAAGAGGGGAGCGACGTAGTTGCTGGGGAAGATGCCAACTCTGCCTGTGACGAGGGACATGCCCCGTGACCAGCCATCTTGGTCCTTCCCAAAGACACGGACCCCTTCTCCCTTCTGCAGCTCCAGCTCGTCTGGTCCATGAGCCACATAGGAGTGGAGAGCCACGCACCTGGGGAGACAGGGTGTGAGGGGAGGCAGAACTGCCCCCATGCAGGGTGGCTGCAGCATCCTGGAACTCCAGGGTCTTATTGACCCATGTGTAACAGCAGTAAAAGAAAATGGTGTATATTTCAAAACTCTCCCCTATTTGTTCTTTTAAGAACTTTATTTTGTCTCCAGTGTAATACGCTTTAATGCACTGTTGGGTTTTTTTTAAGGGGAATGTGATCTGCTCCCAAATATCAATGAGTTACAGCCCAATACAACAATTATTGGGTGTTATTTACAAAATAGAAACAACAGACTAGTTGTCTGGATAGTCAGGGAGTATCCCAGAACTTTTAGAAAGGTTTATCTCTCCCTGTTATTCAGGACAAGCACCTGAAGGTTTGACCTACAGGGCCAGTCTGTGTAAGGTGCTGCTCCCTTGGGGACTGGCACAGCCCAAGTGGGTCAAGGTGTTCTTGTTCTGCAGCCTTGCATTGCTGTACAGGAGTCACCTCAAAGGGAGGACCTGCAGGTGCTTGTCTGATACTGCAGGCTTGAAAAATGAGCTGTGCAAACCAGGCAGCTGGTGGGACACTCTAATACCTTCCTCATTCTGCAAATTATTTTAAGGTCTTAGGAGTTCTCCTGTCCTTGGCATTAAGTGTGTGCAGGAGTCTTGGCTGACCTATGATGATGTGTGTAGGTGCCCAGCTGTGGGTGCTGCTCATGGGCACCAGTGCTCCCACAGCCTGGCTTGGCACTGGGGGTGCTGAGTGCTGTGTAAACAATGTGCTGTGATGCTGTTGTTATTTTAGGTACATTACTACAGTGCCAGGCTGGTGAATCTTATCTCGAGGAAAACAAATTATCACACTGTGATATCTGCAAATTTTAACTCTGGGAAAGTTTTCAGAAATTGGATCATTCAAAACTCCAGTGGCCATGAAGGTTTTAAAATAAATAACAAGAGGCACTTGAGGAGTGATTAGTTTCTTTACACTTGAAAAATGTATTGTTGACAAACAGGCAGAACTGTTTATCCACAAATACTGCAGTGAGGCAATAAGGGGCAGGGATGGTTCACGTGTTGGGAATAGAACAATTCAGCTGTGATACCAGGTTTCTGCTACCTCCTACTAAAACCAGCCAGGTACATTCCTATGTGGATCTGCATTTGGATCTGAGCTGTGCTCTGGTGTGCCTGCACCTCTCAGATGACAGGAGCAAGGTCAGGGAGAAGGTACAGGAAACTACACCCTCCCCTTCCCCCAGAAGTATTTGATTTTCCTTACGTACAGGTAAGCTGGCACGTGGTGCTGCAGATGGGGGAGGGTGACGATGGCTGCTGAGGGTCCCAGTGGTCCTGGTGCAGGATAGTAAGAGGTGCTGACCTGTGGTACAAAGAAAACAAAGAAAACAAGGTATTAATGTGCTTATAGGCTTCTTTTAAGCTACTGGAGGAACAGCTAAAAACATTTGATTAGCTTCACCCAACCTTCAAGAAAAACATCAAAGATGCTTCAAGAAATGGAAGTTTGTAGCATTTGACTTAAAAATCGACCAGGCAGTAAGAGGAAGACCCTGAATCTTCGAGGTTAGAAAAGACCTCCAAGATCATTGAGTCCAACCTGTGACTGATCACTACCTTGTCAACCAGACCAGAGGACAGAGTGCCACATCCAGTCAGTTCTTGAACACTTCCAGGGATGGTGAAATCCACCACCTCCGTGGGCAAGCCTGTTCCAGTGCCAGACAACCCTTTCACTGAAGAAATTCCTCCTAATGTTCTACCTGAACCTCCCTGGGGACAGCTCGAGGCCCTTTCCTCTTGTCCTGTCATTATTTCCTTGGGAAAAGAGCCCAATCCCCACCTGGCTACAGCCTTCTTTCAGTTATAGAGAGCAAAAAGGACTCCCTTGAGTCTCCTTTTTCCCAGGCTGAGCCCCTCCAGAATCTTCAGCTGCTCAAATCACAGTCCTTTTATATGAAGACACTTCCTAAGCCATGGCTTGGTTGGATTGATGGTGCTCACCCCATCCTTTAAGAACAGAGCCTTTGGGGACAGAAAAGCTGGGGTGTGGGGAGGCTCTGGGAGCAGTGATGGAACAGGATAACCTTAACCCAACAGCTGTGAATTCCAAGAGTCACATCTGAGCTCTAAACCTGTGTCTGCTGCTAATTCCACAGATGTGAGTTCTCACTTCAGTGGGGAGGTGCTCCTTTGCCTCTCCTCTCATTTGATGTTCTCTTATCCCTCTTCACATGGCTCTGAGCAAGATGAGTGCCTTTGATCATTCATGGTCTCTTGTGCTGCTTCAGGAACTAAGAGGAGTTTGGGAAAATGGTATTTCAAGCCCAGGCTTTGAATCAGGAGGAGGCCATTGCGTCTGCCAGGTGAGGACTAGTGTGATCACTGCTGTTTCACTTGTTTATTTAGCTTCAGCTGGAAGTATTGGCATTGCCTGAACTCTAACTAGTACAGTCCTTGTCCCAGTGATCTTTAATGGCTATGATTAAAGCCATTTACCACGTCTGTGGTGTCCCAGGAGCCCCATGGGCCTGTGTGTGGGGTGGGCAGGGAGTAGTGGTTGGCTGCATGGGCAGAGACCCCTCACTCAGGGTTGTGTGTGGCTGGGGTGGACCTTTCCCCACTGTCATTTTGCACCTGTGGAGTGGTAGCAGCCACCATAATGTACACCCTGTGCTCCCATAGGGGTCTTTGGTTTTCCAGGAAGGAACTGCTGCCCTGTTTCTGCTGCTGCGGTAACTGTGCCTTGCACGTGCTGTGCCAGACCTGCTGTCGCCTGCCAGGGATGAGAGGTGACTCCTTGTCCCTGTCATGCCAGCGAGTGTGCTGGGCTGTTCCCCTGCCCTGTCCCACCTTGCCTTGAAGCTTGGGTGACATCCCCTCTCTGAGGGGGTCTCTGAGGTGACAAGTGGCTATTGGGCATCCTCTGCCCCGTGTCCTGCTGAGTGTCCTTCCAGTACCTCCAACGCAGAACCTGCCTGTGGGCTGTTCCCATTCTTCTTCTGAGCTTAGTTTTGTGTTCCTTGTGCTCACTGGGCTCTGCAGGGAGCCCAGGAGGGTCCTAGCTACTGAACCCATGGGTCTGTGCCAACCAGACACACTCCAACTTGTCCCTTTGGCTTCTGCCTTTGCTCTTCTGGTTGGCACTGGTGCTGGCAGCACAGCACCCCTCGGGGTGGGGGCAATGAGGGAGCACTCAGTGCTGCTCCGGCCTCTTTGCACAGCCTGGACCAGCAGCATGGAGGGAGGATGTCAGTGGGCAGTCTGGCATCCTTGGGATGCTCTTCTGCTGAGCTGTACCATCTGCAGCACAAAATGTGCCCTGGGGTGAACTGCTGCTGGCAACAGCTCATTCCTATTTGGAATCCAGTGCTGTGCACACTGGAAGGCAACAGCCATGGTGGTGGCATGACTGTGCCGTGGCTGTGCCATGCTGTGCCACGGCTGTGCTGTGCTGTGTGGTGGCAGGACCATGGCTGCTGTCAGGGGGAACAGAGCTCCCAGCAAGGCATGGCAGTGGCAGCAGCATCCCGGGAAGCTCAGGGCAGCGGAACGTCGCTGGGCTGGGATGTGGCCGCCAATTGTGCTCTCCAGCAATGGCCACAGGATCTTTAATGATGCAAACTGGGGCTTTAATCTCATGTTCATTTCAAATCTCATTTCTAGTGGTCAAGTCTGTAACGCTGTGCTGGAGCACTGGCTTGGCAGGGACCTAGGGAAAAAGAAAAGTGAGTCACCAACTCTGGTGCTCTCCAGTAAATTAAGTTAATTAAAACACCCCAGCAATTCCAGCTTCTGTCTCAGACCTGGAGTGGCAGGTCAGCTTCAAACTGTCTCTACATTCCTCATTTTCTAGTCCAGGCATGGTCAGACCAGATGCTCATAACGTTGATTTGAAACTATAATTCTACTTTAATAATTACCATAATCAAAATGTTTGAAATTTTGGGATTTGGAGTTTGTTTTTCCTGCATTGGAGATAAATGACAGCCCTTTGCTGGTTTTCCTGATGAAACTGTGTTAAGCATTCCCTCCTGGCTGAAAAGCTCCAAGTTTTTCATCTGTGTGTTTGTCTCTGCCTGGGAGCAGCTGTCCTTTAGCCTCCTCAAAGCTGCCTTTGCATTTGCAACAGAAAGGAAAAAAGATTGAATGAAATATTTTCCAACCATGTATAACTGCTTTTGGCATTTGCTTTTGATGATCTCCTGTGAGTACCTTGCAAGCCCTTGTAAGTACAAAGGGTTTAATTCCCTGCCTCTCCTGGAATCTCTCTTACTCTATCTCCCATTATAGTGTGTCACCAACATGATTTCCAGCTCTGCTGACACAAACAAGTCCCTGCTAAGAGCATCCATGCAGCACCTTGTGGGGAGGGAGGCCTTCCCCATCCCATCACAGGGCTGTGGGAACTCTCAGTGGTCCTGGATGCTGGGTTGTGCAAGTTCCACATCATAAGTACACAGAAAAGCCAAATATACTGGAGGGCAGTTGTGGGGTTTATCAGCTCCATTCATGGAGTGGCAAAGGGGAGCAGCAGCTCTCAGACAGATGTTCCCTGCCCCAAGGACTGCTGGGCCCAGGGAATAAGCTCAGTTGTGACTGGGAAGAGATTCCCATGGTCGAGCGGGTGGGTGTGGGCGGCAGCGCCCCACTGCCCTCACCCCACAGCCTCTTGCACAACAGGCACATGCACAGACACGGTGGCCACAGCCCTGCAAACTGGTTCTGGCTCCATCTGAGCCCAACTTGGCACTGCCAAGGGGAAGGAAGAGCTGGAGGAGAAGGGCCAGGGCAGCGCCGGTTATTCCCTTTTATGGGCTGAAATGAGTCTGACTGCTCCAAGGCAGGCAGGTGGTGCTGGGGGAGCCCTGCACAGCCTCTCCTGCTTCACTTTCCCACCTGTGTGCTGTGCTGGCTGTGCTTGGGTGCAGCCCTCCTGTTCCCTCGGCCTCTCAGGTATCCTTGCATTGCCTACCTGGCCTTGCAAAAGAATCTCAGCCTTGCAGCTCAGTCACTGCAGCCCAAACCCAGAGATGGAAAGGAAAAGCTGCATCCCGTGCAGCCTCAGGAACAGTACAGATCCACCTGCAAACCTCTGGGAGCAACACTGCTGCTTGGAAGCAAAGAAATCCCAACCCTTCTAAGGCCAAACCATAACATGTTCCGTCTCTTGCTTCTGCTGTTGGCAGTAGTTCAAACATTTTGGGTAAGATCCCATTGGGGGTGTGAGACATGATACTCTGTCAATTGAATTATGGAACTCTGTAAGGCCTCATTTCCCCTCCATACTCAAGATCTCACATCCCGGCGCTTTGCAGGCTGGTGCTTAGTACTAGGTGGCTGCTGGGTGTTATTGCCCAGACACGAACTGCCAGAGGCTGGGTGATCACTCTATGAAATGTTGGAACAACCTTGAATAACAAAGATGTCATATAAATCTAAACAACCCCCCCTTTCTCCCATTTCAGATGATCTGTGAAGATTCTGGACTCAGAGTGGGAAGAAGGAATGAGACTCTTCTGCCTCCTAAAATAAAGAGTGGATATATTTCAAAAGGTTGATCTATGTTTATGTCTCAGTCCCCAGGTCAGCATTTCTCAGGATAGTCCCAGGTTTAGGCTGCAGACTGGCATCACTGCTGCCTTACCTGGACAGGGGTGCTGTAGGGGAACTCGGCTTTCTCGCTGCTCTGGGTGGCCACAGTGGGGTTGCTGGAGCTGATGAGCACAGGGGAGCTGATCTCCAGCGTGGGGCGCTCGGTGGGCGCGTGGACCATCCGGTTGAGGGTGTTGAGGGCCGTGGTGATGGAGAACTGCCGCAAGCTCTTCCGCCTGCAGTCAGGCACCTTGGGGAAAGGCGCCGAATCCGCGCCCTTCGCCTTGGGAGACGCCGTTCGCAGGGACGCGCTTTTAAACTGAGGGGACCAGTGGCTTTTGGAGGTCTGCAGGAGCTGCCGGGCGGTGGTGTTTGGCTGGGGGAGACAAAGGGAGACGTAATGTGGTTTCAGAAGTTACACCTGGGATGGCCCCTGACTGCTCTGCTTCCCTTTTCCAGGCTGGCAGCAGAGCTGCAGGCACGGTTCAGGTGATGTTACAGGTGATCTTTAAAACCTTGGCGCTCAGTCATTTTCCTCATCTGTTGTCAGAGACAAATCCTGGGTGTAAAACTCCTGGTGCAAAGCTGACAGCAAAATTAAATAGGTTTGAAAAACTTGTTGCTGAGACAAGGGGTTACTGAGGCTGAGTGCTGCTTGTGATACATTCCTTCTCCAAGGCTTTGGCTGGCAGAGGTGCAGGGAGAGATGACTGTCTCTGTCACAGTGCTTAATAACTCTAACTTTGAATTAGAAGGGATGTTTGGGATCTCCCCTTCCCTCTCTGTGCTGGCACACGTGCGTGCATCTTGCAGCAGGACACCTAGGACCAACTCCATGCAGCAGGGCATGGGCTTGGAGAGGTCCTCACTGATGGTGACTTTCCCAGCAGTATTAGACCCACCCAACACCATCTCTGGCAGCCTGAACATTCATGGCTTGATGTTGCTTCCATTGAAAAAAATCCTGGCTAGTTAAACATCAGGGTTAATGAGGGAGAGGCAGGCCCTGAGTTTGCATATGGGCAGCGTTCACACACTATTTCTTGGAAACTGCTGATCAGGGTGTTAATAGCAAAGGGCATGTGGTGACAGTGTTTTTCACCATGATGGGTGCCAGAGGAATTAATCATGATTTACTGCTGACATTAACATATTGCAAAACTTGGAGATTCTCACCCACTTGTGGGAGGCAATGTGCCTGACGCTAGGGATGGACAGGGAGACTGCGGCAGGAGAGGTGCAAGCGGCTCCCAGGCTTTGTCATTTTACTGCAGGGATTGTTCTCACATTTTCCCTCTCCAAATCAAGGTTTAAAGTCCACAGTGTGTGTGTACATACATGTATGCCATGGCTATCTTGTAAGTTCTCTGTGTGATCAAACTTTAGCCTAAACTGCAAACATTTTTCTGCCTCTCTAAACACCAAGAGATGTGATAAAATGGGGCACAAACTGTGTGTCAGAGCCAGGAGAAGCCTCATGTCTCCCACAGTAGCCCTACATTTGCCTTCTCCAGGATTAATTTAGAATTCCTTGGTGGCTCTATGAGTCCCTAACTAACTTGTGTCTGTTAATGCCAGACTTAAATAAGTCATTACTGAAGCTAAAATGATTTCATTAAATGAAAAGACACTTTACAAAATCTATTAGAGTTTCAAATAAGATGTTTTGCTCATGTCCTCCTATAGAACAGCCACAAAGCAGAGCTTGCTGTAATTATGGGCATTACAAGTATTAATTTTATTTCTAGGAATTGGTGCCAGTGCCATTTATACCCCACATCTCAAGCTAAACTGCACAACACAATTAATGTCTAGACCAGTGCTAACAAAATTCTGTCAGGGAGAGGGTGGCTGGAAGGTCTCCAGAGCTGTAGCACTGGGAACACTGGGAATGCCACCTGCAACATTCTGAGCTGGCCCTGGCTGAGGCAGGAGGGCACCTGCATCCCTCTCTGCATGCCCCTCACCTGGGTGCACCCCCCATGTGCCTGTGGGGCATTGGGGGTGCTTAACTGCTGGCAGCAGTGTCTGAGGGGGCCTGGGAACCTTCCTGATACCCAAAAGTAGCTCCAGAAGATCTGGGGAATGGCAGAGCACTGTGCAGTCCAGGCAAGCAAACAGCCTTCAGTGCCGTGTCCCGGTGCTGCAGGTGTTACCTTATGGAAGTTCAGGCTGTCCTTGTTTTCTGCCTTGTCCCGACTCCGCAGGTCGAGGCTGTAGAGGGCCCTGCCGAGCGGTGGGGGCAGTGGCAGGTGCTTGATGACTTGCACGGAGCTGGCTGGGAAAACACCGCTGATCCCATTGACCTCTCCCAGGTACCAGTTCTCGTCCAGCTGCCGGAGCAGCATGATGATGTCCCCCTTGTTGAACCTCAGCTCCCCGGGGTTGTGTCCACGGTAGGTGTACAGGGCCCTGGCTCGTGGCACCTGGGGGGAGAGAAACAGCCCCTGCAATTCATCTGACATAGACAGAATTCCCTAAAAGCATTCGTAATTACTGGGAAAAAAAGTATAGGTCTAAGACTTAAGCATGCATTTATTGGGATTAACTACCCACATCCTGTCTTGATGGGGTTTACTAATGAAGACAAGCTCCCAAATATTTATGCTAAGTTTGTATCAAGATGAAAAGCAGGCTGGACTTGTTTAAGAATATTAAGAAACAGTTAAGGCCTTAAACTAGTCTTCCCATGGGATCTTACTGCCTGCTATAAGGTCTCTTCCTATACAATGTTGGTTTTAATTACTCAGGTATTTCTATTTCAGAGGGGCTGGAGGTCGCAGCCATTATCCAACTGACCTGGTGGCTGTCCCCTGCCAGGAGAACACAGCAGAGCAAGGTGAGTGCAGGTTCTGCTCTCCAAGGGTTCTCTCACCTTTTAACAGATGTGACTGTGGGTTTATTTCAGCCTTTACCTGTGTTACTGAAAGGGGTGGGTTAATGTTATGGTTGCTGCAGTGTAATGTGAGAAAGAAGAGCTACATCAAAACCAGAGGATGAGATGTTACTATGCTGACTCTCACCAAAACGAAATAACAAAGTTCTATTAAAACAGCTGCTGTGCTGAGCCTTGTCTGTACCGGAACACTCTGCATGGGCTCTCACCATCCCTGCAGTGATGGCTCCCAGGCACAGCACAGCCCTCAGTTTTAAGGGGATACCCAAATACTGAGCTCCATTTCTGGCCTCTGAGCTGGTGGCACAGATGTGTGAGCTCCATGCTGAGGAAAGGGGAAGCCAAGATTGTTCCCAGCTCTAGAGCCTTGACCAACTTTAAGCAGAGTTGCCAGTGCCTGGACAGAACAAGAGGCTTTTCAGCTGCTTTTTTTCTGGTCTCTGCAGGTCTGGATTGTCCTCCTCCTTTCTTTAGAGGCTGCCAAGTGCCTTGTGAGTAGCATCCTGCCCTGCAGTTTCTCCAAGCCATAGTCACCCCATCCCATCAATCTCATGGGAGATGGCACTTCTGTACCAGTGTACTTTCCAGCTTTTCCTGCCTTTTACGGAGGATTTCCCAATATCCACCTGTGTCCGTGCCCAAAGCTCAGGCAGAACTTCTGCAGAGCTCCCTGACCCACAGTCACTTTTGGGAGATCAAGAAGGTGGAAGTGAGAAATTCAATGTTAGTTTACTGAAGTGTGGAAAAGATCAAATTCCCCATGGAAATTGTTTAGGTTTTGTGAAGAAGACATCTTCCAGCATTCCCAAACACTGATGCTTCTCCGGAAAAAAGAACTAAGAAGAGAAAAATTCCATGTACTGCTTTTACTTCAAAGTCTTTCGAAGGGGAAGCAATTAGGTTAATGTTTAGTTCTAATTAACTCATTCTGTCTGTTAAATTGTGCTCATAGTAAGCACAGGCACTCGGCTCAGTGACACTGAGCACATTGCTGGGGAAAAAGAAAATGGGGAAATTGAGGCTCAGGCCAGCATTGTTGTCCATCAGATCTGAGCTCCTACAGGAAATCGGCACTGTGTCCATGTCAGGGTCACAGAGACTTCCTGCAAACACATGCCTGGATGTATGTGCTTTTCTGTGAGAAAAACAGACTGTGGTGATAGAGGACAGGGGTGAGCAGTTCTCCTTCAGAAGGACTCAGGGACAGACTTGCCCTTCCACAAGGGCCTCAGGAGAGACCAGAAAACAAACAGAACTCCTGCACAATGTGAGAAAAGGGCTTTGGAAGGAACAGCATCAATGTCCAGGATGTGAGGGAACAGCAGGATACAGGGAAACATTAAAGGCAGCAAGAACGAGTTATGGAAATATATTAAAAATAAGAGAAACTCTGAAATGAAATGCATGCTTGGTGCTAAGTGGGAACAGGGAGCAAGGAATGGGGTGCTGAGAGTCTGGAATATTCTTTCTTCAGCAAGCAAAGAGATGAGACAGGAGGACAGACTGGGATAAATAACTGAAAACCAGGTGGGACAGGTGTGTTTGTAGCCTGTGGCGGCTGACACCACTCCACTTGGATGGATGGATGGATGATTGGATAGATGAGCTCTTTCTTCTTCTAACCACAGTCACAGCCTTTGCCTCCTCTTTAACCCTTTCCTCCCACTTCTGTGCCATTTCACATCTCCCAGCCCAAGTCAGCTTTTTCCAAAGTCTGTCATTTTAGCTATTTTAATTCTTTTTTTTAAATTTGGTTTGGCTGTTCAGATACTAAGCCAAAAATATCCCAACTTTATTTAGGATATAAACCAAGCCTTTATCTACCCACAGGGAGCAACTAATGTGGTTTTTACTGTACAGTCCCATCACAAAATAAAGCTGGAAGCTGAAGATTTCAGAAAGATGTGCACCAAGGTCACTGGTTTTTAACAAGTTCATGGGAAGTCGGAAGGACAAACAAGAACACCAGACCCTCCCTGTGGCAGCCACAGGGCTGGGGTTGGGCAGCAGAACCCTCACAGTGAACAGCTGGTCCCATGGCCCATTGCTCTCCTGCACCCACAGATCTGATCTGATCTGATCTGATCTGATCCCTGTCTCAGCTTGGGCTGGTTTCTGTCCACTCCTGGGTGTCCCAGATCCTCTGCAAGGCATCTGTTTCACTGTATTCAAAGTAGGTTAATTGCAAAGGCAGAAACTGGGGTGCTAATTAACCTCGCGATAAAGACAAGGAGTGCCTGGAGGTGGCTTGCTCTGGGCTGAGGGAAGAGGGAGAGGCTTCCCTGTGCCAGGACATGGTCCTGGGTGCAGGGGCAGGAGGGACCCACTTTGTTCTGTGGAATTTTCTCCAGTTAGCATGTTCAGTTGCTTTTTGTTAGTCCAAGGCAGCATTTCATATTAGTGGGGTGGTAGTGGTAGCAAAATGTTACGCCAAATATCACACACATTTGCTGGTTCCTAGTGTGGACTTGGCATCTGTCTGGACATCCTGCTGGGAAAACACTGGGAGCAGCTCTGTGAAAAACTCAGCTAAAGGTTTTAGAAAATTGGCATAGGCGTTTGCTGCCCAGTAGCAGAGAGAGAGAACCTACAGATAAGAAACCCATTTTCTGGACGGTTGTAACTCTTTTTCAATGCTGCCTCATTTTTTCTGATTTTCTCCTCTTTTTTTGTCCTCCATCACACCAGAGCGAGACAGGACCTTCCTCCTGCCAGGCCCAGGAGATACTACAGGCTGAGCCCCAGGTGTCCCTTGCCACGGGGCTGCCTGCAGGCCCTGAGAAAGCCCCAGAGTGCAGCAGGTAACACCAGGTATGGAAACAGAACCCCCCCCTTGCAGCAGCACCAACTCTGAGTGAGATGCTTTTTTCTCCTTGGTCACTCCACCAGCAGGGATGGTCATAGCAGGTGCACCTCAGTGCCTTGCTCCCATTCTCAGTGGATTTGAGACTGATAAGGGAGAAGAGATTTTTTTTTTTCTCTATTTTTGGCATTTGGCATCATGCTGTGCCAGGGCAGCCATCCAATGCCTGAGTCTTCCTCCACACAAAACAAAGCAGCAGATTAAAAATATGTACATGTGTGTAAGGAAGCAATTCAGGGCATCTCTTCCTAGCGGAGAAATGCTCTCTGTAATTATCTGAAAAGAGCTGGTTATAACTCCTTGTGATTGGCAGGAGGGGATTCATGTAAGACCCCCTACTCAGAGCATGGGAATTGACAAACAGAAGAAGCAGAATGTGAGGCTGGTTGGGGAGAGAGTCACCAGAAGCAGAGCCAGGAGTGCAGGGAAGAGGAGGGGCTGCTGATGGAAGCTGGGAATGCCTGTAAACCTTGTCCCAGGCAACTCTCTTTAAAACCACCCTGAGGAGCAGCATGGCCCCATGGTGACACTGGCTCTGCCACAGGAGAATGAGCCACAGCCTGGATACCCCGAGGGAGTGTGAGACCGAGGCCATGAATATCCCTGCACTGGGATCCATTCAATTGTGCACCCACTTCCAAGCACGGCTTGGTGAGATACAGCTGGAGACATTGAATGGGATCCTCCTGTGTCCCAGATGCTCTGACTTCACCAGTGTCCCTGACTGTGTGGATGGACCTGTGGGATGAGGGACATGTGAATCCTTGGGACAGCTCATTGCTGTGGAGGTCCAGGGGTGCTTCCTCTGATTTACTGTCCCTGCTGATGCAGAGTTAGACCCGGCCCCCCAAAACTTGGTGGGTGCCCTGCTGACTCCAGTGGTGGGGGCAGACCTGTGGGGCTGGGGATGCTGCTGGCAGATGGATCAGGAATGGCCTCAAACAGGCTTGGACCTGCATCTCGGTGCTTTCCCAGCTCTGATTTTCCTAACCCTGTGCAGTGAATGCCCTGGAGCAGCTCCGTGATGTGCTCCATCCCTTTCAAATGCCTCTGCAGTAAATCCCCAGGGACTGATCCTGATCTGGGTTTCGTGGGAGTTGCCCCACATGCAGGGAGGCCATCCTTGTTCCCTTGTTCTTCCCCAGGGCCTCCCGCAGGAGACCTGACAGCACCGGGCATCATGAATATCTCACCCGGAGGCAGCCAGTGACTCCAGGACAGATCTGAGGGCACAACCCAGGCCACACTCCTGATGAGCTGTGACTTACAGACCAAGCATGTAGAGATTGGTATTATCCACACACTGATGCCAAAGGAAACAGACACACTGGCTCTTCATAGAGATGATCGATAACACCTCCATCCATTCTGATTCCTGAGAGCCACCTCCAGCATCCCACCACTGGCTGCCCGCATCTCCATGGCATGAATGAGCCCCATCACCTGCTCTGTGTGCTCAGCTAGCACAGTTCAGGGCTCTGCAGGATCCAGGTGGATAAAAAGAGCTATTTGAATGTAAATTAATTGCCATTACAATTCTGTTTTTCTGCATTTCGGCAGAGGAGATAACTTCAGCCTTGTCACAGAGAACAAAACCTTCAAAAGTGAACTTGTCATTTCAATCTCTTCATATAATTATATTCTGAGGATTCAGACAGTTGGGTGGTTTCTCCATTATTTCTTCCCTGAGGAGGTTTGTTCCCATCTTCCAAGCACATGCAGACTGTATGCATTACAGAGAACAAAGCCAGTCCCCTCTGCTCACGTCAGCCCTGGAGCTCACCAGATCTGTCCAATTCCCTCCTGGTCCTGCTGGAACACGAGGCCAGCGCTGGCCATGGCTAACACCTGTCCCTGAGCTGACTGGCCATCATGGGGTGATGCTGGAGATGTGAATTGTATGGATTTAGCTGGGTTTGTGCTGCTCCAGCTGCAGGAGGCGATGGCAGAGGGACTGGCAGCACTTACCTGCTTTGCTAACTCACAGCCCTGTGGTGCTACCACATCGAGGTGCACATCACTTCTGAATGTGGCCTATTGTAGTTCTGCCTTTGTAATACAAAGGTGACATGAAAAATTAGGAAAATTATTAAAGAAAACACAGAGCAGCTTCTCTCACGGGGAGGCTGAGGGATGCAGAGGCACCACCACTGGTGCCCAGCCTCAAGGAGAACACCTGGCCACGTGTTGGTGGCATCTCCACAGCTCCCCAGGAGGACAGAGCTGGATTAGGTTTCATTTTGCCTGTGTGAAACACTGGGGAGATTCAGGTGGGCAGGAGGAATGCCCAGGTACACACACGGCAGGAGCTGGACCTGAGCAGAGTTTTGCTCCTAGGTGCCAACAGAGCCACAGGGAGAGCAGGGATGGGTCTGTGAGAGGAAGGAGGGGGCACCAGCAGGGCACAGCAAGGGGATGCTGGGGACTGGGGCCCAGTGTATTCAAGCTGCAGTGTCTGCACGAAACCCTTTCACGCCTCTTCCCTCACTGCTGCCGTATCAGATGTGTCTCTGCTGCTGTCAGCAGTCCCGGGCAGTGGTTAAGTTGTGTGTCATGGGTTTAAGCTGCACAGAAAACAAACTGTGTCAGCCCTCGGCGTGCCCAGTCATGATGCTCTGCCTCAGCACCACCATTCTCAGAAGTGGCTGTTTACTGTGCAGGGAGGAAACCTGTATCCTTCTCCCTCCTCCTCCTGCTGCTGCCGAGCCCTCTCCCTGCTGGTTCAGTGCCATCCCTGTGCTCGGAAAAGGAGTGCTGATGTGGCTCCTCAGCCTGGGCTGCCAGCCCTCGGCGGTGCAGCCACCTCTGCCCGTGGGCACCGGTCCCAGGAACTCTGCAAGCCAAGACAGTGCTGGCAGTGGGGAGGGCCCTCACCTCTCTCAGGACACCTGATACCTCCAGCCCTGGCACACTGCAGAGCTGCACGGGAATATGCCTCCTACTTTTCCTTCCCTCCAGAAGGAAAATGACAAACTCAGGCCAGTGACCAACTCCATGGACTGAGAGACAGCAGCCAGTGACCAGCAGCGAAGCTGTGAGAAGAGGACTCAGACTTTGAGGCTCCTGGCTGACCACGGCACTGCGCAGGTGAGCTCACGGAGGAGCCCTGCTGTGCTATTCCTGACTCGCCATCTGAGCCTGACTCATTGCCTTGGAAACAAATTAAAACACTTTTATGTGTTTGCAGCTTGGTACCTAATTTTGTAAAACCAGGGAAACTGGCTCCTGCTGTTGGCCATGGAGGTCCTTTGGCTTTCCACCACCTCTGGTACCACCCAGCAGTGCCCCATGCCTGGTCTGTTGCACACATAGCTTTTGAGGTGTGCGTTGTCCATCAGTCTATGCTGAGATGACCCCACTGTCTTTGCAGTAGAAAAAAGTGCTAAAACTACATGCAAAGGGACAAAAAACACATGGCAGTGTCCTGCAAAAGCATTGTGGAAACAGCTCCTTATTCTGTTACCTTGAGACAAACCCTGAAGGGACACGATAGTGGAGGAGAGTTTGGACAAGCCCTTTCTCCAGAAAACCCATAAGGCCACACAGAATTTTGTAGCCAAATGAAGTGTCTCTGTGTCCAGCTGAGGGACACTGTGGCATACACCCACTACTGCCAGCAGCTGTGGGGAAAGAGGATGCTCCCTGTATCTGGCGGGAAAGGAGCCGGCACTACCACCTCAGGCAGAGCCAGGGCCTGGACTGCATCCCTGAGTTCGTGAGGTCCCTGCAGTGGTTGTCCAGCTCAAGGGGATATGACATATTTTGAAGTAATTGCTGTGACTGCACAGGAACTGCAGGGGGTTTTGGGAGGGTGAGAAGGGGAGCTGGCTCAGTGAGTGGGCCAGGAAATGCGTTTGCCTCTGGTGGGTGCAAACATGGAGGTTGCTTTGAACAAGACTTCAAGAAGCTCCAGCAATCCAAGTCCTGTCTGTCAAATCCAGAAAGGAGTTGGAGATGATTCTGGAGGAGAAGAAAATACCAAGACGCAGGTACTATCTATAGACGTCCGTGTGAAGGTGGGACGTTGGAGTGCAGAGTATTTTTATCCCAATAGAGGTGTTATCTGTCTATCTCCCATGAAATGCTGGAGGGGGGTGTTAAGCACTCAGTTCATGCAAAGATAAAATAGCCCAAATCACAGTTAAATCTGCGTGGTCTGTGTTTTCCCAAGGCAAGCTGTCATACTCAGAATTTTTCTCCTCTAGCTCACTGTCCCATGTTTGTTGCATGACAAACTTATCACCCAAGTAGCTGTTTAGTGGCCTGGATGGAGTTTCACCGTGTGCAGGGTGCATTTGGGTCATCCATCCCATCGGAGAGGTGCAGGAGGTTCCTGCACACCTCAGCACTCACGGTCTGCTCTCTTGCCGGGGGCAGAGCCACACTCAGCTCACACCGTGGCTGCAGCCAGGTGAGGAGGAGCTTCAGCACAAGCCGTAACCACACCTGGCACATGCCAGGGGCGGTTCCTAAGAGTTCAAAGGCTTCAGCGTGGCTTATTTATGCATACACCTCCCAGCAAACCCTTTTATTCTTAAATTCCAGACAGTTTAATATGTGGAGATCCTGAAAATCCAAAAGTCTTGCCCTCTCTGCATTGATGCTGAAGATCTGACGGCCTGGCCCGAGGTGCCGGGAGCAGCTGTGGGGTGGTGCCGGGGGCTCAGGGCAGTGCCGGGGGCTCAGGCTGGGGGCTTGGGCAGTGCCAGGGACTCGGTGCCAGGCTCTCAGGGCCACACTGCCCGAGCAGCTGCTCCATGGTGGCTGTGCAGGACTCGGCACAGCTGGGCTGTGGATACGCATGGATGGATCCACGTGCCCAAACCCAGCACGTGCCCACCCCATGGCAGCTCGTAGGAAGTGGATTTAAAAGGGATTTAAATGCCAGCTAATAAATAGCTTGGGATGGGCTGTAATTAGAAAATTCCCTGTTTTTTTAACAACTGGCTCTGGGAAATTCCTGACTGAAAACAGAGTACTGTATTTGTGCTAATCCAGCAGCTCCATGGGGGCCTGCTCACTCTTCCTGCTCAGAATAAGATGAGCTCTTGGCTTGCTGGGTGACAAGTGATTTATTTTACTTTTTGCCTTCATGGATGCTTGTGGGGATGAAGAGCAAAAAGCTGGCAAGGAAACATCTCTGCTGAGAGAGAAACTTCCATCAAACTTGTGATTTTCTCAGCTCCAGGGAGTAAAGGAAGTTTATTTATAGAAGAGCCTTGGTAAAAACCAACCCCAGCCCATATCCCATGTTGGATGGCAGCTCTGGCTGCAGTGCAGTGTGGGGCATGTCAGTTGTATTTGCTTTGTAGCACAAGGTGTTGGACAGCATTAAGTGTAATTAAGAGCTCTTGCAGATTGGGGCAGTCTGTTCTTGGGAGCCCATGACCTTCTGCTGCGGCAGAACATGGACACTGCATTCCAAATACCTGTGGGAGCACTGTGGTGGGATAAGCAGGACTGCACAGTAGCTGCTCTCACTGTGATTCCTGACAAAAAGCATCTACTCTGAGGTTCACACCATCTGGAGGCTTCTGCTTACCCAGATTCCTTCAGGTGAATACCCTGGAACTCAACATTCCATGGTGTAGGGTGATGGCAAGTCACCCTCATTACTGTCTGTCTTTGCACTTCACGGGCATTTCCAAATGTGTCCCTGCTGTCAGCAGGTGCCAGCTCAGGGGAGGCTCCAAATCCAATAACATCCCACTGGAGCACCCAAATAACGGCAAGTATTTAAAACCACCAAAACCAAAATGTGACTAATATGTGGCATTCTTCACCTTGCAGCCGAGGATTACAAAGTGTTTTATAATTAAGTAACTAATTAAATCTAAGAGCCTTTCAATGTAATGTGTTTTATGTTCCTTTCCAGAGATGCACAGGAGCTCAGAGGGCTGTCCCAGTGCCAGGGAGCTGGCTGCAGCCACTGCTACCCCATCATTCACTGTCTCTGCTGATTTCCCAGGAGTTTGATCCTGGTCTTGAAAACTTTTGGGAGCTGCAGACTGATGGATGTTGCCATTATATATCAGCAGCAAGTTCCCACTGTCCTGAAAACCAGTACAAAAAATGTGAAATGAGTGAGAGGAAAAAAAAATCAGATGAGCTTATTTGTGCTTTCTTATCCAGGTGAGTCCAGTTAGAAAAACTGTAACTTCCTTGTGAGCTGAAATGCCAGCCAGGGATGACAGTGACCAGAACCTGTCACTGTTGGATGGTTTGTACCTTGCATGAGTGGCACCAGCAGCTCCTGCGGCTTTCCTGGAGAGCTGGTGGCTCCCAGCAAGGGTATCCCTGCTGCTGCAGCCCTGTGGGCAGAACAGTCAGAGCAGGGGCCCTGTGGGCCTGTGGGGTTCCCACAGATGGAGAAGGATCCCTGTGGACTGAGCAGTGTCCCCACAGTGGAGGCTCTCCCCAAGCCTTGGGCAGCCCAAGGACTCACTCTGCTCTCCCACCTGGCTCCCACTCACCTCCCAGTGCTGCAGCAGGAGAACACTCTGGGCTGAGCCATGTTGCCCACCCGCCCCTGCCCCTGGCTGTGCTGTGGCCAGGCAGAGCTCCCAGGAGAGCGACCCAGAGCCTGTGGCTCATGGCTGCAATGCCACACGCTGCAGTGGGAACACCTGAGAGAGGAGCTCTGAACGGATACCTGGTTTTGGTGTGTGATCCATACAAGACCCTTACTGATGCCACAGAGATTTTTCCAGGATACATGTGCCAGCTTGTGCCCACAGGACACAGGGCCTCCCACAGCACAACCACAGGATGCAGGGGAGGGTACCTGTCCTGTGCCTGCCCTGACATTTATAACACTGTGGTCCTGACCAATGCTCTGGGATTCAACAGCCCTTTCAGCCAAGATTTTAAGTGCCATTAAAAGGTTTTGTAGAGACATTGTACAGAAGAATAGTTTAGGTGGGGAAATCAAGCCCAGGAGTATAATGCAGGAAAGATGAAGCCATAAGTCCCTACCCCAAATTCCATCTGAGACAAGCTCCTTTAACAGGTCTAATATCATGTCCTCATTATTCAAAAAAAAGCTTTTGTACTGTTAAAGAAAATGACAGAAAAAACCTGGAATTTTAAAATTAACCTAGTAATTCATCCCTAGGTACAGTCAGTGAGTGAGTCAAATTTAGTATTTTTAACCAGCGAACCTCCAAGTACTTTGGCAGGAACAGCAGCATCATTGGGCATGCTCCTTCCTTTCCAGTGCAGGGAAAACTGAGGTGCAGCCACGTGAAATACCTTCTCCACCACTAACAGTTACAGCTTTGCAATTACTGACTTAATTGATATCAGTCAAAAGCAGTGTATTGCCTGAAAGTCAAAGCATGTGAAATGCCCTCAAAAGCCAGGAAGCACATGAAAACTCTGGGGGAAAACAGATGCTGGGAAGTTTTTGTAAGGAGAAAGGTAGGTTGGCTTTGTCTCATCCTGGGAGTCAACTCAATTCCTGCTGCAATGAACTTGAACCAGTCAAATATCACAGCGAAACAGCAGCCAGATTTGCAAACAAAACACTTGCTTTCACTTCAAGCACTCCGCAGTACTGCTAATAGAGAAGGTTCCTGGTTCTGGGCACACAGCAGGAACCTTTCCATGCTCACAGACAGAGTAAAGAAAATGAACCTTCCTTACCCCTTCCATGTGGATCCTGGGATTTGTTGCCAGCCGGTGCTGATGAAGCTGCAGCCCCCTGGGGATTCTCCTGATGGAGGCGGGGGAGGACAGGACCCCTGACCTCTGGATCGAGCCAAACCTGGTGACGTTTTGTCCACACCTGACTCCATCCAGGAGGCGGATGAGGAGCAGGTTGGAGGGCAGCTGCTCGATGCTGCACAGGACGAGGGTCCTGCACTCAGGGCACCGGAGCTCCTTCTGGGATTTCAGAATCCTCTGCAGACAGGGCTTGCAGAAGGTGTGCTGGCATGGCAGCACCTTCGCCGTGGCATCGAGCTTTTCAAAGCAGACAGGACACTCCAACAGGTCAAGGAGAGCCAAGTCATCCATCTTCAGTGCAGAGCTCCCTCAGGAGCGCAGCCGGAGCCATCCACACCCCACATTCACTGGAGCCGGCTGAGACGCCTTCCTGCGCCTGCAAGAACCAGATCCTGGGCTCCGGCAGCTATCCTGCTTGGAGGGTGAGGGAGGAGGGAGCACGGAGCAGAACTCCACTGCTGGAGTGTGTAACGCAGCCACCTACATGGCAGAGCTGTGCCTCACCAGCCAATCTGCAAACTCTCACACTGCGCTCACATCCCAGTTTGAAATGAGTCACTTGTGACTCAGTTGGTGTGAGGGGACGGTCCGGGGTGGTGCCAGGGGCAGGAGCCCCGGGTTGTGCTCAGCAGGCAGAAGATGCCGGAGCTGGGATGGGGAGCTGCAGCAGGCCAGGCACGCTCCGCCTGACGCTGTGTGAAAGGCTGGCTGCAGAGCTCCTGCTCTGCGCATCAGAACTGACACAGCGGTAAAAAAATTCACCAGCTCAGGAGATGAGAGTCTCCGATAAACATCAGACCGGACCTGTTTATGCTCAGCTCAGGCTGCTCGCCAGCACTTGCTGCGCACATCCCTCGCACACCTACACGCCGCCTCAGTTCTCAGATAGTCCCAGTTTAGCTCCGCTCCCTGCCCGTTTTGACAGCAGTTCTATAAAAAGTCCTTCAGGCACAGCCACTCTCCGGGGGTACCTGGCGGGGCCGCGGGGCGCTCTGCGGTCTCATCCTCACCCTGTTTGGCTGCCTCAGCTCCTGAATCAACCCAAGATGATTATTCCTCCCACAGCCTGAAGTCACCCAACCTGTTCTGCTCCCCGGCTGCGCTGGCTGAGGTCGGGGCACTCACCGTGGTGGGGTTCAAGCCTGGGCTTGCAGCGGCTGTGTGGCCCCACAGCACAGATGGGATGGGATGTCCTGTGCCCACCGAGGGAGCCCTTGCACCACGAGCTGGTGCAGTCCTGCAGGGGGGAGCAGCATGTGCCAGACCTGACCCAGTCACAGCTTCCTGTACCTGGTGCTCCAAAGAGCGAGTGACTGCTCCAGTCACTCTTTCCTACAAATGCTCATCTCTGTGGGACAAAGGGGGAACCAGACACCGTGTTGGTTACCAGGGCTGGGCAACTTTTGGTGCTGTCACCTGGGCTCCAGCAGCTCCTGGTGTTCCCAATCTCAGGCTAGTCCATGATGGACTCTGTGCAGGGGTGAAGGGGCCGCAACTGGGTGCTGAGCATGTCCAGCACCTGCCACCACTCCCTGCAGGAAGGGTGTCCTTGTGCTGCAGTGAGAGCTGAGCCCAGCAACAGCCACGTGGGGTCTGAGGGACACCTTCCTGCCCTAGCAAGGCACTGGCTGTGCCATGGGAGACCAGGGGCCATCTTGTGGTATCTGTGATTTGCATTCCCTTTATCAGCTGCATTCCTGTCTTAGGTCTGCCAGCTTGCACATACCGATGGATTGCCTAAGGAGAGCAGGAGAAGCAGCAAAGGTGTAAGACTCTTTTCCTTACAAACCCTGCCGTGTCTCAGACGTGTTTACAGCCTACAAGTACTATGAATACTAAAGAAGAAGACTAAATCTGAAGATCTCTCATATAAAGCCACCAGGCTGGAGCCATTCCTGCCCTCCTCTCAAAATCCTTCAGAACTACAGTGTGGAAAGGGTTAATATGTATTTCCAGAAGTTCTTCCCCCTAGATCATGATTTTGTCAAAACAAAGCTTTTCTTTGCTTTCTTTAATATAGTAGCCATTTGGGTAAATTAAACTGTTGACAGCTTCAGGATACGCCAGGAACCAATGACGTCACTCTGTTTCATCTCAAGTTTCCTTTTGCTTTGGTGCTTCTTTGTAGTCTGTCATATGGTGATGTGTGCTGGATGCACACTGTTTAATGAATGATGCTGGAAACAACATCAGCTCCTCCGCAGGAGGTTGTAAATGCAATGCATGACATAAATGTTATTGAAAACAAAGGTTTTGAAGGTTGTTTTTCTTTTTTACATATTCTTCTCTATTTGTGCTCTGTGATTAGCACTCAGGTTGTACTTTCGTCTGATTAGAGAGGAAACAGAATTATGAAGTATCCTGCATTGGGCAGGTGCTGGAAAGGAAGCCGAGTGGCTGGTTCTCTGTGTGCCAGCTTATCTCTGACCAGATCTGTTTGTTGAGAGCTCCTTCAGTTTTCCTGAACTTTAAGGGCCAGTTTGCATTAGCTGCACTCTCACAGCAAGGAGTGAGACTGAGGCTCTGCCAGGGGAACATGCCTGCACAGTGCAGTACACCATTCCTAGTGAAATCACCAGCCACATTCAGAGCATTCAGCCACCATGCAGGTGGGAGGGCCCAGGCCTGGGGATCTTGCAGTGCTGAGCACACTCAAGGGGTCCAGGGAATCAGGGGTCTGGGGCTCCCGAGGGTTTTCAGTGACATGAGTGGCTGCAGAAAGCCCCCTGTGCTCTCCATCTCTTGGGAATGCCATCAGCTCTGGGCAAGCTCCCCTGAGTCTTGCAGCAATTTTGGCCTCTCTCTGCCTGCCTGGGGCATGGGCTGTGGATCTCCCAGGCACTTTTACAACCCAGAGTTGCTGCAACATCCAAGTGAGACTTCAATCTGGGCTGCAGTCTCTGGTTCTGCTGCAATACAAAAGCTGCCTGTACCAACACTTACGTTTATATACTATGTTGAATCTTCAAAGCACTTCCCAAAGGCTAATTCATCTGTGGAACGCCCCTCAGGCTAAGCATCCCCCAACACTTTACATAGAGCAAACCAGGAGATGAGGCCACACAGCATATCAGTATCCAATTTGGGATCAGTATGTGAGGCTTTCCTGCTTCTCCACGTCACACTCAGACCATCCCATTGAACTTTATTATCTGCCACTGCCTCTCCCTTCCAACGCGTCTCGTAATTTGGGTTAAAAAATAAAGGCAGAGTTAGAAAGCTGCTCATCCTTCCCTTTCATTTCAACAGTCTCTGATGCCGATGCTGTAATTAACTCAGGGCTGGATGCAGCGGGATGCCTGGTCTGGAGGACGCTGCTCTCGGGCCACAGGCAGGGCTCCTGCCTGGGCATGGCTGGCTGCTGGCCTGGCCCTGCTGCTCTGCAGGAGCCCTCTGCAGCTTCCCAGGGAAGGGATGCCTGGTACCGAAAGGATAGAACTGCTGAAATATGTATTGTAAGAGTTGTTTAATCAAAGAGGTCTATCATGAAGCTGGAAACTGGGAAACAATGTATGTGCCTGTCTTTGCTTCCACGCCAAGTGGCCGCACACGTCTCCCCCAGGAGCTGCCTTTTTTGGCTTCCACCAGCTCCAATGTTGACTCAGAAACTCCTCTGGATCCCAAAGTGAACACACTTTGTCCCAGTCGTCTCACAGGAGCTGTGCTGTCCAGGGTGTGCTCCTGTCCATCTGAACAATGTCAGTGCTGGGGACAGGCTGAGCATGCCTGGCCTTGGGAACTTGTCCGTGGCTCCTTGGAAGAAAAGGCTGGGGTCATCTATGCACCCTATCACTGCTGAGAGCATGGAGGGTCCATGGCAGTGTTTCTTGCTGCCAACTCTTGAGGCTTGGTGAGATGTGCCATTGCAAGAAGCATGAGGTTTGTTTTCTCCAGGCTGTCTCACAAGTGCCTGTGAGAGCTCCAGTCTCTCTCTCCTACCTCTGCACTCCAAACCCTTCTCCAAACATGCCTCCACTCTTTCCAGGGTGGGACTCCAGTGGGATTGTTGTACCCTCAGGATGCCATGTCCTTGGGCTGACTCCCTGCATGCTGGCTGTGCCAGAAGGCTCTCCAGCAGGACCAACATCCTGCCGGTCTAGTGATGCACTCCCAAGAAGCCCCTTTGGCAGCAATGATGGAGTGACTCTTGCCTCTGGGTCCCTCTGGGCTCTCCACTAGAAATAGTCGTGAGGAAGAGCATGAACAACTGAATGGAGCTTCTCTCCATTATCCCTTGTCTCATGTACCCCAGACCATCCCCCTTGCCCCATCCTTCATCCCACCAGCCAACCCAATGCCTGGTATCTGACCCTATGGACATCAGGGACCCTGTGCCCCACCCTGGGCACCACAGGTTCAATGATTGCTGCAGTGCTGCCACAGCAGGGACCATGTGTGCCATGACAGGACATGGTATGGTAGCACTTCCAGGGGGTATAAAAAGCCTCTGCCACTCTACACTGTGCAAGTGGATGCCACATGCCTCCTTCTCAGGGGAAGAGGGACCTTTCAGGCTGTTTTTAGCTCCTGGAGGGCACGGAGAGGGGGTGCCTCTTAGAAGCTGTTACAGATTATAGATCTGAGCTGGCAGCCTGTCCTCCCACCCACCTACAAACACGACGCCCAGTGCTGTTGCTGAAGGGGGTGAATGGCAGAACCTGCCTGTGCCTCTGGACCCCAAGGGCCAGGAGGGGAGTGTTCACCAGGCACAGGGTCATTGGTCCTGTGGGAGTGTCCATCAGCCACGGCGAGCAGCTGCTGTGGTGGGGTCTGTACACACGACTGGTGCCAATGGGCAGAACACAGCACATGCAGTAAGTACTTTGCATTTGCTTGAAGACATAATTAGGCCAGCAT
The DNA here is from genome assembly GCA_035583235.1 of Hafferia zeledoni. Taxonomy (NCBI): domain Eukaryota; kingdom Metazoa; phylum Chordata; class Aves; order Passeriformes; family Thamnophilidae; genus Hafferia; species Hafferia zeledoni. The sequence goes on along the minus strand of JAWWEV010000029.1, from coordinate 18,110,981 downwards.
GACTCTGCAGGGATGTGCAGAATATGGGGACCCGCAGCCGGCAGAGCAAAAGCCTCCCTAAAATTTTGTCTCTCACAAACCAATGCCTGGTCCCCTCTGCCAGGCAGCAGCCAGTGGCCACCCCCTCCCTGCTCCCAAAACTTGCCCCACAGCCTCCCAGGGGCACACAGAGGGACAGACCCACTGACAGCTGGGTGTTTGAGGCTTTCTTTTACTTTTTTCCCTTCATGAGATACATGCACATCATCTAACAGATAAAAACCATCTGCATGTCCATTAAGAAGAGGGGTTAGGGAGCTATTTATTAAGCTCACGGAGGGTTAAGTGCTGTGTTTTGCCATTACAGCCTTGTGCAGTCTGGCTGTTGGGTGCTGGGAAGGCTTCAGCTGATTCTGAAGTAGCTGGAGCAGAGCAGTGCCTGTCCAGAAATAGAGAAGTATTTTTAAATTAAATTTATTCACTGATTTTCCTGAAGACAGATTGTTGTGTGTTTGTTGAAGAGTCATTAGGAGTAGTTGGCGGTGGAGCCAGGCTGAGCAACAGTGAGCGGATGGACATGTCCTCCCTGTGACTGGGAAGGTCACCCGGACCTCCTCCTCCTCCTCCTCTTCCTCCTCCTGCTGCCATCTGGTCCCTGCACTCAGGTCTGCAGTGGAATGGAATGGGGGTGATTCAAGCTGACACCAGGCCTTTGAGACTGTGGGCCAGACTCAAAATAGGCTCCAAACACCCCTGAGCTGCACAGCTTGGGGCTGGAACTTCCTGCTGGGTAGGGAAGGGCACTGGACACCCCCTGCTCAAGTGACCCCCTCATTGGGAGCTGAAGCTGCCTATGAGCCCCTGGTCCCCCCAGCTGACAGTGCCTGGATGCCTGGCACCAAACCTTGGGATTTCTGGTACATTCATCCCTTTTTCCCTACAATGCAGAGCAGAACTACAGAACACCAAGCACCACATCCCCCTTCTCCGAGATCTGCCCAGTAAACACCGAACCTGCAGGGACACAATTTTAATTCTCTAAGGCAAGAAGAAATCAGGGTTTCCTAGTAGCATGGACTGGAGCACCACCTCATAGGCCTTTGGAAATTGCTCTCTGTGCAGGTCTGACCACAGTAAACATCAGGCTGCAGTTATCTAATTAAACACAGGTGCAAATGACCCCACTGCTTGCAATGCTGCATCACCTTATTGCTCCCAGGTGCTTCTGGTCACCAGTGAATGCTGCAGCCAGGTGCAGGTTATAAATCCTGCTGCTCCAAAGGCTCTAGCTTCAGGAGGGAATAGTGTGGTGCAAGAGATGCAGTATGGAGCACTGAGAACTGGGCAGAGTCCTGGAGATAAGTGGCTGCTGTGAGGAATTTGCCAGGTCAGCTCTTTTCTGCATCTTGCTCTGGTTGTGTTGTGACCTGGGAGCTCAGTTTGAGTTGGCTTCTCTCACGGCTTCTGCTTGCAGAGCAGTGCTCCAAGTGAGAGGAAGTCTGGGAAGGAGCACCCGGCTGCTCAAGAGCACTGTGGGGCTGGAGTCCTTGTGGTGGAGTTACACTAGGCTGGCAGAGCAGTTTCCATGTCTATAGTTCTGGGAGTTGTACCTGAGCCATGGGCAGCCCAATGTTCCTTATTGCTCACCTATGATATGAGGTGGCTTTATCCAGTAAAGAGCCGTTTCCCTGCCCTGGCCCCTTTCCTCTCTGCAGCCCCATGTGGTCCTGGGGGACTGGCTGGCCAGTGCCCCCAGGCCATGGCCAGTGCCTGGGCTGTTCCCTGCCCACTGCATGTGTGTTCTTAAGGACTCTGGTCCTAGGCTGTGCTGCTGCTCTCAGGAGGAACTCAGGGAGATCTGTCTCCCTAGGTCAAACTCAACCACTAGGAATTTCCCTCTTTGAAGCTCTTTTTCCTGTTTTTTCTTTTTTTTTTTTTCTTTTTTTTGTTTGCTTGTTTCTTTGTGACTTCAGGATTTTTATGCTTACTTAGGACTCTTACCTGCCCAGGTAAGAGTCTTCAGGGCTAAGGTGGGTACAGAATAAACTGGCTTTCATCAGGGAGCCTGCCTGCTCCCTGTTGGAGATGCTGGGCGTTCTCCACTCCCACTGACTTCAGCCTCCAGGAATGTGTGGCGGGCCCTGCCTTGTGCTGGCAGAAGCGAACCTTCTTAGCTTGGATTCCTAGAAAAATGGAGCCCTGTGAACTCATTGTGTGTGTGAAGGTGTGTACATGTAGCTCTGTGTCTGTGCACCCTCATAACTTGTGAATCCAGCTCAGTGGAGTGTAAAAACATCCAGAATTTTAAATATCCTGTGACTTAAGAAAACAGGAGGCTGAGCACAAAAGAAGGAAACCCTGTTAGCCCTTTCATGAAGGGTGATGATGCAGCATGACATCGTGCCTTAGTTCAGATCCAATTAGGTGCTCAGGACTCCCCGAGATGTTCAATGTTCTCCAAATGCCTTGTAACAGACATCAGAGAATCCAACCATGAGCTAAATCCATATGCAATTAGTCTGGCTTTAGCTGCTGTATGCATGAGGCTGCTGGTTCTCTCCACAGCACCAATGGCTTCATTCCTGCTCTGTCCTAGTCCCTCAGGCTGTGTGGGATGTACTGACGACAGGCTTCAGCCCTCTTAGAGGGGTTTGGATGCAGGAGGAGAGATGCTTGGGAATGCCTGTGATGAGGGCTGATGGTGAGCAATCAGCAGCTGATTCCTAAAGGATGCACGTGTTCCTAGTGAGTGAGAGGACAGCTCTGGGGGAGAGGGACAGCACTGAGCACCCCAAGCCCAGAGGGGAGTGGGGGTGCTGGGCTGTACCTACCCACCCTGCACAGGGGCCCCACAGGTCTCTTGGCTGTGGGAGCCAGGGGTGTGCTCTGACTGGGAGGGAGGGAAACCCCAGCTTTAGGTCCTTGTGTTTTTTGCAGGACTTGTGCCTGCCCCTGTGTTTCACAGCAGGAACAAGCTGCCTGCTTAGTACTTCAGGGATTTCTATGCAAGTCTCTGGCAGAGGATGAAGATGGCCAGGGACTCCAGCAATGTTTGGTACAGGTCAGGCTGATTCCATGCCCCAGCTGGAGACATGGCTTAGTGACTCCAAATGTGAACATCAGAGCTTACACCTGAGCCAATCCTGCAGTGTTTTCCATGATTTGGAAATGGTGGTGTTAGGGTAATGAGTGTTTGGCTGCTTGTGTTGGTGCCACCTGTTACAGTTCACATGTGTTGCTTTTTTGTGCCCATTTTCTGTTAATGATATTAAACAAATCCGGTGCTATCCATCTCTGTAGGAGCAGGAACATTGACCAGGCTGCTATGAGTGGGAGGCTGGATTAGGTACCTCCTGAAGTTGCTCCCACCCTGGTTATCCCAAACCAAACCCTGAACATGACACAACCAGCACTAAGCAACCTACATGGACCCCAGTCTGGCTGGGACAGCTCATACTTAGAAAGTTCTTCAGACTCTTTAAATTAATTGTTAATTTAAAAGATGATGTGATGTTTAATATCAGATAGAAGATTACAGATGTTATGAGCTGCTGGCAGAGATAAATGAGACACAGTTGAAAGCTCATGGCTCATGTGGATGGGTTTGTAAGGCCCCAGTACAAAACAGTCTTAGCTGAGACTGTCTTAATGCTGCTGAATAGGAAACTCCAGAGCACTAATTTGCAGAATACTTATTTTTTAAGGTTCACTTCTAGCTGCAGATGCCGGTATCTCCTGGCACAAGGAATGATGAAATCCAGACACAGGTTGCCAGGCAGAGGGAGTGGTGGCTGTGCTGCCTGCAAAAGCCCTCCCAAGCCTTGCTTTTTCTGATTGCCACATGAGTGTTGGGAAACATCCTCAGTGTTCTGGCACCTCATTTTAGGATGCTGCATGTGCTTGGGCTGATGTGAGCAGTGGGGCAGGGACTGGGGTTTTTGTGCATTGCTGGAGCTGAAACCCCAGTGCTTGTGCCCATTCTGCTGGCTGCCTGCCTGTGCTCCCACGGGAAGGAGGTCTGCAGTGCTTGCTCTAAGGGAGCACAACACAACAAAACATTTTCCTGCAAAACATGCAGGTGGAAACATGCCTTCAAAGCCCCAGGTCCAGCTCACTGTGGCTCTTCTTTTGGCTCTGCTTTGCTGCAGTAGATCTAACCCAGTGTGTTGTGCTTCTCAGGGTAAGGGTTGGTTCTTTGTTCTGCGGAGCCTCTGGCTTCCTCAATCCTTCCTCTTCCTGCTGTGGGGAAGAGGGTGAGGAGAGGCCCCACGCTTGAAAGACAGATGTCATTAAAATGCAGTGGAACAGAGCGTGAAGTCAAATATAGTGCCATGATGATCTAGATTGTGAAACTTAATGATTTCACTGTTGAATGCAAAATTATTATTCTTTCATTTTTAGTAAGGCTTGTGGGAGCTGCAGGAAACAAAACCCCCCTGGCTCCTGAGCTGCAGAGCTGCACTGGGGGCTCCTCCAGCCTCCCCAATCCTATACCCACCACTGCCAACATCACAATGTCCCTGACATGCTGCACTGCACAGGATTGGAGAGAGAAGGGATCAGCTTTAGGGACAGCCTCATGAAACATCCACTGGAAAAATCCCTGTTTGGGATATTTAGTGTGGAAAGATGGGCCTGAGTTGAGAAGAGCTAAGAAATGCAGAAAGTCTGTTTGGGAACCTTTTCTTTGCAAGATTCATCTGTGCAGACACATAATCGAAGGGTGTAGCTGTGGGAGTGAGTAACAAACAGCCTGAGCTGCAGCCTCTGTGTCCCAGCCCTGGGGGGACACGGAGAGTGTGTGGCTGCAGGACACTTGGACAGAAGGCTGAGTTTCTCTCAACCACAGCCCTGCACAGGAGCTACAGGCTGTTTGTGCACAGCTGACTGTCCTGCAGGAACAGTGTGTTCCAGTGAGACAGTTATGGGGCCAGGTGGATTTGTGCTATGGCAGCACCTGTAAGTAACTGTATGGCCAGGAGTCACTTTGCTCTGCTTGCAGTGGTGCTCATACTCTGTTCTCTCGTTGCTGTGCTTTGAACTTTCTTTCCTGTCTGATTGTTCTCTTAATCAAAAGAAAATGAACTCCAATTAAGGTATCTCTCATATGCGATTTGTGTCAGATTATGGCCACTGGGGACCCTTTGAAAAGCAGCAATTCCAAGGCCTGATTCACCAGGGCTCACAGGGAAAGGGGTGGATCAAGCTTCCCAAGTGAATGCAGCAAGAACAGAGTGTGATTCATGCAAATCAAGGTTTTTGTATGAAGTGAGATCCTCCTGTGTGAGATAGGATGGGGGCCTGGCATCAGCATTACAATACGGTTTTGGAGATGCCAAGGGCGTCTCCGGGGCTGTGTGTTTACCCAGGCATGTTCAGGCACGTTCTTTTGGTGCAAGATACATATTTTACATGTCCTTATGGTGAGGTTTCCAGTGGCTCAAGGGACCCACAAGAACAGAGTCTGTCAAGACAGAAACTGCTTGTGGAGACTGGTTAGTGGAAAGTCTGTGTGGTGGATTATTAGCAGGCATTTTCTAAACTGTCATCCTAGAATTTCATTAACAAACTCTTAATAAATGTAATGAATTAACCTATTGAGAGTATTAAGCTTTAAAAGTGCTGTGTTTGAACTGAAAGAAGATAAATTAAGCTCTCTGTCTACCTCCTGCTGAGGTGAAGTCTCACTCAATGAGGCTGCACATAGTGGTGGAAATTTACTGAAATCTTGGAATTGAAAAAAAAAAGATTTTAATTCCTGTTGTGTGTACTTGATATAAGTAGGTATTGGGAGATGTCTAAAGCCCAGACAGCAGGTATTCCATAGATGCATTTTGTACCACTCATACTCTTTATTTTTCCCCTCAAAAGGACAGATGAGCCTGTCATGGGAAGATGCCTGGGTCATAGCTCACTGCTGGGGGATGGAGGTCTGGGAGTGTTGGGGAACTGAAGTCTCTCAGTTGGGGGTAACCTGCAAAGCTGTTGCTGTGTGGAGCAGGGACCTGCCCAATGCAGGGGTCTCATCCCCTCTTGCTCAGCACCTCGGCAAACCCCACCTTGCCTCCTGGGAAAGGGCAGGACTGAACTGAGATAGCTGCACCTCCTGTGCTCCTCAAGCTAGGCAAGGGCCTGCAGGTAAGCAGTGAGGTCTCAGCCGGTGACTGTCTTCTAAAACAAAAAGCAAACCCAGAATGGTCAAAAAGGCCCTAAAAGGCAGCAAGAATTACAAACAGGGATTGAAAGCGAAAAAGAGAGAAAATCTTAATTAGATCTCACAAACCTGTAGAGGAACACACTGGATTAAAATGAAATGGAGTTTTGTACTCTGAGGGTTTCAGTGCAAGAATGGAAGAGGAATTATTCACATTTTCAATTTGTGATGCTGGATTGCTTTTTCTGTGAACTTGTCTTTTTAACTTCTCACCTTGTCAGAAAATTGTGAAAAGCTGCTGGGATGTTGTATTTGGGGTAGTTCTTATCACAGCACATGGCAGAAACATTTCCATGGTTTCAGAACATGGGCAGAGTTTCCTATTTAATCCTCTCCTTCTAGGTTAACTCCTTTCATCCTGTGGTGTCCATCCTGGCCTCCACTCACCAACCTGCCTTTGACTTCCCTATCAGTGCTATTTTCTCTTTGTGAATTTCTATCAATATTTAATATGGTGGTGTCAGTTATGCTGTAAGATGAGAGGAACTACTAGAAATCTTGAATTATACATCATGTGGTGGTGGAAAGTTGGGAGCGTTTTCTTTTGGATCCATAGCTCTTGGAGTTGATCTCCAGGACCTGCAGCTTGAAATCCCGATAATGGATGAGCCCCAGAAGAAACTCAGCCAGCGGCATGAGGGACGGCCACGCAAGGTGAGGTTCAAAATATCCTCAGCTTACAGCGGTCGAGTGTTAAAGCAAGTCTATGAAGATGGACAGGAGCTGGAGCCCCCGGCCAAAGAGCACTCACGGCGGTTCCTGCGCCACAGCTTTGAGCCAGAGGACCATTTCTGTGCAGCTGGGGAAGCTCTGGAGAACAGGTTCTACTGGCCCACAGCACTGACTGCCCAGCGGATCAGCATCCTCAGAGAGGATCAGAACCACAGTCTTACGGCCACCTTGCCCCTGCTCAGCGACTGCCAGCCCGGCGCCAGCTACTGCAGGGTAAGTGATGCCCAGGGCTGTGCCCTCTTTGGGAACCAGCCTCAGGCTAAACCATGTTAAGAGTAATGCAGTGACAGGAGTTTCATGCTGGAACCTCATCCAGGTAAAACTCAGTTTTGTCAGTCCAGAACTTGAAAAGAGTGTTTGTAAATTCCCAGACTTTATCCCACGAATTTTGTATGCCACATATTCCATCTGTGGCAGGATCTGCAGTAGTGCTGTCAGCAGGGAACAGCATCTGCCAGCTGTGCTCCTTATGTGCTCTGGCTTCTCCTGGTGCTGATCTGCATCTATCCATTGGGTAGAATGAGATAAACATTTCCATAAATATTGATATCTGTGCATAGGAATCTTACTGTATCTAGAGCAGTCAAATGTAAGGTGGATATTAGCTTAATTAGGTATATTTAAAACATTAAAGTTGCATGACTTCAGCTGCCAGGAAAGCCAGTGCCACTATCAGGGTACCAGGAGCCTGGAAGCCAGGCACCCTCATCCTCCAGCAGTCAGAATTCCCTTTCAGCTACTTGGACAGTCCCAGCTTAGTTTCACTGGCTATTTTGTTAACATGTAATTAATGCCACTGATAGAGAAATGTCTCTTTAGTCTTAATAAAGAGGCAGTACATATTTGATACATGTAAACACATTTTATGGCCTGGATTTGAACACATTAAAAGTCTGTTAATTCTTGGTGCTCATCAAAGCTGCATGTGGGAAACCTAGGTGACTGATATTTGACCTGTGTTTAGTTGATAAACTGGACATCTAGTTTACCTGAAAACAGCAAACCACAATGAATCTCTCCTACCCAAAGACAGAGCAGTATTGTGATCTTATCCACACCGTTAATTTGTCCTGCATTTTTGGGTAATGCTCCTCTCCCTTCCCCAGACTCCCCAGCCACAGATACCTTGAGTGACCATACTGTCCAGTACCAGTTTGTGTTGTATCAACATGCACTTGGTGTTTGGAGACACCATGTCTGTGTAACACGAGGCTCTACCTTCTGCAGCTGGTGAGGACTTGTGCTCACCTGCCTCCCCCTCATGTTTCTCCCCACAGAGAACCTGGTGCCCCATTGCCAGGAGAGCACCAACCACCTTGTGTCAGCTCATGTGACTCTGGCAGGGCATTTTTCAGGAGAACATCTCCTTTTGCATCACTTCTTGACACAGATACTTAAACAGAAGTGAAATATGAAGAGTGTGTAAAACAATAGGCCCTGGTAACTCCATATGACATTCAGAGAGGGGGAAGGAGGGACCAGATCAGCAAAATGCTGCTCTCGGGAAAATGTTTGACTGTGCTAGGTTTAGCTTTAAAGTAACTAGAAAAGAATGCAAATTCCCCCATTAGGACTGTCCTCTGCTGGGTGTTCTGGGGTTGGTGGAGGAGCTGGATGGGTGAAGGGAGTGTTTTTCTAGAGTCCCAGGGACCATCAGTGTTTGCAAAGTGAATTTATACTGGTGAGATACTGATAAGTTCCTTCTTCAGGCTTCACCAGTTGTAGATTTTGGCAAGATCATAATCTACACTAATAACCTGAAAATCATCCGTGCACCGATGGACCAGAAAGAGCTTATGAGAAGAATCATCCAGACTGAGGGAATAAATGACTGTACCTTCATGTATCAGGAGAGGAAAGAAAGATTTGGTGGTGGACATAAAAAAGATGTGGAAAAAAATGTCACCTGCAACCAATATGTGCTGGTAAGAGAAAATGGAAAGTGCTTTTTATGCCTAAGACTTTTGGGTGTCTCAGCCTTGGTCAGACCACAGAGTATTCCCACCCAAGCCCCATCTATCTCTGTATCTGGCTCCTAGATAAATTTGGATTAAAAGCATCACTTTGTTCCTCGTTGCCCTCAGGAGATGACAACCAATGCTGTTCTGCAGTCTGTGCTCTGGGGATGGTTGTGCTGGTTCCAGATGCTCATGTCTCCCACTAGATTCTTCCTCTGGAGGTGGCTGATGTTTATGTAGCTTGGCTGGGGTCCATCCCATGTCACCTCTCCCATGGGAGAAGGGCAGGCCAGAGTTTCTCTCACAAGGCTAAACACAGCTGCTCTGTGGCTGAGACTGCTGTAGGCTAAAATTTTAATATTGTCTGAAATAAGATTGTGCCTTCCACTTACTTTCTCATGGTGGAATCTTTGTTGATCAGAATCCCAATTAGTCTGACCATAATTTGATCCCACAACACTTAATGTTGTGAGGGGCAGATACACTTGCACAGAGCTGAGTCCAGCCTGTGCTGAGCACAGGTCACCAAGGTCCTTCTTCTCCCAGGAATTTCACGGTGGGATTTGAAAGAGGCCACCTGGCACCACAGGACAGAGGTGCAGACACAAGGAACAGCTTGAAACAAGGTGTCCAGAAGACAGAATTTCCCTCTTTCAAGTATGTTCCTGACTTTGGTGTCTCACACCTAGTAACAGATTTTTTTTTTCCTGCTCTGTCTCCTTCAGGAGGATGATGCTGAACATGGTTGTTCACAGTGTAAAGGCTCAGGCTGTGCTCCCTGCTCGTTGTGCCACGGAAGCAAGTTCTCAATGCTGGCAAACAGATTCAGAGAGTCCTACCGGGCTCTGCGGTGTCCGGCGTGCAACGAGAGTGGGCTGCAGCCCTGCCAGATCTGTGCTGCCTGACTGGGCTGCCAGCACCACCACCAGGGTTTGTGGAAAACTTGGAATTATTTAACCTTTCAACAGCCTCACTATGGCAAGGTTTGAAATTATGGGAAAGGCACGTTATGTGTATCTCACCATGTGAAACTGCACCTGTGCTCCTGATCGTTCCTCCAGTCTTCCCTGTGTGCCTGTCCAGCCTTGGAATCAGCCTGACCCCAGTGTCTGCAGGGTGAATGTATCCCCAACCCAGAGGAAATGATCAGCATTTGGAGGTTAAGCACCTGTGTAAATGTCTCTGCACCTGGAACTGAGCTGAAACAGTCCCTGTGCTGGCACTATCCCTTCCTTGGGTACTTGATCCCTGGCACAGCCAGGTCTGACCTTCAAGTGCTCCCTCAATAAATGCAGCAGGGGTAGGTGCAGTCACAAGTACTGGTACAGGTATACGATTGGTGCCAGTGCAGCTGGTAACAGTACAGGTGCCCATGCTGTTTGTACAAGCAGTGCCTCCCCTGGGTTTTAACTTGCTGAACACTGAAAGTGATGCTGTCTTTGCTGTTAACTCTGCCCTGCAGGGTCACAGGCATTTCCTGAGGCTTTGCTGATCTTACATTGGTTTTAGCAACACAGTGATTCCTTTGGAGTCTGATTTATGGGAGGAAATTCAAAACCCTTCCCAAACCTGGAGCTACAAAAAATAGGCATGAATGTATTACTATAAATAGAAGGTATTAAGTTTTTAGTCTCCTTATGAGGAAGGGCTGAACTCCCCTGGATGCTGCTCAGCACTTCTCAGGACCAGACTGAGGGTGAGCAGTCTCTTGCTTAATATTAATCCCATGTTGTAATCTGCAGGAGGTAAACTCTAATTAGTGAGGTGAAGCAAGGATGGGGATACTCCGCAGGCTGCCACTGGTGCACAGAGCACGAGGGCTGTGAGAGGCTGAGGCAAAAGGGAAAAGGGTATTTTTTTTTTCTCAAAGCATTAACTTATTACATTGTATATTCAGGAGTAATGTCTGTGCAGCTGTAACTCCCATATTACCTCTGAGACCCTGAGGAGTTAGAGGCTGCTCATATGTGCTTCATGCTGAGACTGCAAGCCCAGGCAAGGTAATTTATGGCCAAGTTTCTATTTTCCAGTGGTAGGTTACAAGGTTTCTGTGCAATACTGAACTGATTCGAAATAATGCTGTTTTAGCTCTCAGACTCCCCACATGCCTTGTGCTGAAATGGTGGTAGATACTGAGGGTTTATTTTTAAAAAAACTGCATTAATCTACAGGAGATACTTGATTGGCTTCATTCATCATATCAGGATCTGCAATACGAAAAAATGTGGTCCTTGGGGTATCACTGAGGGCAAATTAGAAATTGCTGTCATGCAGATATCTTCCCTCAACTCTGATTGTTTGTTGCAATTTGTTGGGCTTGTTGGAGAGTTTGCTGGCTTAAGAGAAGAAAAAAGCGAGCAAGTGAAATTGTTGCCTGATAATGTTTACAATAAAACTAGATGCAAATACACATTTCTAAAGTCAGTATTTATTGTTCTGTGGTAATTATGATGTTTCTCATCCACTGTCACTTCTCCTGGCTGTGTCAGCTGTTCCCATCATCCCAACATGTCACTAGGGCTGCTGTGCCTGAAACCAGGAGCTGAACTCTGCCCTTGTCCAGTCCAAGCCCTGCAGGTCCCAGTGTCTCAGGAAGTGTGAACCTGTGTGGTGGGACTGGAGTGGGAGCAACATGGTCTGAGCTGCACGGGGGGCGGGGGGGGAGGGATTTGCTTTCCCCACTTCCAGGGTACTCCTTTTACTTTCGGTAAGGCACTGACTTGATTTACACAATAAATGCTCTTATTTCATGTGACAAAGAAGTTTGAATGTTCTTGTAGCATTGTGGTGAGTGGGCTGTTGAGGAAATGGGACACTAGTCACATGTTACTGGTTTTTTTTCTGCTGCAGAGGCTGGGCTGGGTGGGTGGCATAGGGCATGAGCTGGGCCAAGCTGCCCTCACAGCCAGCACTGCCCTGCTCCAGCTTGGTTCTGTTACCAGCTCAAAGAGGCACAAATCTGCTTGGGGCTGTGGCCCAGCTCTTGTGGGCAGAGCCCCCTGCCCTTGCCAGCAGCCTGGGTGGTGCCACAAAGACCTGTGCCAGGCAACCTTGCTGCCAGGTGCAGCCTTGCTCCTGCTGCTGCTGTTCTGGGCACTGGGAGGCAGAGAACACCTCCTGCTATATAACCTTTTATCAAAAATTGCCAGATCCTTGAAAACTGGATTGGTTTATGGGTCAGGATAGGAGTGGTAGATGATGTGTTGCACTTCTGCCAAGAAAGAACAAGTTTTTCCTGTTTGCTGAAAGCTCATAAAGACGACATTGGGCTTGCTGAAGTCACCAGGCTTCTGCACGTGACCTTGGGTCAGCTGACGTGTCTATCTCGTGAGGGAATAACGGATGAGATACAGGAATCTCTATAAGTTATGGTGCTGAGGTTTTGGCTTAATTGACCACCTATTTTTTCCCTAGTGTTTGAAGACTCAACAATGGAAGGAATCCCTGCAGTGGTGTCATGCCCTGTAGCAAATACCAAAGTGTCCTGTATGTGAAAACCTTTTACCAAGATAAAATCCAAATATCCTTGCAAGCCCTGGAACTTTGAAGAATGATTACTGGCAAAGATGCTTAGTCTGGAATCTATTTCTCTTTTTTCTGTCAATCTTCCACAACTGTTCTTGTTTTGCCTTAGAACAGGAATGTGCAAAGATGCATTTAATGTTTTTTAAAGAGAAAACAAGAGCAAAAACGCAACCATTTCTTCTCTCTCTCTGCTACAGAACTCCCGAGCTGTGTCTGGCAAGCTCAGGCAGCAGAATTCTCCAACCGTGTAGTTGGCTGCCACACCATGGCGAACCGACGGATGTGCTCTCAAATACTCGAGGGAAAACTCGCAGCAAACTTGGAAAAGAGAAGGCAGCTGGTTTTTCTTGAGTGTTTGGCAGTCTGAGGTGACAGGAGCAGCAGAGTTGGTGCTTCTCATTGTGAAGGATGTATACCAGAGCAGAAAAGCAAATGGAATTGTCTCCTGTAGTACTGGTCCCTGTGACTCAGGAAGAACAGTTGGAGGCTCATGGTGATAGCTGTGAGGGAACAAATAGAAGGGTTAAAACAATCTTTGTTTGTACATGGCAGCAAAGTGCATTGCATGGTTTTAACGCAGAATGTCATAGGATTGAAGAGATAATTGCCATAGTTACTCATAAATGCCTTAGTTGAAGTTGACTTCAGGGCTCCTGCTCTGGTTCTGTCTGTTGTGACTCTGCAGGTGGAACCTTGGAATGTTGTTATGCTGCAAAACAGGGTGGGAAGGTGTGACTAGATGAGCTCTCAGAGGAGACCAGAGCCTAAGCTGCCAGAGTTCTTCAAGGGCATGTTTATGCCAAGACATCTCTTGGCCTGTGGAAATCCCACGTGTGGCATTTTATATCAGGTGCAACTTGTGATCCATGAGGGTGGAGCATAGAGGTCCCTTGGACACTGGAAAATGCCACTGTGGGTTTTTTTGGAGTGGCCTTCAGCTGAGCACAAGGGGTTGTTTTAAAGTGAGCCTTTGAACTGGGAACCAGAGATTCAGTTCAAGTGTAATGAATTGACCTGTATTTGAAATGTCTGTATATGAAAGGGTTTTGTTGATCTTGATCACAGTGACTAATCTGTGCAGTTGGTTTCTAATTTATATTCATTCACAACCACCATCCTTCCAAAGTAGTAACCAAGTGGAGGAATCTGGAAAGCTTCAGCTGAACTTGCAGTATCACTGCTTCATTTCCCTGTGGTTAAAAAAGAAAGAACAAGAATATTTATGAATTTAAACATTATTATTTTTTGCAAGTCTTTGAGGCTGTTGTCTCGATTTAAGTGGGCTCCATTTGATCTTGTGTGTAAACCCAGCCCTTCTTTGCTTTGAAACGTTTTGGTTTTATACAAATTGTCCTGTGTGAGCTGCCGTGATTTCTCTCTGCTGTGGAACTCTTTGCCACCTGAGTGGCCTGAGATTCCCCTCCAACAATTTCTGAGAAATGCTGCTGTGGCTGGGAACTGCTGCTTCTATAAACGATTGCACACCTTCCAGTCAGCAAAGGTATGCAGGGTCTTAATTCCCTGAATTCAGAATAACGACCAATGCGATCAATTCTGCTTGTTGTTGTTTGTAGAAAACAATCAATGTGTTTGCAGGAAGCCAAGTGGGAGCGCAGGAATTCTTGGTGTGTTTTTATTAGCTGGGTATTTGCAAGGGGAGAAGGGTCAGTTCTGGTCAGGACAATGCAAGGGGTGAGCCCAGAACTGCTGGGACCGCCATGCTGGGGTGCTGAGGGGTTAGGGGTGGAGGGCTGGTGCTCCCAAATCTGTGTGTGCTGGTGCTGTGCTTGCAGCTCTGCACCTGTGAAAACGGCCTGGAAACCTTCAGGAACATTTGTGGCCAGAAGCGGGGTGGGAAAAACAATTCGGGGCTATGGATGGGATACAGGCAAAGTCAGCTTTGGGGTTTGTTTGGGTCCATTCAGTGTGATGGGGGAAGAAAGTCCCTGAAATAGAGTCTGGAAAGAAATTACTACAGAAGCTCATTGAAATTTACTACGGGAGCTGACTGACGTTTTTAGGAGAAATGTGCATGGTTTGTAGGGATACCTGTCCCTCTTTCCCAGGGTTTGGTGCTCTGGCGGATGGTGTGCGGGTCAGCGCAGCTGAGGGCGAGGGATGCGGGTGCGGCCGTCGGGGAGGAGGCGGGAGGGGGACCGGGGCTGCCCCGAAGCCGTGATCTCGCTAACCCGGGGGTGCGTCAGCCCAGGCGTTCCTGCAGCCCGGGGGTCTCTCAGCGCGGTGGTCCCTGGGCTCAGTCCAGGGTCCTCCCGGGCGCGGTGCTGCGGGGCGGCCACGAGATGGCGGCGCTGCCCGGCCGGTGAGGCGGCGGTGCGAGGGGACCACGAGTACTGGGGGATGCTGGGGGTACCGGCACTGCCTGCCCTGCCCCGGCGATTCTCAGGCTTAGGCTCACCGACCTGCCCGTCCCGCTGCCCCGGTGCAGGTGGCACAGGCTGAGGGGACAGTGGCTGTGCCTCCGGAGCTCCCGGGACATGCGGCGGTAGCAGGTGGACAGTCCATCCCGTCCCGCCACCCCGACCCCTCACTCCTGGCCAGGACTGCCCTGTGTGACCGGGGACAGCTGTGTTCTCACAGCGGGAGCAGTGATGTTCGGATGTGATGTCGGGGCAGCGGCACAGTCGCAGCACCCTCTCTTCGGGTGGTTCCAGACGTGGCCAGTCCTGGCTCTGTCCCGTGGCCCAGCAGAAGGTGCTGGGGATGAGGACGCTGGAGCCGGTGTCGTGTGTGGCTGCTGGAAGGACGCAGGGCAGAGGTGGCACAGGGCAGCTGGTTCAGTGCTCTGGGCAAGGGGACACGCAGCCAGGCTGGAGCCCTGTGTCACCTCCATGGAACTACTGTCCCCGGGGCTGGGGCAGAGTCACTGCAGGGCTATGGGGCTTTGCTCTCTGCTGCTTTTAGTGCTGGATCCCTGGGGGAACCGGACCTTGTGCAGGGCGGCTGTGCCTGGCTGGATACTCAGTTTTTGGGGTTGTTCGACTCTTCCAGCCGTTACATCTACTTGTAGACTTGTAATGTTATTTCTTTCACAGTGCTGTGTAGGAAATTTAGTCTATTTCTGTTTAAATACTAGGGTAATAGAGCCTGCTATTTAGTGAAAGATTTATGTAAATGGCTCTTTGTTTCACATGATTGGGCCTCGGAGAGTGCAAGTTACATCGATAATGTAATTATGCCACTACTGCCATTTCAAAGCAGCATGTCGTGGAGAAGCCTTCAATTTCAGAATAGAACAGGACTTGAAAACCTTGTGCTTTTTCAATCAACTTGTATTCTGCAGCAAGAAGAAATAGTAGAGCTGGATTATTGAACAGCCTGTTCTGAAGTTGTCTATCGTTTTAGCTTAGAACCCAAGATTTCTTTTACATCAGAATTTTGATGTATCAGAATTTTTGAGCACCTATAATTTCACTATGTAATTGCATTACATAACTGAATTAGCCTTAAAATACAATTTCCTCACCTTTCCTTGAGCTTCATGTTTTGTTTTGTGTCAGACTGATGGGCAGTATTTCTTCAGCCTGGCATTTGTATTAGCATGGAGGTCACAGTAATGTTTGAGCACTACTTGAGATCAGTAAATTACCTCGTGCTTTACAATATAGAGCTCATTATTCAGGTGAGTGTTGATTGCTTTTTACAATGGAGAGTGAGGTCCTTGTCGCCTTCAGTTTCTCATTCCTGGCCAAGTTCTGTAATCTACAAAACAGATTGTTCATCCTCAGGAGTCCTGTTTTGTGCACACATTTCTTACACAGGATGGTGCCCTACAGCAACCTATAAATGTATAGGATATATTAACACTTGTTGCACCTCGTGGGGAACAAGTGGCATAGGACTTTGCAGAGAAATTAACCCCCTTTGTTCCTAGTATTGGAACGGCAATCAAATACTCATTTGGGATGAAATAACTTGCAGGCATTACATTTTTAGTCCCAAATGCTTTAATCCCTATGGTTTTAGTCTCTAAATTCCTTGTCATGCATTTAGAGATGCCTTTTGGCATGCAGCTCAGGTTTAATGCCAGGTTTGTGCTGTTTCTGTGCAAGCTGTTAATGAGGGTGTCCTGAGATCGGGAATGCTGTGTCAGTGCTGCCACTGCCATTCTCTCCAGGTGCAGGAAAATTGCCCTTCCTGAGAATGCTGTCCAGCTCTGTGCTCATGGAGATGCTTCCTGTTATCCATGTGATGTGTGTGTTCCAGTTCTGAAACCAAAACCTATGAAGTTTATTTCCCAGATCCCACCAAACGCAGCTGTTCGAGAAGGTGCTCCCTGATCCCAGAGAAATCATTCCCCTGGGCTGTCTGCCAGCTGGCTGCTCCTCTGGGAGCGTTCTGTTCTTGATCTGGGTCATTAAATATTAAAAGCCAAAGTGATTCTAAAAGACAGTCGTTTTTTTGTAGATACTAAATAACTGTAATTTGTTTCCTAATAGATAGTTTTGTCCTTGTCACTGGGTCCAGCTCAATACAAAAATAAGCGTGTGATGAGACAGGGCTGCTCTGCAAATCTTGTGCACAGTGTGTCCGCCCAAAGAAGGAGCCTGAGAATAGCAACTGGGGTGGGCACAGGGTTAAACTAAAGCTCAGTTTGTATGTTGGGCTGGTTGCTCAGTTCCCTGAGCTTTTCTCTCACCCCAATCATTGTCCGCCCAGTGCTGCCAGGAGGAGTGTTCTCCAGGGAGTCCTGCCAGACCCTGCCCAGGTTGTGGGAAGAATCCTGTGTCCCCATACAGCCTGGCACTGACACTGCTGCAGTGCTTTGGGACCCAGGGACACCACTGTAAGTGCCAGCAAAATGTTCATACCATGCTGTGTGAGGGTGGGTTGGATTGCAGTGCTGGATGCAGGTACCCTCCTGAGGCAGAGCACAGAGGGCCCATGGCAACCTTGTTACAGCTCTCTGTCAAAGCAGCAGCAGTACTGAGTTATACTTCAAAAAGAAAAAAGAATCAAAAATCCCTCCCAAATGCTCTGTAATTTGCCAGCATTTCTGTTTGTATATTTGCTGTACTGTGAAGTCTTTCAATTCTTTGTTTTTATTTAAAAAATGGTAATATATGCTGCTGTGACTGTTCCTTTCTGATTCTCTTATCTCATCAGGTTTCTGTATGGGGGTTATTGACCGGAGAATTGCAACATGCCAGAAAGTAATTCCTTAAATTTTCAGGAAGGTAATTTAGTCAAGTTGTAAAACCTTAATGGTTTGTCTTGTTTGAAAGGATCACATTTCCTAATGGCTTT
>JAWWEV010000029.1:18003676-18093298 GCA_035583235.1 Hafferia zeledoni | reverse complement strand
TTTGTTTTTTTTTTTTTTTTTTTTTTTTTTTTTTTTTTTTTTTTTTTTTTTTTTCCCCCCCCCCCAAATTAGAAGAGTTGCTGTATAAGAGAAGTTCCTAGCCTTTCCCCTCCTGCCTGGTCTAGTGGCAGGTTGGGCTGCCTTGCATGTAGTTGCTTGGAATTGTCTCCTCCTATCCTTTGTTGTCCTAAACTGACTGTCAGCAGCAGGACAGAAGGCATGAAGTGCTGCAGGTGAGGTGACCTGCAGGGGTCTGGGAGGTCTGGCTGGGGTCTGAGTGGCTCCCTAAACCTTGGAGTGTTGGCATGGCCTTTGGTAGTGGCTGAGGAAGCCAAGTGCTCTTGTTTTGGCTCACCTGGATGACATGCCCTCTGGAATCCTCAGTCCTCCCCTCTGAGGCCAGTAATGCTTTCCAAATACTGAGAACAGATTCTGCCTTTTATTTTTCCCCCCCCAAAGCTGTAATTCTTCCGTTTCCCAGGCCTGACATCTACTTGGAAGAGGAATCTTGGCTGGGCATACAGAAAAGAAATATGGCTCTGAAAACTCACTGTGTGATGTGGACACATTGTGTCTGTGAGCAAGAAAGATTGGGAGAACTGGGAGAGAGCTGGGAGAACCCAGCCTGGGGAGTACTGGGTAGCAAAGCCCCTGTGCCCACTCAGGGTTGCTGCTGTAGGCCCAGAACCCTGAAAGTGGGCTTTCTGTTGCCTTTTGGATGTTTAGAGTGAGAGGGATCTGAATAATAATTTCTTTGGCCCTTGAATGCATTTGAAGCAGCAGCTGCAGGTGTCCTGTAGCTTTCCTCTGGCTTGTTCACACGCGAGGTTGGGTTCTTTGGCCAGAGCACAAATAATTGCTGGAAATTAATTTTCTGTGCTGCTCTGCAGTCAGAGCAGGCTGCCCGCTGGCCTGCACAGCAGGTGAGGCAGAGCCTTTGCTTGCTCTCGCATCTACCAACAGATGCTTGGACAGAAGTTTAAAAATTATCAGCTCCCTCCTGCTTGCCAGCCCTTGGCATGGAATGCTCCTTCCCAAACAATTTCCTTTCCCAGGTGGTTGCCTGCTGTGTCCTGGAGGCAGGAGCTGCTGTGGGGCTTTGTCTGGGAGAAATGCACACTTGAGCAGAGTGGAACCTAGAAACGTCTGGATGCACGTTTATGGCAGGATTGGAGTGGAATTTCTAATTCCTGTGGCATTGAAATCTGCAGGTATGTGATACATGTGACTGTCTTTAAAAAAAGATTTATTTGCAGTTATGTCAACCCCATTAATTCTTACTCTGTTCTGGTGTCTCTTGTAATTCGTCATTGCCTTTGCCTGGTGCTGTTCCCTGGGAAACATGGCAGGGTTGTCCAGTAAGGTCCACGTGACTTCAGAAAGCTCTGCAGATGTTTAAGGAAAATACCAGCTACTTCAGATGAAATTAAATCTCTTGTGCCTCAGGCATTTTTGAAATTCCCATGTTGGGATGCTGCTGTTGGAGGACACTCTCCTCCAGCTTTTTAAACTGTTTTTTTTCCAAAAGTTTACTTGGTCCCTCTGTCCTTATTGGGTCTTCCAGAGCTCCATTGCAATTGTGGATGTTGGTCCTGTAGGTGTAGAGACTCTAATTACTGTAACTGGTCACTTGCTCATGCTGTTTTCAAGGCTTTTCAATTAAGGTAAGTCACCATCCTTGATGTGCAGCTTATCTGCCTCTGGTTTGTGCAGGGGATTTGTCCAGCTCGGTGTCACCTCTGCACACTGGAGCAGTTGAGAGGGCAAAGGCTGCTGAAGTGTCACTGCAGGCTCAGCAAGTTCCCTTTCACCTGGTTCCAACACCTGCCGGGGCCCGGTGCCTCCAGAGGTTCCCTGGGCACTGGAGCTGGTCACCAGCTGTGGAGCCACAAGAGCCCAGGGGCCTCAGCCCTGCTGCCCTGCCCCGGTAAGATCAAGGACAGCCAGGTGTGCACAGCTCACCATTATCACCTCCTCAGGAGTCTGTGGAGGTAATTGGATCGAACATTGACTGGCTGGAAAAACAGGCGTGAAATTTCTGCATGTAGTGATGTACAGTGGCATTTATGTGTGAATAGATGACAGAATTAAGCAAAGGGTGTGACATCAGTAGCACATGCTTGTATGATTGAAGAACAGAGAAACAAGGAAACATACAACGAGGAGACCCAAGTGGTGCAATTCATGGGAAAATTGTACATTGTGCCTCTAAAGAGAGACCAACATTGTGAAAGTGATGTAACCTGAGCTGGGAATCCAGAGAATTTCAACCCTGTCAGATGAAGTTATAACTGTGCTGGTTTCAGCCCACATACTTTGTAGACCAACATGCTGAAAAAGATAAAACCACAAATCCAGTCCCTGCAGGGACTTGTGGCTTAGACATTGAGCAGACCCTCATACATAGGTGTGGATAAGCCTATCCAGTTTGAGACTGACAGTTACATCCTTTACGATTTTGAGCTAGAGCAATGCAAGCCAGGAGAGGGAGACTGCGACCTTCCTGGTACCCCTGATGGAACTGGGGCAATTGAAGTGACACTTGCTTACTCCCAAGCAGGTAATGTAACCACAGCGTAGTTCTTAGTGTCAGGTGATTATTTTGCCCTAAATAAATGTGGGCTTGGTGCTGCCAACTGCTGCATATTCTTATAAAGTGAATTCTTGGGGGTGCTTCCAAGCAGAGCATATAAATATCTGAAAAGATCTAGTAGCAAACACTCATTACCATAAATAAATTATGAACCATGGAAAAAGGCATGATGAGGCACATCTGTATATTGGGAGGCTGGAAAGCTCCTGTGTTATCATCTTAGCTGAACTCTTGCCACTGCCCCGCTGTACTCCAGCACTGCCATGGGATGCAGCTTGAGAGAGCACTGGGTCTTCTGGTCTTCACTGCTTGAAATTCAAAGAGGCAGCAGCCTGTGTCTTGTCAACTGGTCCCCTCCACTTACATGTGTCTGTGTTCAAGTTAGGGACAATTTCTGGAGGAATTCACCTGCACTTGCCCTAAAGGCATGTGTTACTTAGAAGTACGAGCTCACTTGAGCAGGGGATGTGGTGCCAAGCTGAAGGGAAAGTCTGTGGCCAAGCTCCCCTGTAAATGCCTGGATTTATACTGAAGTTGTGAACTGGCAAATTTCAGTGTCTGGGCAGGTGATACCTGTCTTTCCACAGTGGAGAAACTCTGTGTGGCTCCAATTTTTTGTGTCATTTGCTGTTTCCCAGTGTTGTTTTGACTGCTTTCCCCCTCTTTCTTTGCTTTACTGTTTTGTATCTCTCTGTTGCCATCAGATTCCCATTATTGCCCAGCCTTTCCCTCATTTCCCATAGCCTGAGGGAGCTGTAGTCTCAATGGTGCAGTGGGTGCAGGGTGAGTTTTCTCCCTGTGGGGAGAGGTGCACGTGGTTCAGGAGCAGGGCTTGTCAGCTGGGGCTGGGAATTAAAGCACTCTCCTGTACAAAAGCTCCCTCTTTTGAAGTGCTTTGCATTGGATGTAACTTTTAATTTGGTTTTGAAAGCCAGGCAGGCTTTGGAAACTCTCCCTGACACTATCTGAAAAAGGATATTGCTAGACTTTTTATACAAAAGACACTTTAATTAAACTCCCATCATGAAAACAATTAGACCAAATTTGCAGTACTTAACTAGTCAATAATTTAGTAGTTGGAGCTCATTAATAGACTTCTCCCTGTGCCTGTGTTGTAACGATGCGGCACTGCCAGCTGCCTGCCATGGAGATCAATCTGTGTTCAATATATTCCTTGAGCCTCCCTCTTCTGTCCCCTGCAATGGTGACACTGCTAACTGGATAAGTAAACCTCAGGTGGGTGGAGCAGTGGGTGTTTAGTGCTACCATCCCTCTGGGGTGAGGGGAGCTGCTCACCTTCTGCTGCCCCTTGAACTCCACGTGTTTGTGTTCTCACCCAACGGCACAGACAGGGATAATCCATGGCCGTGGCTGCCAAGGGCCCTGGTGCTGAGGGGTTCCTGTGTGCTGGGAACAGGAGTGGGGTCTTTTCCTCGCTGCCTCCATGGCCTCTCTGTAGCAGTGCTTGGGGTGTTGCAGACCCCTCATTACACTGATGCTCCTCTGTCTCTGTCTCATTACATTTGACTTTTGGGTTGTCATGCAAAACATGTGAAAGGAAGAGATGAATCCCCTACTTGGGGATCAAACACCAACTTTCTAATGTAAAGTTTACTTAGTAGACAGAAAAAAGAAAATGTTCTGCTCTGTTCCTTTCTCTTAGGACAGAATTCACATAGGTAGGCAGGCAGGACATCAGTTATGGAGCAGGTTTGCTCCATTCTCTGTTGGAAGCTCTTGCTCAATCATTTTTAAAACAAGATGTGAGGAAAGTAGTCATTTACTCCTTGAATTTCTTCCCTGAATTGGATTCTAATTTTTTTCAAATCATCAGATCATCTGGGCTCAAATTAAATTGATATTTTAAGTCCTGATTCTTTACATCTTTTAATTGGTGAAAAAAATGTTTGACCTTTTCTTTTGTCTACAGAGAATAAGCAGAACAGAAATGGATTTACTTTTATTATGGTAATCATTTTATTTCAAATACATTTTAGAACAGGGCATGTATGACTGTATCAGTTTCTGTAATTCATTCTCATTCCTGATTTCCCCCAGGCGTTGAGGCAGTTCTTCTTCCTAATGCCTCGTTGTACCAGCTAATACTGTAATAACAATTTGTGCTTCTGTAGCACCTTTACACTGAAATAGTCAAAAGCAGGCCCCAGGAATTTATATCATGTCACGCATCTTTCTCCAGTAACATTAGATGGTTTTTGCAGCCGGATGTATTTACAGCAGCCCCAGTCAATCCCCCTCCAGCAGTTCTGGCACTTCAGTAGGTCTGTCTCAGTAAGGATTATGAATAAGGATAAAAGCTCTCCAGCAGAGCATCCCGAGGGAGCTGGTGTTCCAAGGCCTTTCATTTCAGGGAGTCATGTCATGTTGACAAACCAGGTCTAACAGTCACATCTCCTGGAGTGTTCACTAGGAAATGGGGTTCTGTAGAAGTTTTGTTCTCTGGAAGTTTGTGCCTTGAAGAGGTTTGGGAGTTCAGATCATGCTGTGCGGAATGTTTAAGATTTACACCTGCTGAAAAAGGAGCAAGAAGGAGAAGGAAGGAATATTTAATTAAACCTTTTTAAAGAGAAACTAAGAAGGACGTTTTGTCCCTTTTCCTCTGCTTTTCCTCACCATTCCAGTTTGTCTGTTGTTTCAGATAAACGAAAGCATCTGCGTGTGCCTGAAAACATGGAGTGTTTGTGGCCAAGCTCATGAGTCTTATGTACTGCGAGACTTTAATGAATTGATATTTACCATGACTTCTAATTTTTTTCAGTTACCTACTGCAGAAATTTGTTTTTCAGATGAAAACAGATGCTCACATTTCGGGTCATGCCTTGGGCCGCTCTTTAACTATTCATGGGAAATAAGTTAATTCTGTTGAAGTTTGATTTGATTTGGTTTTTGAGTGGCTGTAGCAGCATCCTGCCAGCTCCTCTGGTCCCTGTGGATGATCCTCTCAGCTGGCATAGAGCCCAACAGCCCCAACCTCTCCTTGGTGCTTTTGAAATTTACGTTGGATTGTGTGTCCTGAGCTGCAGATGGAAATGTGCTTCAAACAGCATGGCTGGTTATGCATTTGCTTGCTCTTTTTAGCCACAATGTCTGTGTTGTGGCTTTAAAAGGAAAAAAGGAGCAGTAGCAGCTGTGCTGGTGTGAGCAGTGAGCGGGAGCGGTGACATGCGTCGAGCCGGGTGTGACAGCACAGAGCTGGCTGATAAAACACACTGGGGGATAAAACAGACCAGCTCACAGGGTCTCTACGGGGCTGCAGAAATCCCTCAGGGATTTTGGCTTGTCTGCAGATCTGTGAAACGGGAAAACACAAGCACAGGTCTGGTATAACTGTGCAGCTTCTCACCTCCACAGCACCGGTCTCCCCCAGGCAGCAGATGGATCTGAGCATTCCATTCCTTCCAGACTGTCCCACAGGGATTCTTCCCTAGCTCAGCTGTGGTTTTGAGGCACATTTTGGCCAAGTGTATTCAATGGCAGTACAGTGATAATATTTAAAGCTTTAAAATATACATTGCATGAATGACAGTGTTCCCCAGAGTTCCATTTACTTCTCCTTTCCCACCCTGTGACCTGGCTCCTTCCCACTGCTCCGACCAACAGGCACTACTTTTCTTGCAGCTGCTGTAACTGGTTGGAATATGTAAGGATGCTGCTTCCAGAGAGGAACTCTGATTCCTGCTTTATGTCCTTAATTCTAACAGCACTGCATTTCTGCATCCATCTGTTTGGAGAGCTCGGAGGAAATAAGGGAGTCAGGGATCAGTGGGAGGCAGCAGTGTGAGGGGCCAGAAAATGGAGTAGGGGATGAGCAGGAGAAAATACTGTATGAATATGAAATTTTGTGAATGGCTACGATAAAGCTCAGGTATTCACAGTCCAGTTTAAATATATGCATTTTATGGAATAAGAGGGAAAAGTTATGCTCCATAAAACTCTTTCAGGACACCAAAGGCACTGATTTTTTTAATAATTGTTTCTGAAACTGAGATATAAACCTTTTCTGTGAGTAGGGTGGGGTTTTTTTAATGCCTAACATCATGTCAGGACCATTTCATGACTCATCATATTTGTTGCATTTCTCTTATTTTATTCAAACTCTGAACACAAATATGTGAGAGAAAGTTCTGCTGCCTTGCTTTTGTTTGTAGAAGTCATAGTGCATTTGAGTGGACATTACAGCATTTGTGATTATTTCTTTATTACCTGATCAGAAAAGGTATTAATGAATGATGTGCACCCAAGTTATTGCCAATACAGCTTTTCTGCTGAATAATTCACAACTCTGGGCGAATATGCCAGTAAATCCCAGCTACCAGCACAGCTCAGTCTGAATCTACTAGTAAGAGCCCAGCTTCCTTCTGAGAGGGAAAAAGAGGCTCTGGGGTCTGCAGGCAAAGTCTGGGTGAAGTTTCCAGACCAGAAGGAGAAGTGGTGGCCCTGAAATTCAGCGTTGTGTGTGGGAGGTTTTAAAACTTGATTAAAAAATGGCTGAATTAGCTTGTATGTGCCCAAGTAATGAGCTCCCTGGCAACAGAGCAGGACAGTGACAAGTTATGAGGGCAGTTATGAGCCAAGGTAAGGCCGCACAATAAAGAAGCATTTTGTAGGAAGAAACTTTGGCTATGTTGATTGATGGTTTATCCCTTCCCTCTTAAGTGCTGCAACATTTCTGCCACTTTCACTTAGTTTCCTTTTGCTTGACTTCAATGCATGAGGAGGTGGCAATTGACAGCAGGATGTGGTGTTTGTTAAACACCAAGTTCAAATAACAAATATTGAACTCAACAGTGCTCTGTCATGGTTACAAGAAGAAGGAAAGGTATTAGGTGCTCTTTTCAGAGACAGCATAAAGCGTTCTGCTGGCCTGATTAACACAGCCCTGCTGTTGTGCTGGATGTGGTGATGAGGGTGCACTGCACATGTGTTGCCTTCATCGTGGTCACACAGGCTGTGGGTGCTTGTCCTGTGCAGCCATTAACCCCTTATTGAAAACCCAAAGGGTTTGGGGAGGGTGTGGGGTGCATTACAAATGTGGTATGTGCTCTCTGTCCCTGTCACCTGCTCTGGCTCCTGGCAGATATTCCAGGTACAAGCACAGACTGCCCAGCAAAGCCTGTGGTGCTGGAAGTTGCTGAGGCTGCCATTTCATGTTCCCTCATGATCCTGCCACCTTGCTGCTGGAACAATGTGTCCTTGGGGACTTCAGTGATGAAGTGGCCTTCAGTGGAGTGGTCCTCCACAGCCATTCCTGCACTGGGGACCTGCTGGGCTCTGTTGCTGTGGGGTGTCACAGTGGCCAGGGCTGTGTGTGGACATGGATGGCAGGGTGGCTCTTGCAGGACGTGAGTGCCTCGACCATAAAACTGTTCCAAGGCTTGTCCATCAGGGAAGCTTTTAGCTGCAGCTGTGGAGGTGCAGAGTTTAATGGGCAGGTGATGTTTGCTCTGCATTGCAAGTGCATCATTGCCCTCTGAGCAGTGTAAATTTAGCTCCTTTAAGCCTGGTCTCCTGGGGCTGAGATTTAAGTGTTTGAACTTTAGTTGAAAGGAATATATTGATTAGGCTTTGATTTAGTCATTCCTTGCTGAAAAGATACCGGGTAATGACTTTACTTGCCCTTTCCTATTTTATTCATTTAATGGAGTCCTCTTGTTCCCGTTTTCCTCCTCAACATCATTTTGCCTGAAAGTCTGCAGTGCTGTGAGGAGAAATACAGGAGAAAGCTGTTGTCACACTACGAACATGATTGATTCCATAAGTAACTCCCTTGGCAAACCTCTGAGGATTCACTGATGTCAATTAGTTCTTCCTCCTGTATATGGGGGCATGTCCAGTTTAGACTGATTGACTGAGGTACTGCTTCTTGCCTTCTGCAGAGAACAGGCATGGAGGAGGAACTGGTTCTCATAGATATAAAATATCTTGTCTGCTTTTTTAGAGATGTGAAAAAGAATTTGCTTTGTTGTCTTTTTTTACCTCCTTTCACAGCAACTAAAACCCTTTTCTTTTATCTTGACAAACAGAGAGCACATGAGGGTCAGCCTTGGCCCCATATGGGTTTCAGCTGAGCTCCAACTTTGCTCCAGCCCCCAAGATCCAAACAAACATTAGAGGTAGAGTTGGCAAGTCACAGTTTCAGCACACAGACAGAGCTGAAAAGGGGGAAAGGGACGGATGGTGTGGATTTTTTTAATCTAAAGTGAGTACTTTTTACTTTTCACCAAGTAGGAAGCTGCTTCTCTCTTGCTTTGTACTGAACATAAAATTGAAATTGCTTTCAGCACAGGGAAGTGTCTGGCTGTGGGGGTCTCTGCAGCCTGATATGGACAGAATGCAGGACAAAGACTGAGCCCTGTGTCCCACCCCCAGCAAATAAACCCCTCAGATTCAACCTGTGTTTTGCCATAATTAACAATTCATTTGTTGGTAGTTCCTCCTTCCTCCACAAATCAGTCCTGGAGAAGAAAAAGTCTCCCTCGTGGTCCCTTGACAGCATTTTCACTTCATTTCAATATTTCTTTCCCTCATTACAGAGGAAATCCCAGGGGTGTTCCTGGGAATGTTTGTTCTTGCATACCCAATGGCTTCCAAAGAACACACATGAGGTTAAAATAAGATATTGGTTGTGTTTAAGGATTTTTATTGAAAAGTAGTATCTTCAGGGGTTATCTGTGGAGGGAAGATTTGGTCAACTCCTAAATTAGCTCCAGAACAAGAGTAAATGGCTATTGATTACCTTCTAATAAACCTGTAAAACCTATTTTCTCTTCTTTTGCAGGAGAAAATGTGTTTGCCTTGAGTTTCCTTGGTTCTGTATGTCTTCATTGCCTTCAGAATTCTGTGGCTGAACTTCACTGGTACTGTTTTATTGAGGAAAGAGAGTTTAATATGCCTAGCTGGAAGAAGATGAGATCTCAGACTGGAAATCTTTTACAAAAGATGAAGGAATCGTACTGATTAAGGGAGTGTTGATGTTGAAAATCATGGAGGAACAAGGGCAGGATGGGGAACAGCACTTTCCTGTGCTTTGGTGCTGTAATCCCTAGAGACTGAGAACTGGGTAAGGGAACACAGAGCAGCAGAACCAAAATAGCCCTGGTTGCCATGAGGACTCAAGCCCTTGCCAAGTCACCCGGTTGCTTTGTGTCTCATCGAGGGAGGTGCAAGCACACCCCATGTGCTGTTCAGTTCCAAAGGGAGTGGTTTACTTCTCCAGAGCTGCTGCAGATGAGGAGTGTTACTGCTCCAGTCCCTCACTGCTGCAGTTCAGGTCACTGCGCTGGGAATATTTGGTTATTGGACCCTGCCAGAAATCTGGAAGGGAAGGGATCAGGTGCAAGTAAAGCTCGTGTCAGGGAGTGTCTTGTGTGCTTCTGCTCCTTCAATTCCTCACACAGCATTGGGATAATTTTATTTCACACTTTTCTTTTAACCTTCAGATCAACACAAACCATCTTTGTCACCTGCACTGAATTGGGGTGATCCCACACTGTACAAACAGCTCTTTTGATGTTCATGTTTGCTTGTTGGGGAGATTTGAACCCAATACTTTAAAACACAATGATAAGATTTGTGCTTTTCTAGGTGGTTGTGTTTTGTTTTATTTTCTCAGATGTGATGTAAACTCTCTGGAGACTCTTCCTTGTGCTACAGCTGAGCGATGTGGTGCTGTTTATTTAGTGTTGAACGGTATCAGCTCTCCTGTTCTGAAGGTAAATGAACATGGTGCTGTACAGGTGTGTGTGGTGCTGCACAGCTCAGCCATGGGCTGTGGCCAGGTACCAGTCCCTCAGGGCTGTGCATCCCCAAACCCTCCCTTCCCTGGCTATGCTCCCCCTCTGTAGGGAACACTCACCCGTGGAGCCTGACAGGGTGTAGGAAATGGGTCTATTTTGTATTGGCACAGCAGAACAAAACACTTTTCTTCATCTCTCTTGTTTTGGTTGGTAGCTGATTCTTGTGATTTGGACTCTGAATACTGAGCAGTAAATATTTATGAAATGTAATGGCCAAGACTAAATACAGTCATTAGCATATTTATTTTTATTGGGTTGTTGCTTTGTGTGCCTGAGGAAATTATCAAATTGCTTGTATTTGAACTGCTATGTACAATTTTAGGACTGGCATTTTTAGTCTCACATCACTCTGGGTTTTGGAATTAAGGGTAGGAAGCATTTGTGTCCCCCCCCAGCCTCAAAATAGAAGTTTATGAATAATCAAAGTTCAGTAAAATCCAGCCTCAGTTGCCCATTTGCATCCTGCTCAGTGCCAGGAACAGGAGGTGGAGGTTTCTCCTGGGAGTGTGGTGTTCTGTGTGAGGCCCTAAAGTGTGGGCAGGGTGATGGAACTGCCTCAGCTCATCCCCCACAGGGCTGTGGGGGAGCAGTTCCAACCTGCTCCAGGTACTGTTCTGGGGAAGGTCTTCCAGCTGTGTTGGAGCTGAAGCCATCCCACTGCTTCAGGGTGTCCCTGTTTCCCTTGGGTGCAGTCCATGGCTCAGAGGGCTGAGGAGCTCCTGTTGGCTGGGCAGGAGGAGTGATGGGGACACAGAGGTGTGATGGATGTGTTCCCTGAGGATTGTATGTGGTGTCACCATATCCAACATGCCAGTGATCCCAGTGAGTGGTTAACTTCACCCATCTAACTTCTTTCAGGTATAACTTGCCTTTGGTTTTTATTCTGTGCATTCATACATTCCTTCCTGCTGCATAGTGACAAACCAAGTAAAGACAAACATTTTCAGGCACAGAAAATAAGCAGACCAGAACTCTGTGCTGCCTTTGCCCTCAGACTTGCCTTCTCCAGCAGCTGTTGGTCTTCCTCTCTCCCTCCTCTTTTTACTGTGGATCCACACAGATGTCTTAAATATGAGGAAATCAGCACAAAAGCTGGAAAAAGCCTCCTTGCTGTGACATGTGCAGCTCTTCTTGCCCAGAACTGTGGCAAATGGCACATGTGTTACTGGAGCAGGAAACAGAACAGTTGGCTCTGAGGAAAATAGTTTTCCCAGGAACAGGTTTCTGCTGTAGATATTTAACTGCAACAAAGCCAATGTCAGAATTTAACAAGCTGCTTTGGTGGAGCTCCAGGATGGGGTGAGACATGGAAGGGGAGCTCTGGGAAATGGGAGCAGAGGAGAACAGAAGGTGCAAAAGCAAAAGTGTGACACAAAATCACCCTGTGAGAAGCATGGCTGGTTCACATGTGGGGCTGAGTAGGAGAGAAGTGGGAAGTAAATCCAGAGTAGGAGAGAGGAACCAGTGTGGGATGAGCAGTCGATGTGTCCATGTTGGGGTGGGACATGATAATGCTTTCCCAGGGCTGAATCTGACCTGGTCCATACTGCAGTTATGCTGTTCCCAGTAAAGCACAGCTGGAAGTTTGCCCTCCCCAGCCCTGCTGCTCGTTCCCACCCTGGCAGCAGCTGACAGCTCTGAGGACACCAATTAATTCAGTTCAGGGTAGCTGTTGCAGTGATCTAAACCCATCATTTAAACTCCTTTGTCCCAGCTTTCAGCTCTGTGTGATTTTTTGCTGTATTTATTTGTTGTTTTGTAAATTGTTTCCTGTCTGTCTTACTAATGGGACAAACAATTCCAGTAGGAGTGGCAGAATTTGGAGTATATATTTACAAGTTGCCGGATTTGAAGTGATGCTGGGACCTTGGGGAATGCTGTGGTTCCAGTTCCTTTTGCAGTCAGGAGTACTGGCCCTCGGAACAGGGAGCCTGGGGTATTTGGCTCCTGGCTGGGGGGCACAGGAGGGTCTGACACCAAACTGGCATCTCCCCTCAACCCAGGACACCCTGCAGGCAGGTGCCTGCAGTCACCCTCCTGGGTTTTTAAAATAAACTTTGAAGAGCATTTGCTATTTCTTTTGCCTTGTGGTTGTTTACACAGTCAAATATTTTTGCTGAATGTGACTGAAGCTTTGTTTTGTTTTTATTCCCAGTGAATAAGCTGCTTACCTGAACACCCAACTGGAACGTGGTTTGGCCCAGAGCCTGAACCAGCCGACACTGTGGGCAAGAACTGGTCACAGGCAAGAGGCCAGTTAAGCCAGGACATTCTAAATCCATCTGATGACATCGAGCTCTTGTTTGTGCTGACTGAAGAACCAAAGTGCCCTGATAAAGGGGCCTGGCAGCCCAGCAGGGATCTTGTGCACTCTTTAGAACTTAGGTTTTAAAGGTGCTGAATGCAGGGTGGACAGTATTGGGGTTGGAACTAGACAGTCTTTAAGGTCCCTTCTAACCATTCTATCGTGCTATGACAGTGTTTGCCTTCTGAAAATAGTCACATTATATTTTCAAAGGAAATAAAGAGCCAAGATTCCATTATTCCAAAGGAAAAATAATTTCATTTGCTCCCATGATCATTAGACAGTGCTGGGAGAAGGGAGTTGCCATCAGGAGGCAGGATAGGTTCAGAGCTGAGCACTGGAAAACTCCCACATTTGCTGTTGCCTTGTAAACAGAAAGTGGTGAGAACATTTGTGACATTTGAAGGGACATTGCTGCTATCTCAGGTCACCCACCCTGGCTTTGGGGCAACACACAGTACATTTCACTGGTTTGGGTTTTTTTTAACTGCCAGACACCATTCGTGTGAAATAGAAATTGTTCCAAATGTCAGGAGCCGGCTTTGCTTTGTGCAGGAAACAAATGCTTTGTTCTTCAAAGGCAGAGGCAGTTTCCCACTGAGGGTCAGCCCTGTGCCTGCTGCCTCAGCCAGGTACCCTGGGGGGCAGGTGTTGCCTTCCTCCACCTGGAGGTCTGTCCCTGTGCTGCTGCTACAGACAGAGGTTTGAGAAAGGGCTTATGGACCTGAAGACACAGCTGGATTTCCAGGAATGTGGGGTGGCTTTCAGTGCACAGTGAGGGCTGGGGGGAAGGCATGAAGGAATGTGCTGGGCTGCCAGCTGTGGAGGGTCGGGAGCCTGTGGAGCATTCCTACCCCCTTCTCCTCTTCCTCCCTGGGGCAGAAGTTCCTTGTTTAAGAAGCAGCTACTCACGAGCTCAAGGGCTGAAGAGCACATGGCTATGGCAGCCCCTTGCCCCCTACTCAATAGCCAAGCTGCCTTCATGCTCACAGGCTTCTGTCCCCACAAGGGCTTTCTCAGCCCTGGTTCCCAGTCTCTTCCCAGTTTCCTGGTGCCCAGAGCTGTGCCAGGCAGTGGGGGCAGAGTTCAGTGCTTGCTGTGCACGGA
This sequence comes from Hafferia zeledoni, assembly GCA_035583235.1. Lineage (NCBI taxonomy): Eukaryota > Metazoa > Chordata > Aves > Passeriformes > Thamnophilidae > Hafferia > Hafferia zeledoni. The sequence continues at coordinate 18,079,476 of JAWWEV010000029.1, read as the reverse complement.
CGGGCTCTCTCTCTGAGCACAAACTTTCTGTTTTGGTGGCACATCCTCCAATTTCTCTGTAGAATTCCTTCACACCTATTTTTCTCTTCCTTTTCCTTTGGTTCTTATTTATTTTAAGCACCAGCAGAGGTGCTGCCTGGGTCCCTTTGGCCTTGTGCAGATGATGCTGAGGCTGTGAAAGTGCCAGGGTTTTATACGTGTTTTCCATTGACACTATGGGAAAGACCTTGCAACCCAAGTGCTCTGCCTTGATTGATTCCTTCTCATTACAGCTCTGAATTATTTGCAGAGGAAAATGACAAGGCTTTATTTTCTCATGGTGCTTTATCTTTTTACAAAAATGCATCCAATGAAGCTGCTAATGGAAAAGCTTTTAACCTCGAGCAGAGGGTGATCCGTGTCCGTCCGGGTGAGTTGTGACGTGCGGTGCTGACGAATGCCCTGGGCTGCAGCAACCTGCTGCCACCTTCACAGCCCTTCCCAGGTCACTGGGAGATGGACCAGACAGCCCAGGGTGACTGGCACAGCAGCAGAATGAACTGTTTGCTTCAAAAATTGAAGAGAACAGAAAAGACAAATCCATTCCCCTGCTTTGGAGGCAGGGATACTTCATGGTGGGTCTGGGTGCACTGGTGGATTCCAGACAGCCTGGGCAGCTGGAGGGATGGTGCTGGTTGTGATCCATGACAAAATGAAAAACAGATTCCCAGGCATATGGAAGGAATTATCAGGTGAAACGTTCTCTTGCCTGACAGGCAAAGCATGGAGGGCCTGGGATGAGGCACTGCCAGGTGCATCCTGTGCCAGCAAAGCTTCTCCCCTGGTTACACCTTGTTGGGTATTACTTTTAATCCTACAGCATTTTCTAATGGTGAAAAAGCAGGCTGGCTGGGCATTTCAGGAGAGAGATGCAGCTCTGAGGAAGAAGATAAAGAGCTTCTGTAAATATTTATGCACAGAAAATCGAAGGATTGGTAAGGAACCTCATTTACAGAGGAGTTGGATGTGTTTGTGTAGTTGAAGCAGGTGCAGAAAGCAGCAGCTGTTCACCACAGAATGTGCTGGTTTAGGGGTTACCTCCTGTCATGTCCAGAAGTGAGGTGAAAGAGGGGAGGCTTTTGTGCCGTTCCCTCCTGGTACAAACCCAAGGGAAATTTGTGGTGCTGGGCAGGTGAGTGTGCTTGGGTTGATGCTCCCAGGTGCCTCTGTCAGAGCCATCAGTACCTCCCTGTGCTTACCCTCCACCTTTATTTAATCCTCTGCATGGGGAGTGGCAATGCTGTAATAGGGAACAAGTGCTCTCTGCTTCTGTCTGGGCCTGGTCCTGCCCTGCCATGAGGGTCCTGACCTGGGGGCTCCAGGCAGCCATCACCAGCACAGGTAAGAAGCCTCTGCTCTCGGCCTTTCCATGGGGAAGGGGATGAGCAGGTTCCCTTGTCATTGCCAGGGATTGTGAGTATGATGGTCACAGACCTGAGGGTGGAAGGGCTGTGCTCCATCCCCGTCCTGGAGGAGCGGAAGGAACGGTGTGAGGATGAAGTTTAGGGGGCCTTAAAGCCATTTGGTGCTGTGGTGGTGGGATACTCTAAGAGCAGGGAGGGCTCTTTGGTCACACTAGCAGTCCACAGCTGGACATCAAGTTTTAAGATGACCCTGAGCCCATTTTCACCCACAGTGTAAATTTGTTTCCTCCAGTGTTCTATATTGTGCAGTGACCTACTTTACAGGGCTTTTTTTTAAAGTACTGGGAAAATTGCCAAAAAGTTAAGTCTTAATTTTTCCAAGGCTGGCCTGTCAGCTCCTGCCTGTCCATACAGGAACAGCGGGGGGTGAGTTTGCAGCTGGAGCTTGGTGTCCCCTGGAGAGCTCAGAGCAGCCTTGGCTCTGTGCAGCCTGCCCAGGTTTTCCAACTCCTGATTTTAAACCATCTCCTGGTAATAAAATGCAAACTTTTATGTAATGGCTCATTGAAGTCACTGTTAGGTACCTCAGTGCCAGTGACCCTCGGGGTGTGGGGATGTTGTGGCTGAGCCTCAGAGGCTCTGCTTTGCACTGGGTGTCTGTCCCTGCATCCATCCATCCTTCTTGAGCTGGCCATTGCCTGAAAGCTTGGTTTTCCTTGTTGGTTGCTGCACTCTCTGTGACTGCTTTAAAGCTGAAATAAGTTGGGCTCATCAGTCACATTAATTTTTCCTGGGTGCATGTGGTTATTTGGCTTTAGAAGGAAGGAAATGAATTTTGCTGAACATGGCAATGAATCAGAGTTGTTTTCTGTAGCCATCTTTGAGTCCTGCTGGAAACATAAACGAGCAGTGGGAGGAGGTTGCAGGGCTGCAGTTCCAATTAGAGACCGTCTGCTCAAGTTCACAGGCTTCAGGTGATTTGTACAAAGTGCTTGCAGGGCTGTGGATGCCTCAGCTGACTGGGGAGGGAAGGAGGTCAGTGCTCACCTGAAATATGCCCGTGATTAGCTGTGCCGCTCGCTGTTTCTGCAGGGCATCATTTAAAAACAATTTTTCTGAATTGCACCATCTGGAGGGAGGAAAAAATCCATGAAGTATTTACATGAGGCTCGATGCTCTCCCCACCTCGCCAGTGCCATGTGCAGCTCCTCAGTCTGTGCTATTCTCAGATCCTGGGCCTGGATAAGACACCGATGGCCAGGGCATGGGAGCTGCCAGTGCTCCCAGGTGGGTGTGTGGGGAGCTGCGAGGCCCTCAGCTGGGGAGGGATGATTTGTCCTGTTGCTTGGGCTCTCTGTGCCTGCAGGTGTGTCCTGGCTGGGAGGCAGCTCAGGCAGAGAGCATGTGGAGCTGGGTCTGACATAAGGACTCCGCTGCTCCACTTCTGTGGGAGAAATGCTCCATGTACCAGCTGGTCATCTCCCAGTATATCAGGGATGTGGCTGGGGCTGGTTTGGTGGCAGTGGGGGCCACTTGTGCATCCTTTTTTTCACTTGAGGAACTCAGTACAGGAGCAGCATAGGTCTGTGGTACTCCTGGTGCTGGCTCCCTGCGTGAATGCCTCTTTCAGCTCTCACCAAAATACCACTTCTGCTGCATTGTCCAGGATTTTAGTTTTGCTGGAGCTGTAGATAAACTAAAGGTGAACAAAGTGAGGATTTGAGAAAGGCTAAGCCCAGCTTTGCATCTGCTGCCTCCCAGGACGATGTTTGACACCAGCTGGCAAACCCGTAAACATGGAACCCACAGCTGTAATTATCCTTCTGAGAGCTGATCTCTGAGCTGTTAAATTGGTGGTGAATTGCACCTTAAAAGCAAACCAGGATGAAATGGCTTATCCTTGCCCTGCCCCACAGCCTGGGAACAACAGCAGACCTCCCTGCACTCTGGGGGCATAGATCTATCCCTTGTGTGGCCTCCCAGAAACAGGTCACACATCAGTGGTGGTTTGTGCTGCCGGTGAGAAGGGAAATGCAGCCATGCCCTTAGCAAGTGTATTCTTTCCTTCAGTTAAAAAAATAAAATGTGGACTTTTCCTGATAAGCTGTTTGTCGCTGAGTTTTCTCATGAGAATAAATTCAAACAGCACCAGTGCAGGCACAGCAGTGCCCCTGGTATGTGATTAAGACAGCGTGGTCTGTGATGTCCCGACGGTGCCTCCAAGCCCTGCTCCTCTCTGGGAGGCTCCTGCTGTGGAGAAGATGCTCCCAAGTCACTAGTCTCACCTCCTTGAACCCCGTTGGAGTGAGCCAAGGAGTCATGTCTGGCATGTGTTTTTAGGCTTTATTCTGCAGGAGGAAGAAGCCCAGAGTGTCCTTGAGCCACACAGATCCCACAAACCAGAGGTTCTGCAAAGCAAAACACCTCTATGGGTTTTCCTTCTTTTTCACTATTAAAGGAATAACTGGTGGTTTCTCATGTCTCTAACCCTATTGCTGTGTGCCCTGTGTCAATGAGCTTCATTTTGATGTCCTTGGGTTCTCCCCCCACCCCCTCCATCCTTTGACCTCCAAAGGCCATGTAGAACATCTGAATGTGTCTCCATGCAGGGCACAGGATTTGCAGGGCTGGGTGTCTCTTCCGCTCTCTGTATGTGAGCAATGAAAGATAAACTGAGGCCCCAGGAAAACCAGCTCCTTTGCATTGGGTTCCTCAGCCATGTGATCCCAACAAATGGGTTTGGCCCCTGCAGTAGGGGTTGTCACTGTGTTGGTACCTGTTGGTACAAAGCTGGCTTTTAACAGACATGTGAATGTGGCACCTGAGGACATGGTTCAGTGGTGGCCTTGGCAGCACTGAGGGAATGGTTGAGCTTGATGGTCTTAGAGGGCTTTTACAACCTGAATAATTCTATGATTGATTGATTGTTCTGCTTTTCAATATCACTGTAATTGAGGGCTGAGAAGATAATAAATTCAACAGCAATTCTTCTGTTATCCTTTTCCCATCTTCCTTCCATAAAACTCCTTGTTAATGCTGGGTACTCACAGCTGACCCTGCCAGGGCACCTGTGTGAGGCAGGACAGTGAGCTGGGGTTATTCCAGAGGAGATGGCTCACAATTCCATTATCTTGTGATTCTGGAGAGGGCTTTAGTGTGTGAGCCAGGAATGTACACAGGATAAATGCTCCTTTGTTTCACTTTCAGGAAAACGTTCCCAAGAAGGAACAGCCTGGTCTGCTCAGTGTTACCTGTGCTTTTCAGCTGATTGAATTTCATTGACCAGGTTAATATTGAGCCCTTGTGCAATTACTGGGAAAGAATAGAATATAATTTCTTTTTGCCCAGCTTTTGTGCTGTGGAAGGAAGGTTTATATTTCAAATAGTCTTTTAATCGTGCAAGCAGGCTCTTATTAAAAAAAAACCTTTAATTTAAGGCGGGCTGGAAGAGCGCAGTTCAAGAAGTTGTTCTCCAAGTAAAACTTGGATTTTATTTATTTATTTATTTATTTTATGCTGAGCTATAGCTAAAGAAGCCATTAATCATCTTTACAGAATAAGCTTGATGTAAACCTGCATGGCTTTTCTGTGACCAAAGCAGTCTTACCTGCAAAGCTCAGAGTACAGGACTGGGAGAGCTGGTCGCTGTATGTAGGTCTGTGTTTTGGGGTTTTTTTATAATTCTTGGCTTTATGGTTGTTCAAAATCTAACTGTGCAGGTCCAGGTTGGTTTTAAACATGGAGAATAATCCCTGCCTTCAGATCTCAGCTACACTAAGAGGGTCTGTCGGCAGGCTGAGTTCTCCACAGGGCAGAGATCTGTGGGGAGACCAGGAGGCACTGAGCAAGAAAGGGTTTTACTGAGGGTCCTGATTCCGGGTACTCCTAGCTCACATATACTCCCAAAAAGGGTCTCAAATAGGGTCAGAAACCTGCTATTTTTGTATGAAATTTAAGTGTTGAATTTAAATGAAATTTTGAACATCTAAGATCAATCCAAATGTTTTCTGTGCTGAATCTGTTGCATTAAAAATAACAACAAACATGGAAATTGAAAACTATGGGATGTCTGTTTTGACACTTCTGACAGCATTTAATGACATGTTGTCAATGGGTTAGTTAAACGTGGTCTTAATACAGTACCATTTTCCAGTGCAAAAGAGGCTTGGTGTAAACTCTCTGGGAATGTTTTCCCTCAGGCAGCTGGGTGGGTGGGTGAGTGTTTCCTTATGCTTGGGCACTGGGTGATTGGGAATGCTGCAGGAGGCTGGGATGTTGCACCCAGGGGGTGTGAGACGCTGTCCTGCTGCTTTTCCAGGGATCCCGGTGCCTTCTCACAGTGCTGAGCTCATGCCAATGCTCACACAGTGATGGGTGCCTGGTTGCTTTCTCCATAAACCCATCCTGCTGCAGCCAAAGTTGCTGTTCCCAAGGCTGAATGATTATTTATGAGTCAGAGCAGTGAGGCGGGAGCTCCAGAGCAGAGTGGTAGTAAACAGGATCCTACAGTCTCTGAGAACTGCTGACTTACAGAATGCAGCACCTCCACCTCCCAAAAAAGCACCACTAATAGGTTATTTTCATGTTGTTGTCTCTACATGGTTATGGCTAATGAATCACAGCAGGCTCAGCTCTGAAAATCACGTTCAAACACATGTGCTCACCCCTATCCAGGAATTTTAATTATCCAGACTGCCTAAGCTTGGTTCCTGGTGCTTTAACGTCAGCCTGTGTTTGTTTGAATGAGGTTTGGGCAGCCCAACAATTGAGTAAATAGGGTTTTTTTAATTCTAACTCTGTTAATATCACTGGTACTTGTAATTGCAAACCTGTACAGTCAATAGGTGACTTCACTTGGGGAGTGCTGCAGCTTCCATCCCATGCTCAGAGGCCTTTCCTTCCTCTCCATGGAGCATGTTTGTCTGCTGCTTCTGTAGTATTTATTTAACTTCAGCTGTCACTGGTCATGTTATGTTTTGCTTTTGCCTGCAGTTTTCAAGATCAGATTCAGGTTTTATTTGAACTAGAAGCAAGAGCCCACACGGGATCCAGGGAACTCCAGATGGAATGTGTGCATGACGTAACATGAGGATATCAAAAAGCTGGTTGCAGTAGTTGTCTGCCTTGAGTTTTTTGGGAGGATTACTTCAGAGCTGGGGTTTTGCTGGCAAAGTATGTTTAAAAGCTTGTCTGAATCTCAAGAGCCAATTGGCCAAGCTGTGTCTTTTGGTCAATGAGCTTTCTTATGTTGGTTCATCTTTAATGGCTTTATCTGCTCACTGGCAACATGGACAGGGCAGTTGGTTTCCTTAAAATACAGGGAAAGGAACGAAACTTGGTTGTGGGTTATTTACCTTGACACCATTTAATTGTAAAACTGGGAGAGGTTGGGATTTATCAGCACCAAGTTATCGTCCACCAGTTCTACCTGATGTTTGCTGAAATTTGGGGTATATAAAATCTCTGCAGAGCTTTTGGTGGTAGTCATAATTGGCAGTGGTATTTAAGAGGGTTGGAGAGTTCTTGTATCTGACAACAGCCCTCTGGCTTCCCAGCTGCATGGCTACTTGAGCAGCTTGCTGGGAGCTGACTAACAGCTGAGCTTGAGGGGAGACAGCAATAAGTCTGTCTCCTGCCTGTCAGCTATGAAAACCAGTGGGATAGATGGAACTGGAGTTATTTCCAACAGTGGCATCTTGCTTTCTTGTGTGGGGTTGCCAAGGCAGCCTGGCAATTGTGGTAACATCTGCAGGGCTGGAATGCCCCAAACTTTCATAGTTTTCCCCCCTGTAGTTTTGATTTTGAGGAACACCAAGGTGGCTCTGTGGGATGGCTTTGTGACTGTGTGCTCTGACTGGGGAACTGTCTCCTGTGGTAATATGAAGGGTTAAAAAAGCACAATAAATAACAGCAGGAAAATACTGGGCTTTGATGTATTCTGCCAAAAGACTGTGCTGTTTTCAGTCCCATGCAGCTGGCAGTTTTCTGTTTTCAATAACTTAAAAAGTAGAGCCATAGAATTTCAATCACCTTCCATCTTACCAAGAGCCTGACTCCTCCAGAATAACTCAGAGGAATTGACTCAACCATATTTTTCATGTTTCCCAAATGAGCAGTGCAAAGCCATGGAAATTAGGAAATAGGCAGCTGGGCCATCTCCATCCTTCTAAGAATATGAAGGTCAAAGACACCTTCATTCTTCTCAACATTTTTACTCCCAAATGGGTCGTAAAAATGAGCACAGCACAGAGCAATTAATTGTGGAGAAAACCAATTCTTATGGCCTGTTAAAGGATAGAGAGTGAGTTCCTTTGGTGCTAGCTCTGTATTTGGTGGTATCTTCCTACTCTATCTCAGACCTTAAATTGATCTACATGAGAGATAGCAAAATTAAAATAGCTTCTTGCATTCTTGACCCTACTTTCCCCCACCCCCTCTGTTGTATATTCTGCATCATTCCCAACCCCTCCGTGTTTCTCAGATGTCAGACTGGCAGGAACCCTTTGTCCCCATGGCACACACCTGTCACTGCTTCATTTGTCTTCTCTTCCCAACACTATGTGCCAAATCTGGAAATCCCTGAACTACCTGTCATCTTCCTGTTCCACTCTAGACAGCTTTTATTCTTTTGTGTGCAATGCAGGTAAACAATCTTCAGGTTAAACAGAACTCATAAATCTGAGTTTGTGCAGGTTAAGATCCAGTGAGGGAATCTCTGCATGTGTCAACTAGAGCAAACTCCCCCTCTTACACCAAGGGTAAGGCTGTAGAGCCTTGGCTTTGTCCACATTTGATGAGTCACTGATATTTTTTTTTAATAAAATCTTCATCTTGTGCTGGTTCCTTATCTGAAATTGTATCTTTTCTTGTGGCATCATTTTGCTTTCCACACTCACTGTCTAGAGAGATCTTTACTCCTTCATATTTTCTGAAATAGTAACAATGGATTGCCCAGAAAACAAAATGAAAATCCGTCTTCACCTCTTGAGTACCAACCTTCCAGGTTAGATCTAACCCAGGCCCAGTTTCTGCATCTTTCTGCACTGTATCTTGTCTTCACTTGGCTCTCACATGCACTTAAATATATGTTAAATAATCATAGTACGTTGATTTCTTGATTCTGAATCCCAAAGCTCAAGTCTGTCCTCTGTTTTCAGTCAAATGAATAGTTATAATGAAAAACAGAAAATAAAATACGAATGATAGGGGCTATTTTCTGAAAAACAACCCTGTATTTGGACATTTTAATGAGAGGCATCTTGCAGTTCTCAGAGAATATTTGCCATTGCATCAGTCTTCCAACCTTGCTGCCTTGTGTTCTCTTCATTTGTTTGGAAAAGGAGATCTGGAAATTACATCCTGAACATATTTAAAACATATGTCACAAAACAACTGTCACTTACTGTTACATTTATGCCTTAGCCAGCCAAATCAGCTGAGAGCACAAGTCTAGACACCAAGATAAACACCCTGTTGTGGTGGGTTTTATGTGCAATACTCACCTGTGTGCCAAGGAGGTGATTGTGGTGAACATGCCTGTTGTGAGCAGTGAGAGGGTTAAGTCTGAGCTTGCCGAACCCTTTTAAATCTGTGCTTGTAAAGCAGAGGAGGATTTCAGAGTCATACACTACTTGAGCTCATTTTAGCCCTGAGCCTTTCTTAAGGCAAGCCCATCCCTGCTTTCGGGGGCACACACACTGGTCATTACGGAAGGATTTCAGGCCTCCCCAAGGAGGTGTGTGACTAGTAAGAAACTTAAAGTGCAGCTGGACTTGTCAGTCAAGTGAACAGGAGTCTGAAAAATCCTCACATAAAGGAGAAAAAGGGAAAAAACAGATGGAACATGCAGTTTCCCACATCCATAAGGTACAATTTCTCTTCTCACTGGATCGTTCTGTGTCAAGTATTCCATGATTGCTATGAAAGAAACTGTTGCCATTAGCATGACCTCAACTGCTCAGTAAAGCATGATGGCATCTGTATTGTTTTATGCTTTCTATGCCACACTAATGTAATAATGATTTTGAGTTTAGTTTAAGCGCATTCCTGTTAACATTTAATATAACTGGAAATTATTGATAGGCAACTGGCCTCTGTTTTCATTAGCCTGTAGTTGTGCCCAACAGCATTTAATGATTTTCTAAACCAAAGACATTGCATCTCTTTTAAGGACTGTGGCATACAGAAAATTGTCAAATTATTTGCAATGAATTTTATGACAGAAGTCTCTGGAAATAAGCCAAATAAGGGTTGTGAAAGAGCACACTTTTTTAACAGCAAACAATGCAAGTGACTTTACATTGTGGCATTAAAACAGTATTAATTTTCTGTGTCTGTACATTTAATCAGATTCCCAAAGTCTTAATATGGGCCAACAGTTGAAGTGTAGGACGCCCACCTGGCAGCATCATATTCAGCTGCCTGATGTCCAGCAGATCCAGGTGCCACCACAGGAGTGGGACCACTGTCCACAGCAGTGGGCAGAGCTACACAGGGTCAAATGTCTGCTCCCTGCCTGGTGCTGAGCACTGCTCCCCTGGGAAGCAGGGATGGGCATGGTAGGAGGTGGCCAGTGGAAGATTTGCAACTCAGGGGGCATAGGAAGTTCCTGAGGCTTGATGGTCTTGGGACAACCTGCCCATGATTTCAAGGGAACCAGATTGCTTAGGGGTTTCCACAGGGATGGATAGATCTTAATTTCATCTTTTTGGCCCTGAATTAGTAATAGTAATGATCTGTCTAAACAGCATATGGAGATGCATGAGCTCATTCAAATGCTGGGAAGTTGATGGCTTAATTAGCTGCTGAGATGCCTCTGAGGGGATGCATCTGGATGATGCCCAGGGTCCTGTGTCCTGGGTGCCAAAATCCTGCCTGCGCACTTTGCTGCCTGCCCATGGCAGAGCTGCCCTCCAAGCAGTGTGGAGACCTGTTGATATGCAGGAAAGACCTCCTGGCAAGATTTCCCTCAATGAAAATGTGCCTTCAGCTGTGTGAGTTGTTCCATACAGTACTGTGAGGGAAGGGCAGATCCTCCCACTGGGGTCTTACAGCACATCCTAAGACAGTGGTCCTATCCTAGGACACAGTTAGACATCAGTGATGTGCTCCAAACAGAGCACGAAGGAACCTGCTCTTGCAGTGCATTTTATTCTTCCTTTTGGCTGCTTTCCTTTGATCCTGTGTTATGGTTGATCAGTGGTTTCCAGAACAATATTTCTACAGCCCTTCAGAGAGTACAATTGCTTTAGGATGTGCCTTTCTGTGGGTGTTGGCCTCTCTGTTCTCTGCTCCCTTTTCCTGCCATAATGGTGCAGAAAGGGTTATGGGTGTAGTTTACAACACACAGCCCACACTTGTGTGGAGTGTTGGGATAATGTTCAGTGATGTTGTGGCAAAACCTGAATTGTGTCTTATGTTGTGTAAGTGGTACTGAGCCATTGTGACACAGAAATGGCCTTTATAGAATATTTCCTTTATCAAGAGCTTCAAAGAAGCTTTTTAGTTGAGGTTGCAAGTCAGATCTTCAAATTTATTATTCTGAGAACTTAAAAAATAGATGAATTATAATATTCTTTATTCTTGAGTCACTATGCAGTACTCAACTTGGCAAGAAGGGAGATGCTTTTTATCTCTTCTGAGGCTAAACCCAAGGCTTTTTTGTAGTAGAAAAACAGTCACAATAGCATTGCAGTGAATTTTATTAAAAGCCCAAATAAATGTATTTGCATATGGTAAATATAACCTACCTGCTCCATATACTGCAGTGTCCGCTGAGCTGCTCTTATTGGAACGGAGCAGAAATGTGCAAGGACTGTGTTAGATAATTTAAAGCATGGAAAAAAGCAGCTTCAGTTCCATTTTAAGTGGATTTTTTTTTCCAACTGGAGTTGGCAGAAACTGTTTACTGAGTTTTTTGTGAAAACTTCCAACCTGTGAATTCCAATTTCATAGTTCATTCATACATGGGAATTTAATTGGAGATTTGAGCTGTTCTGATCTGATAAGCAGGTCAGGTGTTCTTCCATTTCTGGATGGGGAAGCAGAGCTCTCCGTGGGTCTCAGTGCGTGTGGACGCACACGGGCACCAGGCGTTGGTCTCCATGGGTGATCTGTAGGGAATGTTTTCTGATAAGTTGGCATTTCTGTCAGTGAGCTGTTCAGTGCAGTATGTGGGGGTGTGTGTGTACAAAGAGAGGAACATCCTACTGATTGTAGAATCCCAGAATGATTTGGGCTGGAAGGGACCTTAGAGATCATCTCATTCCATCCCCTGCCATGGGAAGGGACAACTTCCACTAGACCAGGTTGCTCCAAGCCCTGTTCAACCTGGACTTGAACACTTCCAGGGATAGGGCATGTTTTTCTCACCTGTTGGATTGGATGTACAGGGTGGGAGACCTCTTGAGCTGCCTCTCTCCTCCATATACTAATCAGGAAAGTCACATTTTGATTTTAGGATTTCTGTTAGGAGCCTCACTGAAGTTTCTCCTTACCTAATGCAGAACAGAGAATGCCTTTTCCTGTTTATTACCCAGACCATTGCCTTGGCACTCCCAAGATTTTATCCAATGTGACTTGTTCTAACCTTGTGGAAATTGCGGTGATGGAAGATGCATCAGCAATTTTCAATCTTATTTCATTTCCAGGGGTGCCCATCAGCTGCTCAGCAGCGCAATGAATGAGCTCACGGGGGCTCCTCTGTTACCCTCTGAAAGGAGCTGGATTTTGTTCAATGAGGCAGGTGGGAGAGAGGCAAGGTGAACTAAAGTTTACCTTTTTTCATACATGTCTAACAGAATATGATTAAATATTAAAACTATGCAGTTAATTCTGCTGTATTTACCAAAAGAAGGTTTTCTGAGGAGTGGTTGTTATGGAAACAGTAGCCCTCTGTCCTTCCACTTGGAGAGGATTTATTTTAAGGGAGCTAAAACCCTTTAAATATTCAGCAAGTATAAAAAGGTGAGATCATAATATTCATCTTACATATCCTCTGCGAAGCTTCAAAAACTTCCCTGATGATGAGAAGTAGGAAAGGCTCCAGAGCCTGTCTTTAATGTGGAAGGAGGGAAGGGACTCATAAATAAGGGAACTGGGACATTGATAAAGACAAATGAGGCTGCTTGAATGGAGACACATCACCATGTGGGAACTTGCTCAGGAGAACAAACAGAGCACTACTCTTCACTCAGGGGTCTGAACCCCCCATTCCCCTCCTGGTGTTTTGGCTGACTGTCATGACTTACTGTGGGAACAGCATCTATTTATAGGGGTTCTGTGGGCCTCAGAGCTGGGAGGTGTGGGAATCTGGTGGTGTGCTGAGAGCCTTTCCCTCATGCTGTTCAGCAGCTCCAGATCAGGTCTCTGAGAGGTATGAAAGGAATTCTGTGTTCAGTGAACCAGAATCAGCACAACCAGTGCCTCAGATGGCAACTGCAAACACTGTAATTTGCTGAACAATCGCAAGTGTTAAAAAAAAAAAAAGTTCCTGGACTAATGGCAAAACAACGCACCTGAAGCTGCAGTAGGAAAATTGTTCCCTCAAGTATTTTCAAACTAAAAATCAAGCTTCAGCTCCTGCTTCTTTTGTGCTTGCTTTCAAAAAACATTTAGAGCTCAACTATAGGTTAGAGATTTATTATTTTTTCTCCACTGAAAATGAATTATAAATATAACTTGTATTGGAATTTTCTATTTCTTAGCCTTTCTTTGGCAACAGCACACACATAGTGTGTTGTGTTTCTGGCACTTCCCTGGTGGGGATTTCTTTCTCTATTAGTTGCTTTCTGGTTACAACACAGATGAGGAAAACCTGAGCATTATAATGAGGTACAAACCTTGAATTCCTTTTTATTTTTTAACAAATCCATGATGAACTGCACTGATCAACCATCAGGGTTTTGGGTGGTGGCAAAAGTAACATGGGAGCCTGTGGTGAGGGAGTGCAGCACTTCAGCACTGGCCTCTGCGATCTGCTGCTACCGGCCCTTGATGGAAACAGGGAAAACCAGGGAATCTCAGATGAAAAAAGGTGCTTCATTGTGGGAGGCATCTGGCTGGATGAAGAACATCACCTTTATCGGGAACTCCATGCAGTGACAGTGTTTCCACTCTGGTATGAGAACACTGATGGATGAGTGGGCTGACAAACTCGCAATCCCGACAGCCTCTTCTGCTTCAATTCCATGGACGCTCCACTAACTGGAATCACATGCTGACTCCAGTACTCCTATGTAAGCATTTTGATTGTGATTAAGAAAGACGCTGCTCGCAAACTCTCATCTGAATTTAACTGGCAATATTTCATTGTGTGCCAGAAAGAGTTTATTAAGCTTCCAGATCAAACAGGAGCTGACGTGTGGACGGGAAATCAATCCTGCTTTAATTAATGTCTTGCTTTTGAGAAGGGGAGGAGAGAATGCCACTCTCAATGGGAAAAATTGAAATTAACCCTCTTTGAAACTCCTCCAAAAGCAGAGTTTTTGGTAGAAGTCCAGCCATTGCAGGTTTGGGGAAGGAAGTCTAAATCCTGGCACTGGTGCCCTGGCTCTCTGTGTCCTGGGTACACTCACTCCCCACAGAGGAAACTCTCAGGGCACCAGTGAGCAGGTGATCCTGTGGAGCTACTGTGCCAACCTGTGCCTGTGGTTTGTTTGTGATTTCTTTTGTTTGGGTGCAGACTGGAGGCTGCAGAAGTCACTAAAGTGGCTCTGTGCACTCAGCCTCTGTTTTGCTGGTCATTCACAGCTTGTGAATGTCACCTTCAGAGAGCAAACACAGCCACTGCCTGGGCAGGGATGGGATTTCAGTTCTACCTGAGCTGTACCAGGTTATACTGGAGGTTTATACTGACACTGTGTTTTCCTGTCAGGTTTTACACCAGAGAGAGTGACATTTGCATGACTTTGAGGATCTTTGTCCTGTCAAATCCGTTCTCTATGTCTGTTAAACCATTTTTAAGCACTGCCTTTTACTGTTCAGGCTGGATTTTAAGAGTTTGAGTATAGGAAGCACTGGCAGCCTACAACTGCTGGGTCCCAGATTCTTCCATTCTGGACACTCCCCAGGTGGGATAAGGGAGTGTCAGTCCCTGTCCCCAGGTGTTTCCCTACCCTGCTGCAGTTCCCCTTGGGTCAGGGCTGAGGTTCCCTGCTTGGCTTCAGAGGGAGGGGACCCTCTCCAGAGTGGAGGAGGACACTGGTGCAGTCTTTGGGGTGGCACTGGCTGTCCCTCCCCACCAGAGCTGTGTGTCTCCTTTTCCATAAGCAGGAGACTTTAGGTGACAATGTCCTCAGGGAGTAGTGTGGTCCTGTGTGCACACCTCCCTTCTATATGGCTCAGCTGAAACATGTCCCTGTCATTCCTCTTGCCCCAGCTCCAGCAGTCCTCCTTCTCCCCATGGCTGTTAATGGAGCTGCATGACAGCAGCTCTATGGAAGTACCACGTTTATAAAAATCCATGTAGTGCTCTTTCTAAAATATTGAAAATACAAGAAATCTTCCTTGTCCAGGAAAGAACAGTAACGACAGGCCACAAAGTGTTTATGTTGGGTGGATTTTGAGCTGAGTGTTTTGGATTAGACAGAGGGCTTCATAATGAACTGAGAACATGAATTTATTGCCTGGATATGAGTGCCTGTTTTCCTCTGTGGTCCAGTGACAAATGAATTGCACTGAAATCCAAGATAACTGCTTTGGCTACTGCTGGGCTGATCGTCACAGGTGGGCAGCATTGAAAACTAAATTCCACCCTGAGATGCTGATTCTGCAGCCAACTGTGGAGTTTTACAGTCCATTTGTTAAAGCCCCT
The DNA here is from genome assembly GCA_035583235.1 of Hafferia zeledoni. Taxonomy (NCBI): domain Eukaryota; kingdom Metazoa; phylum Chordata; class Aves; order Passeriformes; family Thamnophilidae; genus Hafferia; species Hafferia zeledoni. The sequence continues at coordinate 18,064,260 of JAWWEV010000029.1, read as the reverse complement.
TTTAAAAACTCTAAAACAAATGTATTTTGCTTCTCTACTTTGATCCATTTTTCATGAGAAATAAAATACAAATGTTATTCCTCTCCCCAAAGTAAAAGGTGCTCAGAAAGAAACTGTTTTAATCAGGAGAGAAAGTTTTAGAAACAAAGTTTTAAAAATACAGTATTTTTTCTTCCTTTCTTAAGGAAAGGGAACAGCAGGGCACAGATAAGGTTGGATGGGTCAGAGAAAACCAAACATTTCCAGACCAGTGAAACTGAACCTGTAATTGCTGTGTCTGCATCCTTTCCAAGACTGTTCCACGTTAAATTTCGAGGTGTGTGAGGCTGCTGTAGCCATCACTGTAGGTAATAGTCAATAAGAAAAACAATTTTACTCCATATGTTTTCAGAGTAATTTTGACCTGTTTTGTTGGTTTTTTTTCTTTCCTTTCCTTTTTTTTTTTTTTGATGTATGGCTAGGGGTCATTCCAGTCTAGTTGTTTTATATATATTTAAGTATGAAATGAATTCATCATGAAATGGTTCAACACGTCCAATTATTTTAATGGGATACTAGTTTTGACCTCATTGGAGCACAGCCTGGGAACTGAAAAGTAGCCAAGCTCTTTAGTGACCCCCTTACAAACCTCATTCTGGGTTTGCACGTGATTGCTCAGGCTAAAGAAGAGATCACGGTATCAATTCATCCTGACAGCCTGTGTCTCTGATGCTTAATTTCATTAATAAAGGAACATTTGTGGAGAGCGTTCAGGATTGTGTGGGGCTGCTGCTGTGGCAGGAAGTTAATCATCTTGAAATAAATGATTGCTTCAGGGCATCTGGGGAGAGTGGCAGTAGGAGGAGGATGTTTGGACTCCAAGAGCCTGTCTCCATGTTCTCTGCTGGTGTATGGGTGAGTGTCAGGCTGGTCATGCAGTGCTGCCCTTGGTGTGGAAGTGCAAGGTACTATAGATCTCCTCTGAGTGTGCTAAAATCAAGTAGTGGGATGGAGACTATAAATTTTGTCAAGTTTGGTGGTTGCCTTCTATCTTTCTTCTGGTTTCCATTCTCTGTTCTGTCTACAATTGAATAGAAACTCCTCGATAGCCTGAATTCCTGACCATCTTCTTGAATCATGGAATCCCAGAATGGTTTGGGTTGGAAGGGAAATTCAAACTTGTTACACCCCCTTGCCTTGGGCAGGGATACCTTCCAATAGATCAGGTTGCTCCCAGCCCTGCCTAACCTGGTCTTGGAAACTTCCAGGGATGGGGCAGCCACAGCTTCTCTGGGCAACCTGTGCCAGGGCCTGCCCACCCTCACAGGGGAGAATTTTGTAGTAATTCTCTCCAACGTACATAAAAGGCACAGAGTTGTGCATCTGCTCCTGGGTCGTGGCTGTTCCTGAATGAGGAAACACCTTGGGAGAGGAATGGAGGTAGGAAGGATGAACCCAGCAGGGAACTACAATTTTGGTAGACAGCAAAACTGTCTCACAGGCAAAGGAGGAAAACCCCAGTAGGCTGATTGTGGGATCTGTGAAGCCAGCGAGCAGGCAGGGTGGGAGGCAGACTCAGCTGAGAATTAGCTACTTTTCTGCCCATTTAGAAGGAAGAATTGCAGCCGAGTACATGATTTTAGCACCAGGGTGTAGCGTAGGGAGATTTTCATCCAAGCATCTGATCCAGCCCTATTTGCTTTATGAGATCTGACAGGAACCCCACATAAAATCTGATGGCTTCAGGCAGGTGATTAGTGTAAGCACAGCACATAATTAGTGAAGATGTTTATCGTGCAAATTAATGGAAAGGAAAGCTTTACTTGTGCACATTAAATTGAAGTGTTTGTGTGGGTATAGATGTGCAAGGAATTATTTTCTTATATATGTGTGCAATGAATACCATTTATCTTATATATATGGGCAATGAATTCAATTTCTTTATGTGCAATGAATTCCAGCATTTTTTTCCTGCCTGCCCTGGGGTGTGGATGCACATCCTCCCCACACTGCCGTGGGGTTGGATCTGCTTGTTGCTGTGATGAAGTGGCATTAGGATTTCCAGCATCTGTTTTCTGGTGATACAGTTATTCTAGTCTTCTTTGCACCTCACGAGGCTTGTCCCTGTCCCCCCCTGCTCCATTCTTGGGATGGTGGATCTCAACACCATGATAAGGCACCGCTGGGTGTGGAGGAGCAAGTGCTGCTGATCCAAGCAGCACTCCCAGCTCTTCCACTCTGAGATTAAACTTTCAAGTATGCCCAAAGCTATTTTTGTATTTTATCTTATTTTGCATTGAAAAATAGTGGGGGGAGGAAATTTGGAGAAACTTGATGTGTGGGGTGTGTGTTTATAATCCATTCAGGGGTTGACCCTTCTTATCTTGCACATGCTTTGCCTTGGGAGTCAAGAATATTTTATTAGTTCTTAGGGTTTTATACACTTCCAAATGAAGTCTCTGTACTGGAAAGCTGCTATCCAAGCACACTGCTTATATCATCTCTGTTAATGTTTGCTCCAGAAAAGGAAGGTACTGAAAAAATGAAATTCAGAATGAAATGTAAGAAATGTGACAATAAACTCTTTGACCAGAAAAGTTATTTTTTAATTTCTTCATTCCCTGGTGATAAAGTCATACCCAAAATAACTGCTCCAGACAGAATTTTGGCCGTGACTCAGACAACTGCAGGGAACTCTTTAAAAAGTTGAAGGATGTAGCTATTCCTGTTGATTTTAGGGGAATGGACTTGGAGGAAGGCATAATGATACAGTTGGATAAATAATGGAAAAAATTTTGGGCAGAGTTAGGTATGGAATTCTGAAACTGTAAATCTGGTCTGTATCCTACTGGTCTTTTTCTTTCTCTTCTTCCCAAGGCTCCTTAGTCCTTCACCATCTGCATCCTTATTTCCTTTAATTCTGTTTCCAGATTCCTTGGTTTCACAGTAGCTGCTGAGCACCCTGCAATTGCTTATCAGTCTGTTAATAAGCAGAGTAAGGTCTGCTCAGTCCTCACTGCCATAGGTTGTGGTTCCTGCAGGGACTGGAGGAGTCACTGGGTGGTTTAGTGAATTAGCTCAGATGCTCACTCTGCATTCTGGAGCCTGGGGAATCTGAACTCATCCTGCAGAAACTGACTGCAAATCGGATTGATACGAAGGGCTCGCTGGGGAGGAGCAGGGAGGCAACTGCATCCAAACTGCTGATGCTCTGACAGCAGCTGCCGTCTTTCCACCAGCTCAGTGGTCCCTGGGGCTTTTGCAGGGAGCAGGGCCAGGAAAGACATGTTGTAATATCGTGGCTGCAAATGAGTCCTGCAGGAGCCACAGCACAGGCAGTGCTGGCTCTGGGCACACAGATTCATTGGTGTCCAGCCATGTGTACCAACTTACACCAGCAATGAGTGAGGCTGTCGAGGCCTTGCAGAAAACCAGGACAATTTATCAGATCTCCAGCCTAAAGTCTTTCCTTGCCTGGTTCCCAAGAGAATGAGCATTTTCTTAGGGAGGAAAAAAAAATAAATTGGAAGTAGAAGCTCTGGTTGGCTCCATCCCTCACTGTGGAAGAGGCTCATCTCAGCTCAGGGTTATGTGGTCCCATGTGCTCTCTTCCTCCATTCTGTGTTTTCAGGAACTATAAATATAGTTTTCATGTCACATAAGCTGCTCTGTTGTTCTGCTTGCTCCTGGATGCTGCCCCAAGCCCTGCTTTCACTCCTCTCACTCCTCTTTGTACTGCCTCTACACACCAGTCCTGACTGAAGTGTATTGTCCCTATCAGGTTGCTTTTTTTTTTTTTTTTAACTAGAACAACTTCCTATTATGAAATCAGTGAGCCGACTTTATGAATTCTTTGTGGTATACAACAGGGAAGACACTCTGCTGCAAAGTCAGAACTGGGATGCAGTATGCAGGCTTAGTTTGCTGAGGATGCACTTTTTCATTTTTATTTTTTCCCTTTCTTCTGTCTTTCTTGTAATCATCTTGCTATGAAGGAGGTGTTGTCAGGGATTGTTTTTCTCTTTCTGTATTTTGAAAGGAGAATCAAGACAGTGCTGTGTTTTGATGATTTTTCTGGTGTACTATGGGCACCCTGGGGCTCTTGCTCCACTGGCTGCTCCTGGTCCTAACTGATTTTGCTGCTGGTAGCACTGTGGAAGAGCCCAGTGAAATCAGATGTGGGACTGGGAATCCCTTCATTTTGTGAGCCTTTATGCCAACATTTAATCTCTAATGGCCACCGCTGGGCACAGTCTCCTCCATGAAGTGCTGCCTTAGCTCAGTGTGCACCAGCATAAAGCTGTGCTGAGTCCTGGGTGTCTGACCCTCGGGGAGCATCAGCAGTGCCCTTCTGCCTCTGGAACCACACCTACAGGAGGGAGATGCTTTGTACTGCATATCACAGATGCAGCTGGCAGGATTTTGGGTTCCTGGGTCCTCAGTCTGGTTGGTAGTCCCCATGAGGACATGAGCTGTGTGTGACTGTGCTCGCTGGCGGTCTCTGAGCTGTGGGTCTCCAGCGCCAGTGACAGCAAACAGCACCTCAGCAGCAAAGCTCAGCTGGTGTATGTGGGAGGTGTCCCTGGGGTGCTGGTGCCTGGTCCCACCAGAGTCCCCTGGCCCCGTGGGCACTGGGGTGGGTTGTTTTCCACCCGGCTGCACTGCTCTTGCTCTATTACATGGTCCCTTGCCTCTGAGCTTGAGTTATTGCCTACATGCATGGGTAGAGCCTTTGGAAAAAAACTGAGCATGTAATTAAGGGAGTCAGTGTATTTTACGGGGATAGTGACTAAAGGAAACAGCTTTTCACTTTAGGATTTGTGAGCGCCTGTCAAAAGAGATTTGCGGTGGAGGGAGGTCAGTTGGGAAAAGAGCTGCTGCCAGAGGAATTCTGACTTCCCTCTCAAATGGATGTAATTGTGTTCATTGGAAATACAACTTTTTACAGATGCCATGCATATGGATGGGCTTGGTGTGCTCAGGGCACGCGCTGCCTGCACGGCAAATCTGAGACCAAAACGCCTGAAACCAAACCCACAGAGCTTCCTGAGGAGAGGCAGAGTCACGCAGAGCCAGAAGCTTTGGTACCAGCTCTGACACTTGGGGTGAGAGCAAACCTCCCCTGCTTAGAAGTGTGGACTGGGAGCCTGCAGACTGCAGGAGAGTGGGATGTGCCGCAGCGTTAGGAGGTCAGGGCACAGATGTGTGGGCCACCTGGGGTCCAGCAACGGCAGAAAGAGTAAGTGGGAAAGGCAGAAAATCATTGGTGATGTCTCAGTTGAGCTCATGGCTGAGAGTAACCAGCAACACATGCAGCAAGTCTGACACCATTCCCTGCTTGTCTCCTTGAACAAGGGGGTCTTTGCTATTCCTGCTTCAGTCCCAGCATTGTTGATTCTGCTGCTATTTTTTTCTAAAGTGTCCTGAGGTATATTTAGACTGATTTGATATTGTTCCCATAGGGGAATGTCACACCAAACGATGGCTGGAGAGCAGAGCCTGGTGTCTGCCAGCTGCTCCTGGTAGCCTGCTGTGGTTTAAGATCTTCTGGAACAAGTCCTGGATCATGAGTTGGTTTTCAGAGCCTTGCACTGGTTTTCTCTCCTTCATGTGCATTAGCAAAATGCTGTGAGGTGATCAGGTCTTTGTAGCTGCCTTTAAACAAACAAACAAATTGGCTAATTTAGCAATGAAGGGGCTGAAGGGACTTTCATGTCCTTTTGTGAAAGCCACATAGAAACAAGCAGCAGTGGCTGGTTTAAATCAAAAGTAGTGTTTACTTTTGAGCAGATTTGCTGACATTTATCTCCAATGGCAGACACAGAGACAAATAAAGATATATGGATAAACAAAGATGAGGTAAAATAAGGGGTTTACTGAATACTTGGGAGGTTGTGCTCTGCAAGTACCTAAAGAAGTGGCATATTAATGTATCCTACTTGTTTTCCAGTAAGTCATTAGTCGCTTAAGTGAAGTTGTTCATGCCAGTTTTCCCTTTCATTAAATATTCATGTTTACTAATGGAAATTGTCTTGACAAATTGGTCAAACTGAGCAGCTTATGAATTTATGCCATAGACTAAAAAAAGTTGTTTTGGAACTCCCAGTGAGCTGAAGTAATGCTTAAAATCATTAACACTTCATTGATTTTATAATTAAAAAATCCCTAGAATAAATAAAGCATCTTTTAAATGTAGCATGGCTGTTTATCTCATTGCTTAGTATTAATATTCACATTTTTTCCCTGAAAATATCCATGAACTTCTAAAGATGCTTTTCATTGCCAAGCCTTAGGATTCACTCCTTCCTCAGCAGATTTAACTGATGGTCATGATTGTCACTGTCTTCAAGGGGCTCTTCACTTTTGGTGTGTCACCCACCCAAGTGCCAGGGGATGCAGAGAACTTGGGTGGCAGCCAGGACCTGTCCTGGAGAGCTGACCCAGCGCTGTGGGCTGTGTGTGACGAGGTGGGGGCTGACTGGGGTGATGAGCTGCAGTCATGGGTGAGAACCTGCTCAGGACTGGGCAGCTGGATGACAGGATGAGATTGTGAAGGGGGAAGATGTGACCTGATATGTTGCTGTGCCCCATCACTTCATGAGGGGAGCGGAGACAGGGAAGGAAAGACTGGGATGGGACCCAAAAAGCCAAACCATGGCCGTGTGACTGGCACAGAGCCTGCATGTAATGGGCAGTGGGGCTGTGGGAAAATGAAGGATCCTGCCCTAAAAAGGCCCATACTGACTCTTAGTGACCCTTAGGTAACAGCAAAAAAATCTATCTGAGGCGTGGGTGTCTCTGGGAGGCCCTTGGTGTGGCGGTATGAGTATTCCATAGAGATAATTTCACTGGGAAACCAACTGCTGGAGCTCAGGCAAAATTAACACGGCCTGAGGCAGCAATAACAAGCATTAATTAACAGATCTCTATCTCCTCAGAGCATGTGTGTGTGGCCAAAGGCTTATGATAAAGTCAAATAGGGGTAATTTTTCATGGAGGCTAATTTAGCCCATTAACCAATAGCCCATAACTAGTTTCATGGAGACTAACACTTCAGCTCTCTGCCCCAAAGCTTGGCTGCTGGGGTGTCTCAAGGAGAGATAAGATCTTTCCAACAGACACCACAGTTTTTTTCTTTATTTTTATTTTCAGCTTATACTCATTTGATGATAATCATGCTGCTACTTAAACAAAGCAAACAAAGTCTTGAACACTGTGATGTCCTTGTGTCACTCAGACTTCACAACTGTGCCCTGTGCACCTTCCTGGTGTGTGTGGCCAGTGAGGATGACCTGCTCCTGTGGAGCTCCCCTGGGAGAACAGGAAGGAGGGCGATGCCAGTGGCTCCTGCTGGGGTGGGGACAGGGGGCTGCCAGCTCAGCTTTGGCAGCAGAAGCTGCTGATACTCTTCTTGTATGGCACCTGGAATGACAATTTATTTTCCAGTCTTCTGGAACAAATATGCCCTTGTTGGCCTTTCCCTGCACCCCACCAGACCTGGGAGTGCACTGAAAGGAGGCAGAGAAGGACAAGCAGTGGGAGGGCAGAATGTGTGTAACTCACTGAGTTCACATTTCCTGGGATAACAAGAGCATTTTGTCACCTTGATATTGATCTATTTTCTGCTCTAATTAGTTTCCATCTGCCTATAAAATACATTCTAGTGGTAAACTCTCAGAGCAGCAGCAAAGCCCCACTTGCCACAGACTATAACAAACCATCACAGGGGTGTTTAAACAGTCCATTTGCTTTTAGGACTTGTTGGTCAATATGACCCACGTGAAACCCATTGCACGTCCTGTTGTGAGAGGACTTGTAACTCCAGCGTATCCACGTACCCCAGCTGCCCATACAGCCACGAGATTAGTATCTCAAATGGGCAGGAAACTGTTTTTGAAAAACAATTTACTTTGATTCTGTGTAACATGATTAGAGGACAAAGCATTTTGCAGTAGATGTGGATGAATATTGTTCAGGATTTATTCTTGGGTATTTGATCAGATGGAGAACATGAACTTGTTTTACTGGCATGTGATATTTTCTGAATTTTTTGTTTGTTTGTTTTCCATGTGAATTATTTTTGCCTTCAAACACTTCTGTCTAGATTGGTTGATGGGGATCTACTGGATGTTCACAGCTTTTCCAAAGTTGCTGGCTCTGGCTGTGTAACCTACCTAGGAAGGTTTCCAAGGCAAAAATGTTAAAATTAAGCTCGGCATTAGGCTTTCATTTCTGGTACTTTATCACTGGGTTCGTCAGGATTTAGTCTTTTTGATCAAGCCAGGAGGCTCGAGATCCCACAAGGCTCAATATGTTCTTACTAACAAATGCTCATCAGTGTTCTATTCCTACAAATCATTCATAATCCCATGATTTGTCTTTTCTTCTGTCTTTCTACAGCTTTAGTAGATCTTTAGAGAAAGCACTTAGCTGAGCTTAGTTTAACAACAACAAACATTAAATAAAATTTATTCTGGATAGAAATGTGCCCCTGTTCAAAATCCAAGAAGATTTTATACAAATTTTCTCCTTTTTGCTGAGCTTTTCCTTTCAAAAGAAGGGAATTGTTCCTGGGAAGAGACTGCATAATCAAACCAGAGATTCCACACCTTGAAGGAGTCCATGATAAGAACATGATGAATTTGAAGTAGATGGCTCCTTAAAGCTGGGTGATGTGACCAAGTCAGAGTGCTCATTGGATGGCCTCGCCTGTTGGCGTTCTGCAATTTATGGTGACTTAGGATACCTAAATTAGGGACCTGCTCGCTCTCTACTGACCCCGTAGGGACCTGAATGATGTCAGCCTCCTGCTGAGGAGGCTGTTTCAGAGATGGCTGATACCTTGGTTTGCATTGTTTGGTTAAAATAGCCATCCCTGCCAGTCCCCAGCAGCTCCAGGCTCATCCTTGGCTCCCTGGTAACACCCAGCAGCTCCCACCTCCCCTGCTGGAGCTGCTCCACTGCTTCAGACTGGGTCTGAACTGAAATGTGGTGACCAGACAGCTCAAATCCTGCTCCCTTGAGTGCTTTCACCTGATGGCTACAAGAGTTAATCTATTTCAACAGTGACATGATCAACATTTAACTTTAAATCTTAAAAAAATCCTCCACTAAAATGCGTGAGTGTACAGGATAAGGAAGGGGGAATTTCCCTCTGGATTGAGCCAGTAAATGTCAAAGTTACGTAAGGACTTTATCTGGAGTGAATCAGGACGAAAATGATATGAAATGTCTCAAATGTCATCTGCTTTCAATTCAGTCAGTGCTTTGAGACTGCAAGTGAGGAGTTGGGGGACAAGATCCAGACTGTAGCTGAGGACACAATGCCCTTGGAGAGGCTCAGCCCCGTGTCCTTGAGCCCAGCAGGACTGGCTCTGGAATGATGGGATGTGATTCTCCTTGGGTTTTATTTTGTATTGTTTGGTTTCATTTCATTTGCTGCTATTTTTTTTTTGTCTTTTAAGATAAGATGATATTTTGTTTCCTAACAGTAGTTGGCAACCTGAGCAACCAGATCTAGTGGAAGGTGTCCCTGCCTATGGCAAGGGGTGTGGAATGAGATGAGATTTAAGGTCTCTTTCAACCCAAGCCATTCTGAGATTCTGTGATTTTGTGATATTTAACAGTAGTTACAATGTGAGTAATAGAGGTGCCAGAAACCCCTGGGTAGTTGCTTGAGTCTGAACTGTGCCCTTAACATGAGTGTTTTTATCACCAACAGGTAACTCAGGTGCTGGTGTACGATTGACAGGGTGGTGACTGAGGGCCATACACTCGCAGCCCTTGCTAACCAGGCAGTGCTGTTCCTATCAAGTAGTGTCTGAATCCGTGGCAGAAATGCTCTGTGCCCCAGGGAATTGGCTTTATGGCTGGGGAAGGGTGGCACGTGCTCCAGCGCCTGGAGGAACAGCTGCCTCTCCCTGTGCTTAAGGATCATTATGCACTGCTCTTTCATCCAGCAGAACTTTTATGTCTCACAAATTAAATTCCCGGGCAAAATAATTACATGGAAATGCTGCTGGGCTGTTATTCACGAGGGGCCAATTTTGTAGCCATTTGTTGGCATTTGAAAAGTCAAATTTCTTGCACTGTAACATATGCAACATATAGTTCAAAAACAGAACATGAAAGGCTCCAATCGAGTCAGCAGATGTAAATTTTGAAGAGAGCTGGACATCAGAGAAAAAAGAAATTATCCAAGTTGAGACGAATGATAATTTGATTTCAGCTGTGCTTTGTGCCCGAGTGTCACTGGATTCCTGGAGTCTCATGCTCCACCCTGACAAGTGTTTTTCTGGATGTATTTTCCGGCTGGAATCCTGCCTGTGCAGCTGATTTAAGGCTCCCTTCCCTGCCCTCACCAGGGGTGCAGCAGGATGTTCATTGCCAGCCTCATGGCTCACTGTTGCTATTGATAGGTAATGAGTGATTTTATACACGGTTTTGCATCCATAAGGATTACAATTAGAAATAATGCCATAGAAATCATCTCCACTGTTTGGAGTACCTAAGTGGTGTCTGCCATTCAGTTTGAAGTTTCATGGGATTTTCCAGGTATATGGACTGGTATTTTGAACAAACACCTGAAGAAAAACAGTCAGTACCTTTCAGGTAAAAACAGTTTGGCCTCCGCTGTACTTGTCATTGTGGGAATGCCCAGAAAGGCCATTCTGTTATTTAAACTATTCCACCATGCTGTGTGAAGCTTCAGAAATACACAGGGAGCTGGCAAGACATGCTTGTCACTATTAACACTATATAATTTTATTGGTACATGGGTGTATGATATACCCAATGTGATAATTCTTCATGGTATAAGTAGTTTTTCCTGCATTAATACAGGGTGATTCCCCCGTGTGTGACCTTCACAACTAGCCAAAAGTGGAACCCTCCAACAGTGCTCTGTTCCTGAGGGGTGGCAGCTTGGTTTCACAGTCCCTGTGGGGGCTTTGTCAAATCTCCTGTGGAAACTCAATTTTTTTGCTCCTGCAAACTTATGAGTAGATGTTACAAGCCAGGATACTCCCTGACAATGTGGTGACAGTCACCCCTCTGGTTTTAGCAGCTGTTCCTGCCGTGGGAATGTGCAGGGGTTTTAGTGGCAGATGATGTGTGGGATTCCCTGTGCCCCTGGTGAGGGGGCACCTGCCTGTGGTCCTGATCTGGAGGCTTCTCCCATCCCAGTGCCCCAGGCAAGTACAGCAGCTCCCTCAGGCTGATCCCTGCTCCTGCTTTTGCCGTGTGTAAATGAAGATTAAAGAGCCGTGTCTGTCCTTGCCTCTCACCTGATGCTATCTCAAAATAAAGTTTCTGTTAACGGGGACCTCCCCACACTCTTGTTTTCTCTCCTGGAGCTCCTGGAAAAACAATTGATATAAACCCTGCCATCTCCATGTATGACAGATGACTAATGAGCTGTAATTGCTCCTCAGCCCTACAGGAAGCTAACTTCAGGAGGAGTTGAGGATTATCCAGCTGTATGTCCCCGGGAGGTTGTTATTGTAGGAAATTAATTAGTTTAGACCTATTAGAAATATATAAGGAGAGCTGAGGATTGGTAGGGCAGAGACAGAGCAATGTGGTTGTTAAAAAATGGTAAAGACTGAGTGAAAAGGGTAATTTTAAGTTAAAATTGCTTCTTTCTCCTTTGAGGTTTTACTGTTCTGAAAATAGAATTCTATGTTGAAGTGTTTTAAGGCAAACAGCTTTATTCTCCTCTCCTCTTGAACACAGTGTGTGTAGGTGGAGATGCAGGTGACCTGTGTGCCATCCTGCTGAGTTGCCCAGGGATGAGCAGAGTCCTCTCCTGGTTGCCTCCCTGGCACTGGCTGTGAGCAGACACAGAGAGGAGAAGCCAGGGAGACCCTGTGCAACCCCTCAAATAATCACACACCTCCAGCTGGTTTAAGCTCTTGAAACTTGCAGTGTAAGACAAATCTTTTGCATTTAGCCTCCTTTGTGGATTTGGCCTCTTGTGGATTTGTCCAGTCTCCTTTACTTTTTAGTAATGTGAAATCTAACCATGTTTTTAGGTGGTTGGGATGGAATACAGCAGTTTATTGGGCTGTTGGATCATTAGCTCAGTGTGTAACTGAGTGAGGTTTCTCCTCCAGGCAGGAGCAGTGTTATTCCCCAGGCTTAGCTGGCAGATGTTGCCAATGATAGAGAAATTTTAAAAATATTTGTTAAATTTCTTTTGCCCTTGTAGACTGAACACGAGTGGGCCACCAGCACTTGTCTGTGTGTGGTCCTGCAGGATTTTGTGGGGCAGGCTGCTCTTGTTGGCTGCTGGAACCAACTACAGTTGGCCAGAAAGTGCAGAGGTCACAGAAATCCCTGGGGCAAGAGTGCCTTCCCAGTGGTTTCTATCCCTCCACCTGTAACACAGAATGTGTTTTCTGCTCTTGGGTGGGAAAGCAACACTCAGCAAAACACCTTAAGTGTAAGTTTGGATCAGCTATTGGAAGGAAATTCTTCCCTGTGAGGGTGGTGAGGCCCTTGCACAGGTTGCCCAGAGAAGCTGTGGCTGCCCCATCCCTGGAAGTGTTCCAGGCCAGGCTGGATGGGGCTTGGAGCAACCTGGTCTAGTGGAAGGTGTCCCTGCAAGGGGTGTAAATAAGATGATATTTAAGATCTCTTCCAACCCAAACATTCTATGATTATATGTTTTGCCTTGCTAATGAAGGACCATGGTGCCTCTGCTCGTCCCTGCAAAATGTTGGGAAAACAGTGAAAAATATTACTCATAATTATTTTCAGAGTGTTTGTATGTGTGGTATAATGTATGTTGCTCAAAGAAAATAATCTCCAAAATATTAAAACCCACTGCTGCTGGTGAATTTCCCATTGCCATCCATCAGTGAAAATTTGCTCCCTGATGGGGGTGTGGTGCTGGTGGCTTTCCACTCTCCAGAGGGGAACACCTGCCTTGAGGAAAATCCCACCCCCTGCAAATGGTACAGCATTGCCAAAATATTTCTACCCTGCATTTCTCATTTTGGCCAAGGTCAAGGGCAGCACCTTCACATCTCTGTCTGGGCTGAACAGGAACCCGGGCTCTCTCTCATCCTGCCCTTAGCGGGTCCAGGCCCAGCCCTTGGCTCTGCCCTTGGCACCCCACAAAGCTGAACAGGGGGTGAATGGGCTGGTCTGAACCTGCTCCCTGGGAACCCTCTCTCACCCTGCTCCCTGCAAATAATCTACCTTCAAAGGAGGGGCAAAGAAAGAAGATGAAAGGAGGATCCCACTGGCAGCAGCTGGTCAGTGAATCCAGCTTGGTTTTGTGCTCTTTGGAAACAACTTCCATTTTCATCCTTTAAATTATGAGGAGGAGAACTTGGACAAATGCAAAATGTGGCTGGATGGGGTGCTCAGGTTCCTGCACCGAGTGCAGCTATGCCAAGAATAATAGGCTTTGGGGTTGTTTATGTTTCTGTAGGAGATTTAAGCAGCATGCTCAGGAGGGGTTTATCTTCGTGAAGGGGGGAGGTAGGCTCTGAAATGGATTTTCATGCTCAGAGCTTCCAAACACAAGCACTGTGCAGCTCTCTGTTTGTTTTGCAAATCCTTATCATCCCACAGTTATTGCTTGTGAAGTGGAGCAAAAAATGAAACCCAGTGAGGGCTGAATGGCAGGACTTGAGTTTCTCTTCTGGCTTAGCTGTTGTGTTCTGGAAAGACACACATGTGCCTCCAAAGCCTCGGAATTGGGTATCTACACAGAGTAATTAGTTTGCAACTTTAGCTTTCTAGGAGCTCAGTGTAGTGCATTTCTGCTAGGTGTGATTTGTTTACAGACACCTTGTTTCTTGGGGTCTTCAAAATAATTTCATGTATCAATATTTTATTATGCGGTAACAGAATTGTCATAAAAACACAGAATAGTTTGAGTTGGAAAGGACCTTAAAGCTCATCCAGTTCCAACCCCCTGCCATGGACACCTTCCACTAGACCAGGCTGCTCAGAGCCCTGTCCAACCTGGCCCTAAACACTTCCAGGGATGGGGCAGCCACAGCTTCTCTGGGCAACCTGTGCCAGGGCCTCACCGCCCTCAGAGGGAAGATTTTTTTTTTTAATATCCAATCTAACTATGCCCTCTCCTCTCTGTTTTTGCTTTTCTTTGATTTATTTAAGGTAAAAGAAGAAGCAGCAGCAATCTGCTACTTATTAAATGTCATAACAAAGCTCACCTGGTTAAAGCTGAACTGAGGGGTGGAAGGAGGGGTGGTGTTGGTGTGTGAGTGACTTGAACTTGCTGTCAAACACCCCTTATCTAATTGCTGTCAAAGAGCTGCAGTTGCTGTTGGCAGGCTTTCAGGTTTAGGCAGAAAACGAAGATCTGAATCCAGCTTGACAGAGGAGCTGGTGGTTGTGGGGTAGTCCTGTCATGGGTGGCCTGTGCCCTGGGCTGGCTCTGCAGGCTGGTGCTGCCCTGGCTGTGGCAGCACCTTGCTGAGCTCCTGCATCCCATTCTGCAGTGTGGCTGGTCCTGGCCTCTGGTCATGGGACTGCTCTTGAGCACCTCAGTAGGAGAGGTTTGAGTTGTTCCCCTTTCTCTTGTTTTGTGCATGGGCACCTGCAGGAGAGGGCAGGGAAGAGCCTTCACAGAGCCTGGCCAAGGTGCTCTGGTCCTGAACCTACAGTTCTAGAGATAATACGGAAGTAGAAATAGGACAACGCACATTCAAAGTGAACATTTGATCTGCAAGGTTTTTGGGTTTTGTTTTTCCCAGAATGTGTATTTTGTTTTTTGTTTCTTAGATGTGTTGAGTAGAACCATTTTGTGGGTAATTGAATCACAATACATAATAACAGTACAATTTTACCTGCAGTTTAAGTTCCACTGTAGTGTCATTCTTGACTGAAAATGTGCCTGAATGTTTTCTTCCCTGTTCTGTTTATCACATTCCACCCTATTATGTGATTTCTGCCTATTTAGGGGTCCATGTCCTTCCTTCAGCATCAGCTGATGCCCCTCTTCTTGGCCAGGAGGAGACACAGCACCACCAGGTTAAATTCTTCAAGTACAGTGTATCAGACTTAGCAAATTAGGACGTTCATATATGGACACTGCTTGGATGTTTGGAAAAAGGTGCATTTAGCAGGGGAGACAAGAGGGTTTCTGCTCCCTCAACTGACAAGGCTGCAGCCCACATTAGGGAACCTGAGGTTCAGGTGCAATTCTAAAGCTTGGGTGTTTAAGAATGAGAAGAAAACACTAATTACCAGAAAAGCCTTCCCAGCTTTGCTGATTTGGAGTCGAGGGTTGGTTGGGTGTGTGTTTTTAGGAAGCTGAGAGTGGCACAGAAGAGCCTTTGGGCTGTGGGGGCCTGGGGCACTATTTCTCAATAGAACATCTCCTTTGCAGGACAAGGGGGATTTCTGATTTTGCCAATAAAAGGTTACATTTGTCTAACAAAGACAAAAAATATATTCTGTTTATAAAGTGACTCAAGGCATCCATGGAATACATGTAAATTGGCTTGAAAGTAGGTCAGCGTGGCTTTGCAGAGTTTGTGCAGTTTGATGTGTTTGTGTGTGAATTCAGCCCCAGAACTGTAAGTGCTTACAGGGAGAGTGCTGCGCTGCACGGGCTCCTCGGCGTGATCACTGGGCTTTAATCTCTCCAAGCTGGTGAGTCTGGGGAGAGCTTAATTAGAGTCAGTGGAAGTAAATCTGGAAAACACCAGTGTGTGGAACGCCTGGACTGCTCCTCGTGCTCTGGCCTGCCAGCCCGCCTCCTCCTCGCCATATGCTGTTTCCTTTTCTGATTGACAACAGCACTAGAAAGTTAATGAACTCGGGGATACTTTGTGTGTGTGGGTTAAGCTGAGCCTGGGCTCATGGTCGCATACTATGGAGCACAGCCTGGGGGCAGGTGCTGGGCGGGGGAGCTCTTGGTGAGGGACTCTATGGGTCTACAAGACCCTCCTTGCAGGGACCCTGGCTGGAGGTGCCCCACTGCCTGTTCCCTGGTTCCCTGTGCCAGCAAACCTCTGACCACAGCACAGCCCCGTTGGATGAAGGCTCTGCCCACCACACAGGGTCCTGGAACAGCCATTTGCAGACATTCTCATTCCATGTTCAAGTCCTTTCCCAGTGCCAGATCAATTATTGTTTGCTGAGTATTGCGATTATGGGCAGCAAGGCTGAATGAAGAATGTCCACAGCCTGGTGCTCTCTGGCTTTGCATGTGGCTGCCGGGGTCCCAGGGTGACCCTGCTCATCTCAAGGGCAGGTTCAGGAGTCTGGCTGAGCCCTTGTCGAGGAGCTATGCATGTCCCTGGCCTCTCAGGTGGTCCTCAGCTTATTGAGTGGCCCCTGGCCTCTCGAGTGTCTTGCTTATCTTGCTGCTCCCAAACCTGAGCTGAGGCTCATGCTCTCAGAGGGTCAGGCTAGTGCTTGTGCCCTCAGACAGAAGAACATCCTGCTCCAAGGCTTTGCCAATGCCACTCTCTCATCTGTGATTGATGTTCTCAGTGTCTGGATTGTTAGTGGAGGTCCTTGAGCAAGACACAAGCAGGACGATGGGACTGAGTGAGGGGATGGGAATGCGAAGAGGGGAACACTGGTCCTTAGGGCAGGGGCTGGGAACAACAGCATAGTGACAAGCAGGAGATCATGCACAAGAGATTTTTCTCTCTCTTAGACTAGGAAAAGATGAAAGGTGCACAGGGAAGAAAGGCTGAGAAGTGAGACTTCTCCAGCAGCAGCACTGTTCACACAAAGTGCCTCAGACAGAAAAGCCTCTTTGCCCGCCCCTTCTTCCCCTTCATCTCCCAGCACCAGGCAGTAAATTACCCTGCTCTTTTTATCACTGATTATTGAGTGGTTGGGTAAGATGGAGTCAAATTATTTGCATGTTCAAAGAGAGAAGATAAAACTAGACTGCAGCATATTTTACGGCTTTTATAAAATGTTGCTGTATGTTGTTGAAGTAGATGGAGAGGCACCACCAGTGCTCCAGGGCAGAGCTCCTCTCTGGGAACCTGCTGCTGAATTAATGTGAGAGGAGTCAGTAGAAAGCAGGAATGTGCAGTTAAGAGTTGGAAAAATAAATGTTTTATATTTATATTTGGACTGCCGAGTAAGAAAGGCACCTGATAAAAGAAATCTAAGTCTAGTGCAGCCTTAAGGTTGTATATTTAGCATTTATAACTCAAATTTGGGCAGTTGCTCATTAGAAACAAGGAGGATAAAGTCTCTGGAAAACAGGACAAGCAGGAAAGGCAAGGAAAACAAACAGTTCAAACAGTGTGGGGGTTTGAGTATGCGTGTGGATTTTTAAGCTAAAGTTTTAAATGTGTTTTTCAAAGGACAAGGATCTGCTGTGGGACCAACACCTTCTTAGTCTTGTTGTCAGCTGTCAGCTGTAATTATTTCATGTGTCCATCTGCTCCAGGGCTGGTTTGTGCACAGACTGAGATGTCTGTACACTGCACTGCTCCTGTGCAGGAGCACGTCAGCACTTCCAGCACAGTTACTTTGGACCTCGGCTTTGCTGAAGTGAGGAAAGCCAGGCATTGATAAAACAAATAACCCAATTTCCTCTGTATTAAGCACCCTAAATAAAGTCCAGGTGAGTATTAAGGTTTTTTTCCTGCCCCTTCTGTGGCAGGAGTGGTGGCTCCTGTCACTGCTGGCCAGGTCTGTGTTTGTGGGACTCTGTGTCCTGCTGACACCTGGCACTATTGGGACCCTCCTGACTGACCCCTTAGGTTGTGCTGTGGGGAACAGGGATCTCCTGACCCAAAGATGAGATGGCAGTGAGGTCAGCATATCCTGGCAGGGCAGTCCTGCAGCTCCAGGCCATCCAGCTCTGGTCTGGCCCAATGGTGATGGACTTACCCACAGCTGCACATTAAAAGCTCCTGAATGAGTGAGCCCAGCTTCTGTTGTGGACTAACCTGTCAGTGTTATTTACACATCTGTGAGATGTGCCATGGCTCTGAGTCTGCCATGACTCCTTTCATTAAAAACCTACCTCAAGATACCTTGGGGGGGTTTTCCCCCTTGATTATTCATGACTTTGACATTTCTGGTTGACTTGCCTCAAGCTTCACTCGGGTTTCGGGGAAGCAAATTCTTGTGTCTCTGTACAGAGATTTCATCATGTTATATTCAACATACCTGCCCTGAATTGCAGCTGGGTGCTTATGGTGATGTCAGGTAAGAGCTGCTTGACACCCTGCCAGGTGTTTGTTGTTAGAGCTGATCTCTGTAAAAGCTTCACTTCAAGGTTGTGGTCTGTAACATTGCTTTGTGCTTTGAGGGGCAGGTGTCTACCAGGGCCACCAAGATGATTAGAGGTATGAAGCAACTCTGATATGAGGAAAGGCTGAAAGAACTAGGACCATTCAGCCTGGAGAAAAGAAGACTCTCCACTATCTGTGGAGGTGTGGCCTTCCAGTACCTGAAAGGGCTACAAGAAAGGTGGAGAGAGACTATTTACAAGAGCCTGGAGTGACAGGACAAGGGGGAATGGCTTCATGCTGCTAGAGGGAAGGGTTAGAAGGGATATTGGAAAGAAATTCTTCCCTGGGAGGGTGGTGAGGCCCTGGCACAGGTTGCCCAGAGAAGCTGTGGTTGCCCCATCCCTGGAAGTGTCCAAGGCCAGGCTGGACAGGGCTTGGAGCAACCTGGTCTAGTGGAGGATGTTCCTGCCCATGGCAGGGGATGGAATTGGATGAGCTTTAAGGTCTCTTCCAACCCAAATCATTTGATGCTTCTGTGATTCTTGTGTCTTGGGGAGCTTATGGAGCCCCAAGTTTTCTGCACCTATAAACTGTTGCCTGAATGGGTCCCTTATTGCTCTCTCATATGCCTCTTTCTCCAGAACAACACAAAGCAAATATTTTGCATCTAATAAGATACCTAAGTTCAATATTTGTTGTCTGACTATCATCATATTTCCGAATATCATCATAACTGAATATCATCACACTTCATCTACTGTCGGCACCATGAAGAATAAAATAATGTTATTTTGCAGTTTAACTGGAAATTGTTTGGAATATCATATCTAGAAATAACTTGGTATTGTAATTAATATGGAGATATATTATGTAAAATATATACATGAACATATAAATATAATGTGAGTGTCTTGCCATTACATAGGCAGCTGCTTGGCTGTACATACAAATGGGTTGTATGATTATGTGTACCTACAAATTCATGACAGCTGCAACATGCTTGTTTCAGGAAAGAAGAATTGGAATTTAAATGCTGGAGAAAATATGCAAATGCCTAAAAACCAGGAAAAAATCAAATTGCTTTGCAGGCTGAAAACAGCTGTGGAGCCCATGGTGCTTTTCTTACCCAGGCACACAAAGGAGCCACCCAACCTGCTCTGCAGGAATTGTTAAGACAAATATGTCTTGGTTTTGTTTTCAGTTCTAAACGAACAGTCTCCCCATCTGCATATCTAAATTCTCTGGTGCTGTTGCAGGAATGTGGCTGCTGCCATGGGAGGCTGGTGTGAATTGCTGAGGATCTGCCACATTGCATTATGCATTTTTGTTGTTGTTTTAATGAATAAATTCCAGAGAAGGCAATCAGTAATTAGCTGCAATATGGCACCATTGGGGAGCAGTGAGGAGATGTTAACTCAATCTGAAGGACCCATCTGTAGAACTTCCAAAACTGCAGCCCAGTCATCACCACACACTGGAGGGAATCGTTGGCAGCGTTTCAGTGTGTTATTTGCCAGAAAAGGTTCCTTTGGAAGATAGGAATGAATTGGAAGCGTGGGGATTCACTGTGATAGACCTGCCACAGGTAGGTAGTGTGGGGACAAGAAGCAGCTCAATATGTTGGAGTCTGGGGTTTGAATACATGAAAAAAATTCCAAGCATATGCTAAACTATTCTCCGCATGAATAGCAGTTTCTAATTTGCTTGACACATTTCTAATCAACCTGGCAGCTTCTCCCTTCATAATTAACATCTTCATTTTGTTGCTTTGTAGAGGTAGAATGTCTATCCTGGCTTGAAGGACTCAGCCTCTTTGTTTCAGGTGTGGGAAGAGGAGCCAAACTCAAGGGTGGGAGGATGCTCTGAGGGTCCAAGAGAGCATCCTGTGATGGGAGGATGCTCCTGAGGACCATCCTGCTGGGGTGAGCCCTGCTCGCAGGCAAGCTGGACTCCCCTGGGGCACATCCCCACAGTGCCTGTGTTGGCAAGTGCTCACACATGGAGTCAGCAATGGATGGGAAGAATAAGTTGTGTTTGTTGATGATATGACAAGTGAAGCTCAGTTTGGAAAATGTGTATCTAAATAGACACTGTGCTTTTTAGTGTGAGTATTGCTGCTTGAATATAAATTATTGCTGGTTGATTCAGCTTGTAAAACTGCACCATAAACACAGGGTTTGGGCTCTTATGCTGAGGCAGGCAAGGGACCCACAGGTATTGTGGCACCTTCGACAGTGAGGTTTTGTCCCTTGAGACACATTTGTATGCACAGGTGGTCAACTCTGAGATATTTGCACATGTACAGGCATAGGAATGCAAACATGGCATTTGTAAAAGTATTTGTAAGTGTATCATGATTATCCTTATAAACTGAAATACACATACTGTTCCTGGGTAATGGCTTTTAAATCTCATTTGCAGAAAGCAAACTCTTTTGAGGGGTCTGCTCCTTGTCTATGGTAGCTTTGCCAGCTGAGAAGTGAACCCTGGTTTGGCCACGGATGTGAGTGGTGAACAGGTGGGTGCTGCTCTGGCAGCCTGGGACACCAACCTGCTGGGGCACCAGCTTGCCTCTGATGGCTGAGACCTTCCCAGCTTTGAGGGTAGGCACATGCAATTTCTCTTGTGATCTTGAAGCCATTTAGCACACAGGGAGATCAGCTCTCAGGAGAGCAACATGCCTCAAGTGCTGGGTTACCCTGCACTCCCCTGGGTAGCAGATATTGAGCTTTGGGCAATAGAGTATCTCTGCCCCACAGCTCGTCCCAGTCTATGACCCTGGAGTCCTGGCTGGAGCCCCTCCACAGTGACTGCTTCCCAACATGCACAGCCCTGACCCACCTTGTCGGAGTCTGTGGCCACTCAGAACTGAAGAGCTGATGTGAAGGGGGTGGGTGCAGCACAGGGGGAATTTCTGGGTGGGGACCCCCATCCTCAGTGTCCATTAGCCATGGATGAAACTTCCCACTGACAGTCCCAGCCCTGTGCTACCTCACAGCAGAGGAAGTGGCTGCATGAATTATCCCCAGAATACAAAAGCTATATTCCTCCCCCAGCTCCTCCTGCCTCCATGACCCAGTTACCGGCTCAGCACATGCAGAAAGCCACAGGAGGGAAAAACAGATTTCTATTCAATAAGAGAAGTTGATTACTATTTTAAGCCCCTTATCATATAGAAGCCTTTCAAGCTCAAACACCCTACTCATTTCTAACAGTGAGGTAACTATAAAGGCTTCTCCCTTCCCATCCTGTGGTTTGACAGTACTGGAGTTTCAGGCAATTAAAATACTTGTGTGTGTCTCCAGTGTACCTGCTGTAGTCTCTGTGTTCTCAGTATCTGTTCACACTTGAAACAGCAACTTATCTTGTTTGGAGGAGGCTTTAAAGGTTGTTTTACCTAATTGGTGCAAGGTGAATATTTCAGATGGATTAATTTAATTAAATGACAGCTGAGTTACTGCCTTGCTTTGGGACAGAGGCAAGGAAAGCCCCAGTGCTGGTAACTTGTGCAGATAAAATGCATGCTCTTTTCTCTGTGCTTTAGAAGGAAGCTGCAGCCTTTCCCTGAGCACTCCCTGGGCAGGTTACAAATATGGTGGAGATGCCAGTCTTTGGCTTCTTGAACGCTCTGATGTGGAGTGAGTGTGTGGCCCTGACATGGTCCCTAAGGACCCTGATGCTGCCAGGAGGTTGTGGGGGCTCTGCCACTGCTCTCTGAGGCTGGGCAGCAGCTTTTAGGCTGCCCTGAGGAGTGCAGGAAAGGAGCTTGAGATGAGGGCTTGGGATCCTTTGGGGCTGAGAGACTAAATTTTTAGAGGTCTTGGTTAGGCAGAGCTCCTAGACGTGCCCCAGTTCCAGCTCTTCTCTGAAAGCTGTGCAAAGTTAGGTCAGGCTTCAGTTAAAGGTGAAGGCAAAACTCTTTCTCTCCTGGTTCTTCAGCACATGTGTAAAATGTGAGCAATGCTTCGATTTTTGATTAAAGGAAATATATTTCATGCTCAAGTAACCCCAGATAGCAGGGCCTTTACTGAGTTACACGGGGGCTTAGGATGGAGCAAAACTTCAGATCCAGGCATAAGCCTGAACTCTGTGGTCAACTGCATGGTGTAAACCGAGGCCACGATGGGTCTGGGGACCGCTGAGAGCAGCTCTGATGCTGCAGCTCAGTCTCCTCCTTTGCATCAACCTTGGTTTTGAGTTGCAAACTAGACTTAGAAGGGAGAGAAGTTCACTTTAAGCTGAATTTATTTTTTTCCTCTGAGTACTTAACAAAAGCTCTTCGGGTAATGGATGTATCACCATGGGACAACTGGAGCATGTGGTTACTTGGCTGAAGGTTGGTCCCCTCTGAGGACAGTGAGGGTGAGCACCCACAGGCTCCAGCTGAGCTCAGCCCCCTCCTGGGGAACAGGGCCCCAGGTGGGCAGTGCTGAACCCCCACCACAACTGCAGAACCCGAGTCCCAAAGGAATGACTGATGGATCCAGTGGCAGCCTGGAGGCCTGGAGATGCTGTCTCAGGGACAGGCACCAGCCAGTGACTGGGCACAGGAATCCAAAATGGCAACTGTGGTTCAATTTGAATAGAGAATTCGTGCAAAGAAAATGGGAGGAAAGGCCCCTCAGTCCCACAGCACTGCTCCCATTGCCTTTCATTGTTCCCAGAGAATCAAAGCGATTTCCAGTTGCTCTTGCTTTCCCAAATGTGCTGCTGGGGATATTTACAACTGAATAAACATATAATCTTCCCTGCAAGCTCTATTTGTGTTTTGTTCTCTCCAGTGGCTGCACATCTGTTCTATCAGCAGTCACTGCATGTGGAGCAGAGGGCAGAGTGATGTCACTGTGTTCAGCCAGAAATGGAGAGCAGGACCCTGGACTAGGAGAAAGTAGACTGCATTTTTGGCACAGTGTTGCTGATGGGAATGGCTTGGGAGCTAGAACACAATTTACAAAATATGCCAAGGAATGAAGGGTTCTTTTTCATTTTCCAGTGCTCCCACCCATCAGCTGAAATCTCTGCTACCCTGCCCTCCCTAGAACTATGTAGGGGAGGGACCCCTCACCCAAGCAGCTCTCCTTGCAGAGGCTCTCCTTTGGGAGCAGCATAACACAGGAATCTCTGCCTGGAGAAAAGGGTTCTGTGCATCTGCCAGTGTGTGACACACTCAGCAAGTGACAGCAGGAATGGTTGGGATGCATTTGGCATTTCCTGATGTGCTTTGAAAGCTGTGTACAAATTCAAATCAGAGAAAGCAACAGGCCCAGGTGCATAATACTAATTTTATATTACAATTTCATTCAGATAAATTACTCCTGTGAGTTCCTAATAAAAGCAGATGTTGGCTTGTGTCAGAATTAGTGAACAATTCTGGTAACAGGAGCAGCTATTTTTAGTTTGGTGTTATTGCAGTTCAGCCTCACATCAAGTTGTATTAAACTTGGAAGACACAAATAGGATCCATGGGTATTTGCTTGCTTCAGAGTATTCCAAAGCCTTCTCCTCTGCTTGGCAGGGTGGGTGGGATGAGGGGGTGGCTGGGGACAGGTTATTTGTCAAGTCTCAAGCAGCACTTGTCACTCGGTGTGCTTGTAGTTGGTGTGGAAACATTAATTAGGGGAGGGAGCTCAAGCCAAGTAACAAGCACAGAAAAAGGCCACCAAGGACATGGATTAAGGAGCCTTCCCTGCAGGAAATATCTCCCACTACTGGAGAAGTGGTTTGGATGTACAGGAGGGTGGGTGGCAGCCCTGGGGGCTGAGAGGGCTCACTGGGGCAGATGATCTCTGTGGAAGGAGATGAGTTGTTCCCTGTGTGTCAGCATCATCCTTTGGATATGGCTGGAGCTGAAGGAGGAAACTGAAGAAGTTGAGGGCTGGGTCCTGTGTCAGGAGGGATGGATGGTGAGACACAGCACCATCCATCATGTGTCATTCCCAGTTGTCTTTGTCATAGAAACCCAGAATAGTTGGGGTTGGAAGAGACCTTAAAGCCTGTCTCACTCCAGCCCCCTGCCATGGGCAGGGACACCTTCCACTAGACCAGGTTGCTCCAAGTCCCATCCAACCTGGCATTGAACACTTTCAGGGATGGGGCAGCCACAGCTTCTCTGGGCAACCTGTGCTGTGCCTCACCACCCTCTCAGGGAAGAATTTCTTACCCATATCCAATCTGACCCTGCCCTCTGGCAGTGGGAAGTCCATCCCTCCTTGTCCTTCTAATATATTCAACATATATTTGAATTTATTCCCATGCAATGTGAAGTCTTTGCAAAGGTAGTTCTCTGTGGATTATGGGATTCAGGGTGCTGTGTGGGAAGCACAGTTTACCTAATGAAGTCCTGAGCTGTTCCAGACTACAGCAGCTTTTTGGAAACTTCGTTTCATATCCCAGCAGTTACCATTTGGAATTATATTTTATAAAGTTTCATTTTCTCCGGAAACAACTTAAGTGAGGGGGAAATGCAGTGTAAACACAGAAAACCCCATGTTTCCCACATTAGTTTAGAGCACAGAGAATAAGTTTTGTAATGATTCTTGAGTTTTGTAAGGTTTTCAATTTCACTGACACCCTTTTTCAAAATTTTAGATTTTATCAACTAATAGTTGCTTTGACATTAAGGGTGCTGCTACAAACAATTTAATCTATTTATACCATTTTTTGTCTTTGTGGAAAAAGTTTTATTTCAGCTCCTCATTATCTGAAAGTGATTTGCAGAAAAACTGCTATTAGGAAAATGAGGCTGATGGCACTTGGGGTGAGCTGAATGCGCTGTTAAGCAAATCAGAAATTAGTGTAAATTTCTTTCATTTGACTTCATTTGCTGCAGATCAAATTTGATACTAATGATAAAACACAGATCAAGTTTTTAAAAATATTGAGGAGTTTCTGTGCAATGAATCTGAAGTGTCAAGAGAAAACTTTGGCTATTTTATTTTTTTCTGACCTAAATTGGAATAATTTTAATAATTCTATTATCTCTTCAAACCAAGGTGCAGTCTTGTCTGAAAAGAAATATGAGAAGCTGCTGCTGGCTAGCACAATAGCAATAAATAGATAATGCAGAAGGGAGAAAAAATTCAGGAAGATATGAGACCTCCCAAGAACATTCCTGAGGCATCGCTACTTGGAGGCTCCCTCAAAGGGGTTTGGTGGCAGCAGTAGCCTCCATTGGAACTCTTTTGCCTCAGAAACCAATATTGTGTTTGCAAGGTAAGTGTTCATTTTGTATTTTCTCAAAAGCTTTTCAGGTCTGCTGTGCTAAGCCAGGAGTAAGCCCTGATAGATTTGTTAGTGCTGCCTCAGCTCCATTCTCTTCATCCAAAGTCAGCCAGAGTGACAGCAGGTTCACAGAAGATCTGATTTATCTCATGAGGTCCTAACTGTCTTGGATGCTCTGGGAAATACTGGGACATGCTGAGGAGCTGATGAGAAGCCAGGGTGAGTACTTGGGAGATACATGGATGAGTAGTACTAAAGTCCCAAATCCCTCCTACAACTGGACCTGAGAGAAAGGGAGTCCACGTGGGAGATGAAACAGGACACGTGGTTCAGAAAAGGCTGAAAGCAAAGCAGAAGACAATGTTCATGCTCACTGCCTCCTCACCAGACACAGCCAAGTGTTGAGGGGCTGCTTCATCTTAGTTTCCTTCCCATCGTTCCATCAGATGTGATCGAACAGGAATTCTTCTATCTTCTCCCTCAGTGTATAACAAAATGTATTTCGATTTGAGAATGGGATGCAATTTTAACTAGAATAGTAGAAAGCATGTCACTCGTTTAACAGTCGTAAAATTAGAAGGAAAGAAAACCCCTAAGAGACAGGAAAATAGCTGCTATTAAAGTGATAGAATAATCTTACCCCGCAATGGTATTCTGCAGTTGAAGCAGCTCTCTGCAGCCGGTGTCTGTCAAACCCTATCAGGATGGAAGGTGACATTATGAAGTCTCCAGATATATTTTCATGTCATTTAGCTGATTTGTGTCATTTGATAAATTGCATGTTTGTAAAATCAATGTTCCTCACTGTGTTTATTCTTGTGCTTTGGCAATGTCACAGTTCTGTACTAGAGACAACAGCAGTCATTTGTAAGAGCTGTCACTTCACAAGATCTTACCCCCTTCTGATAAAATCCCTTGTTCATTGTCCAGCAGACCTGGTATAAAAATGAATGAGATCCGTGAGGGTACATGAAGTGAGTTTTTAATTTTGCTTAATAGCATTTCTGTTATTTTTTAAAATGTGAGATAAGAAAGAGAATGAAATCCCAGTGAGAGGTGAAGGCATAAGTTCTTGTTCTCTTGCTCACAGCATTTAGAGCAGGGAAGATGTCTTAGTTCCTGGTCTGATGGGCAGAGCTCAGCCCCAGAGTGCTTGGGCTAAGCAGCTCACAGGTGACAAGATCCAGTCCAGCCCTCACCCCACAGTGCTCCCCATCTCCTCCCGAGGCCAAGGATGGGCAGTTGAGTTGAACTCATGGGTCCAGGGAATATTCAGCAGTGGTGAGATGGACCCATGGTACTTGGGTGCTGAGATGAGGTCTGGACCCGCATTTGCAGGAAGGACTCTGTGATTGTGCCAGGCTCTCCAGTGTAGTGGTAAGTGGGCATTTACACACTGCAGATGAATGCCATTACTAATCCTGTGAAGGTTTAGATAAGCTTGTAAAATAAACTGGCTTAGAAAGGAACTTTTAACAGTCCTATTTTAGCTGCAGATGCAAAGTTCAATGGCTTTCCTGATGACCCAACATAATGCCTGTGTTGTTTAGTAAAAAAATCCCCATGAAAATGCAGCTTAAAAGCAAATTCCTAAAGACTTGTATCATGTATTGTGTTTGATCACAGATAACATGTATTAAGTAATAATAGTGTGCAGCTCTGGGCTGGCTGATTTTCAACACACCAGTGATGTATGAAGGATTTTAACAGCATCACTTGAGCTATGCTGCATAGTCAAGACCTCATCTACTGAAGAAAAACCCCATCCATTTAAATAGTCCAAATGAATAGATTTGGTCCCTTATTGTAATTTAACTCAAGTTTTCAAATGTGTCTTTGTTATTCCAAAAAGGGAGAACAGTATGAATAACTCCAAAATGTGACATTGCATAATTAAACATATTTCTGGCTGTATCCATCTATCTAGCTGTCTATCAAACCCCACAGCTTTCCTTCCCTGGAACAGCAGAAGGCTGGCAGTGCTTTCCACGCCAACGTGTTGGAAACCTTGGCTAGTCCCCTGTGATTGTAAGCTGGTGGGTGGGAGGGAAGGCACAACAAATTTGGTACTGTGGCTTTACTGCCAGAGAACTGAAGAAGATGAAGTTTATCAGCCCACTTTTGGGCAAAATAACTTAAAGATATTGAGAAGAAGTGAATTAAAATTCATCATCCTGACCCTGCTCTTGCAGGGAGGTGTTTCCCATCCCTAAAGCCAAGCTCTCCTATCAGCTCTTGGACCTGGAGTATCAAGGATATAAATCAAATCCATATGATGAAGAAACATCACATGGGAAACACAGACTTTGAGAGAAATTTTAATGGTAGGTTAAATTCTGGTTCCAAAACTGAGAGTTAAGTGAAAGTACGATGTAATTCTGGATTACAGGTGTTGAGTGCAGAGCAATTACACTTGCCTACCTGTGTATATCCCTTAGCCTCTTCTGGGGCCCTCCTCACCACACCAGGGCTGGAGAGATGGAGATGATTCAAAGAGCAGATAAAATGGTTAAAGCTGGGATAGGATTTATAAGGAAATATAAAAGAATTAAGTATGTATCGCCTGGCTAAACTAAGACTTAAGGGGAACTATTTATGAGCATTTCAGGGCTACAAATACCAAGGACTGGAATGTCCATTCAGTACATGCCAGGCAGAATTGCTAAGAGTAATGAGATGATACTCAGAAAAAGTAAATTTTCAAATTCTGGTGACATCACATAGTCAGGTTTAGGTATAAGGGAAAACTAAACTCTAACAGCATGGAGATGACAGGGATGTCTGAGATCTGTGAAGACCCTTTTGGTCTCCAGTTTCTCAGTTCCCAGAGTCCTTCCATTAGATGGACTCTGTAACCCTTGCAGAAAGGTAGCCAGCTTTCCCTTCCCTGCTGGTATGGGAATTCTGAGTTAAATCCACCTGCTTAAGGACTACAGCAAATGGAGACCAGGCTGAAAGATTGTAGTGGATTTAGTGTGGCTTTTTTTTTTTTTCTGAAGCCAGTGAGATTTTACCATTGAATTCTAAGGTTCTTGAATTAAATGTGCTGTGAGGCCTCCCTTAATGGCAGCAGTTTGAATTTTTCCCCTCTCTCTTTCCTTAAATCTCTTCATGACCATGCAGAAGCCTTGATGCACTTTTCCCATGGACTCTTCTCATGTCTCCAGGCCAATGCTGGTGCAGAGACCCCACTCTAAGTGCCCAGGTGTGCTGGAGAACGTGGGCAGGTGCCCCAGCACTGCCCTACCCATGGGCAGGAGCAGTGTCCTGCCTACCAGCCTGGGCCAAGGAAATGGCTGGGCAAGAAAGATCTGCACTGTGAGAGAGAGGACTGGGGGGGAGGCAGAATGAGGTTCTTGCTGGAAACAGCTCTACACAGCTGATTTTTGATATATTCCTGTTGTCTTTACAAAAATGAAGCTCC
Organism: Hafferia zeledoni; assembly: GCA_035583235.1. Classification (NCBI taxonomy): domain Eukaryota; kingdom Metazoa; phylum Chordata; class Aves; order Passeriformes; family Thamnophilidae; genus Hafferia; species Hafferia zeledoni. Next base: position 18,035,442 of record JAWWEV010000029.1, on the reverse strand, counting down.
TGCACCTGACAGAATTATCAGTAAATTACTTTGGTTCCAGGGTTTTGGTGCCATTTTTCCTGAGCTGCCTATGAAAGGAATGGTGAATCTTTCCATGCCCAGTGCGAGGTGCTGAGATCCAAATCTGTCCTGGAAATAGCCTCTCTGACAGCCCTTTTATTGGCAATGGAGCTGTTTAAATGAGAAGCCTGTGCAGGAGATGAACCGGCTGCCCCCTGTGATGCCAAGCGGGAGCTGATGGATTCTGCACGGACAACCAGGTGACCCCTCTGCCATCCACCCTCATTATGCTCCTGTCAGATGTTCAATTAGAGTGACAGGGTCCCAAATTCCCAAAGATCTCTGTTTAGTCTTAGAAGATTAAAGGGTGGCAACTATTTTCAATATGATTATCATCATTATCTCTGGGAGATTTTATACTTCAGAAGTCAAAGTCATAATAGCCCAGCTCACTGCAATTATTTGCAAATTGCCTTAATGTATTTTCCAAAAGCTCTTTTGGCACTTTGCAATTTATTTATTTGCTAAGCCAATAACACATTAAAATGCTAAAATGTCTCAGAACTTCTGTGAAGTCAGTCTGGTGGGAACTTGAATGGACTTTGCCAACATCCCCTTTACCCACAAGCAACCCCATCCATTTTTTTGTTAAAAAACTGTTTCTTGTGATGCTCTCACTGGTAACAAACTTTGAAGGATTCCTTTTTGTTGTTGTTGTTGTTGAAATTGAAGGGAATTTGTTAATGTTACATTGACTCCCTGTGCTGGTGGAAATGCTTAAGAAAATATAGACTTAAACCAACCTAAGAAAATATTCAGACACTCAGAAAAATGCTGTTTCTAAAAAAATGAAACCTTTTTCTAGAGACATGTTTTAAAGAAGAATTCTTGGTGTTCCAAGGGATGGAAATAGTCCAATATTGGAAAGCGGTGTAGGGGTGACCCATCAGTGGGCTCCAGTTTCTCTCTTGAAGAAGCCAAGAGTCCCAGAAGAGTGACCAGGGTGGTTTTGGGCAGTTGATGAATGCAGCTGTTTGGATCCTAGCCACATCTATTCCTTTTCTTCTTGTCCTTAATGGTGAGTAGAGAGTACGGGACAATGTGCTCTGTGCATTAAATTGAAACTAACCCAAATAGCTTCTAAAACACGCTCAGCCAATTGTTCAAGAGTAATTTACAGACCAAGAGTTACGGTGCCATAATTGTGAATAATGAGGAAACCACGACAAAAATGGTAAATAGCTTGCAGACATTTTGGGAACAGAAAATGAGGCTAAATTCATTGAATAAATTAATTGCTATGGATTATTCTCTCAGCTTTAATCTGCCGCCTGCTGAAAAATGTCTGTGCAAATGGCAAAGCTGTTCCATAGCTTTCATTTAGAAATGGGGCTGCTTCCTGCTGAATAGAAGAGAGGCTGAAAGGGGGGTTGCTGTGTTATAATAGTGTATCTTGCTTGTAACACAATGTTCACCTTCATAGTTTTACCTGGCTTTTGGGATGGGGCAGTTTTATAATCCCATTTTATTAGTGAGCAGCAGATGGAGAGTCTGCAGGGAGGAGAGGTGGTTTTTTCCCAAGGCCACACATTGTCTCTTTGACAGAATCCAAGTTGGAACTTGGGATTTTGCAGTCCCTGGCTGATGCTTGCGATATTTTTCTGTTTGAAGACTTCTCCTTCCTGCAAAAACATCCATACTGGGGGATGAACAAAATAACCCTGAGCAGATTTGAGGGTTTGACAGTGAAAATGTAGAGAAAAAGAAGGAATGAGGAGCAACATCACCCAGTATATTTTAGAAGATCAGTTCTAGTAAAGAGGAATTATATTTTAAGAACTGGACAGATTGTCTCAGATTTACTGCCTTAGAGGACAGCAGTGAAGGTGAACATTTTTCTGTCAGGATTACAATTATCTGACAGGGTCTTACTGTTCCAGGAGAAATGACCCTGATTTAGAAAAGATCTGTTCATTTGTAAGCAGCTGTTGCTTTTTAATAGCACAGCACTTTCTTACTGCTATTAGTAGCAATAAAAATAAAACTACGGCCTATGTCTTTACTTGCATGAAGTTTGTGATTTAAAATGAAACTTGGAGAACCTTGTAGATCAATCCAGGGATTTTATAAGCTGCTAGTGATGATTTATGTGGATGTGAGACCACAAAACCCTCCCAGGTTCTGTGCACAAGCTCTTTGCCAGGTCTTAGCTCCTGGTAGCCTTTTCCTCTGGCCTCAAGCTGGCGGGGCCGTGTGCCTGCACGGGGCATCCTTGAGCTGGAAGTGTCTGGTGACAGCTTAGGACAAGCTCTTTGCTATTAATGGGGCTCAGGGTAGTGTGACTTGGCTCAGATTTATGCACTGTGAAGCCAATCCGTTGAGGAAGCTTTAGTGTTCCTCCCTGTGCTGGGTCTGACATCCCCTTGTGCAGCGATTTAGAGCCAGGCACTCCCCACACAGCAGCACTAAACAAATCCGTAAGTCGTTCCCCATTTAGCTCCCAGTCCAGAGTGAGCTGTAGTGCAGCTGCTGGCGGGGCTGTGAGGCAAAGCTGCTGCCAGGGAGTTTTGCTGAGTGGAGCACAGTTCCCACATCTGGCTTGCTCATATCCACTCAGTTTATCAAAATAGATTTTTCCCCTCCATTTGGTAAAGTTTAATAGAGCAGAACAAAGCTCCAAATGTTAACATTAACCATAAGGTGAGACATAGGGAGCTGCAGTTACCTCAGGCACAGGAAGCTCACCAGAGGAGCCCAAGCTCTGTGTGTGCCCTGGTTTGCTGCCTGGTGACAGAGGAAGGGGCTCCACACCAGCTCCCCTCTCCCCCTTGCTTGTACAGCGTTTGGTCCAGAAAATGCTGTGGTCTCCCTTCTGATTAGCTCTGTGGCAGCAGAGAGATACAAAATACTGACTTTCATAGAATCCCAGAATGGTTTGGCTTGGAAATGACCTTAAAGCTCATCCAGTTCCAACACCATGCCATGGACAAGGACACCTTTCACTAGACCACGTTGCTCCAAGCCCCGTCCAACCTCACCTTGAACATTTCCAGGGTTGGGGCATCCACAGCTTCTCTGGGCAACCTGTGTCAGAGACTCACCATGCTACCAGGGAGGAATTTCTTCCCAATATCCCATCTAACCCTGCCCTCTGGCAGCATGAAGCCATTCCCCTTGTCCTGTCCCTCCAGGACCTTGTCCAAAGTCCCTCTCCAACTCTCTTGGAGCCCCTTTAGGCACTGGAAGGAGCTCTGGGGTCTCCCTGGAGCCTTCTCTTCTCCAGGCTGAACAGCCACAGCTCTCCCAGTTTGGCTCCACAGCAGAGGGGCTCCAACTCTTGGAGTATCTTCTTGGCCTTCTCTGGACTCACTTCAGCAGCTCCACATCCTTCTCATGTTGTGGCCTCAGAGCTGGATGCAGTGCTCCAGTCAACCTTAATATAATGTTAGTTTTTTCTGCTGTTGACTTCTCCAGCATGTGCCTTTTGGTGCATCTTTTAGTTCTTGTTTGCTCGAAACACCTTTTCTGAGCTGCGGTTGCATTTCTGATGGTTTCTTCTCATACATGAACTGACCCAGCTGATTCCCCAGCACACTCTGACCCCACTGGTGAGGAAAGCCTGCTGTGTGAGGAGAACATCCCATGCTCTACACATGTGCGGGGATTGCAGTCAGTTTGCTGTTACATGAAATTCTTCATTCTCCTGTTGCTATTTCAAACATTAACGGAGACTCAAAAGTTCTGCCTTCCCCTGAAATGATACCAACATAAAGATATCAAAATACATGTCTTTTCTGGATGTGCCTGAAGCCATAAAATGGTTTATATACAAAATCAAAGTAAATAAATCAGAATCCTTTCCTTCCCATTTGGGAAGGTTAAAGCTCCAGCAGCAATGGCAGTGACACATCGTGCTCCATTTTGCAGACATAATGTCACTCTTTTATTTTAATATACAATGCAGTTCTCCCTAAATTACATTTTCTTCTTTTAATTTATTTGCATGAAAACGATGGCATGGCATAAATCATCTTGTGGAGGTTGCTGGCTTATTTGCATTTCAGAGGTTGGTTTTAACTTTGTATTAGAAAGGAATTGGCAACTGAGAAGCTCCGGGAGGCATTAACTTGCAGTGAATGGTGGTTCTCCAAAGGTGATGAATGACGTTCATTTGGCTTAGGACAAACAGCCTCAAGTTTGTGTCTCTCTAAAAAACTTGTCAGAGGCAATGACTGAAAGCCAGTGAGGGATGTTTTCATCCCAGGCATTAACTCCTCTTTGAAAAGCAGCATATTCAGGATGAGCATTTGGTCCCTGAAGTCAGGCTGCTTGGCGCTGTTCCTGCAATGAACATCTGCCCTGGGGAGGTCAGGTCACTTGCTCTCTGTCTTTCCAGAAAGGAGGTGGTTGGAGAAGTTCATGGCCTGGAGGATGGTTTGAGGACCTGCCCCTGCTCCAGAGAGGAGGATACTCACGGGAGTTGTGCCAGTGTTGCTGCCAGTGCTTGGTGCAGTTCTTCATTACAGTGCTTGTTTAATGGCACCTGATAGAGGGCAATTGGAAGCCTGGAAGGCTTTAATGAGTCTTCAGATGTCTATTTTCTGCTAAGAAATGTAATGAGAAGCTGTATCTTAAATTCAATACAGCATGGAATGCACAGGGAATGAAACAGTGGAGTAAAACACATTTTATTAGTGATGAACTGAGGCTGCACATGAAAGAACTCTTTAAATATCTGACACGTTAAATGCATTATGTTCCCTTCAGCAGAGAAGGAGTCAAAGGGATGGGGATGATGAACTGTGCTCATTAACCTGACTTGGCGGTGATGGGAGCGGTATTGACACCGAGGTTGTGCAGATTCAAAAGCGTTTACTGCCGGCATGGAGTTAGAGCCCTGCTCTGGCAAAATGTGGAATTACTTCACCCATTGATGCAAAGTCTGCAGCGAGAGGCTCATCTGCAGGTGAGCACAGCTCAGGAGCTGAAAGCAAAGCAGTGAAATGCACTCTTAGCAGTGGGGGCTGGAGAGCATCAAAGTCAGCCTTGCTGAATCCATGAGTGACAGGGACCTACTATTGAACAGGCACATAACCACAGCTCTCTAAAAACATGAAGAATTCGCATATTTCAGTATCAGAGAATCCCAGAATGGTTTGTATTGGAACGGACCTTACAGACCAACTTGTTCTATCCCCCTGCCATGGGCAGGGACACCTTTCATTAGACCAGGCGGCTCCAAGTCTTGTCCAGCCTGGTCTTGAACATTTCCAGGATGGAGCAGCCATAAATTCTTTGGGCAACCTGTGCCAGGGCCTCAGCAGCTTTTATTGTGTAACAAGTGATTTCATGTTGGAGAATTTTTTAGAGAGTGTCATTGCCCATTCTAAGCTAGAGCAGACATATTAGACTCAGAGCTGCAGGAACTCAGCAGTATCTGAATACGCTGGCCATATTTTAGACAAAAGCTCAATAGTCTACATGTCTCAATATTCTACATGTCGGTGGTTGTCTCCAAAAGTGATTCACAAGGTTGTCACAAAGTAAAGGATTCTGAAATTTGTAGGAGACAAACCTGAACACAGGCACTGAGTACTAATGTCAAAACCATCTGTCCATATGCCCAGGGAGATGCAGGACAATATAGCTCACCCTATAAACCAGTGCCCACGTCTGTTCTAACATAGCTATGTAGTTCATGGGTTACCTTAGAGCATTCATAGAGATGCAGGTGTTATTTTCCTGTTTTTCTAACTTATTTTTAAGGTAGAATTAATATTCACTGAATTGACGTAGATACATTTTTGTACTTTCTGCTGCCTGGGGCTATTGCACTTCAGTCTTTGATATGATCAGCTCTTGCAAACTCAGCTGGTTGGAGGTTGGCCAGTGCTTGGATTAACAGTTCACAGGAGTTTCATGTTGTTGTGAGGAATTGTTTGTGACTGAAGATGGCATTTTCTGTGATGAGTCAATGCTGAACAAATACCCTGCATGGAGCCAGGGAATGCCACCAGCTCCATCCGCAGAGGCTGCGTAAAATGCAGCTGTACGATCTGATTTCCAACAACTGCAGAATGGATGTCCTGGCCAACATCAAATGTGGGACCAACTCTGCACTCAGATCTCCCAGAGAATCTGTTATTACTTTCCCTCTCTCCTGGCCTGTTGCTGAAGTTTGATATGTGTGGCTACAGCATTTCAGAGAAGGATGGAGAAGGAGATCATGTCTGTGAGCAGGGGCACTTGTGGGAACCAACAGTTGCTTCTGTGGATTTCCAGTGTGTGTGTGCATGGTGGTGCAGGTACTAACCAGGTAACCATATAAATCTCTGTTAACTCCCACTGGAAAAGTGGCACAGTGGAACTCAACTTAGAAGGAATAAGACTTTTACAATGTTTATTTAAGGTACGAATATGAGTATATTTTAATCTAATGCAATGACAAAGTGGTTGTCATCCACCTAGTTTCACTTTTTCTATTTGCACTAAACTGTGAAGTTGCTTGAAAGTCACCTGCCTCTGGATTGTATTTAGAAGTATATTGGAAGGAAGAAGTTGCAGCTTATGAGGTCCAGTATTTCTTAGGGAAGAAATTCTTCCCAGTGAAGGTGGGGAGGTTTGCCCAGAGAAACTGTGGCTGCCCCATCCCTGGAAATGTTCAAGGCCAGGTTGGATGGGGCTTGGAGCAACCTGGGGTAGTGAAAGGCATCCCTGCCCATCCCAGAGTAGTGTGGAATTGAATGAACTTTAAGGTTCCTTTAAACCCAAACTATTCTACTGGTCTTTGATTTCTGTCTCATTCTGGTTAACCCAGTGTCCTGAAAGGACTTGGATTTGGCTTCAAGCCTCTTTAACAACAGGATAGTTAACGAATTGCCAAGCTAGACTTTAGCTGCTTGGACTGGAAGAAGCTGTACACCATGTCATGCAGAATCCTGCTTCTCTGGAGAAGGGTTGTGATGCACCTCAGCACAGAGGTGCTGGGTGGTGGATCCTTGAGCAGCTGGGAGGGAGATAGGGGAGTGCCCGGCCTAGGAGAGCAGGCTCCTGTGCCGGGAGATGTCCCTGTGTTAACGTGGAAAGGAGCTGCGGAGTGCTGGCCACGGGTGTTAAAGCCCTGTGCGACTCCTCCCACAGCGCTCTGCACGTGGTGTCTCGTTTGCCATTAGCAAGTGACCCCGTAATCACATCGCCCGGTAATCACTCACATGAGCAATCCATTGGCATCAGTGGGACTTGAGCTGCATCGTTGTAATTAAGCAAATAACTATCTAGTTGTTTAGCGTGGAAATGCTTCTAATTGATGTGTAAATGGAAGGCGTTTCTTCTCATTCATTAAAGGAAACGTGTGAATTATCACTGACTTAACACATTTAGAAAGGCAGATTTTAAGCAGCATAACTCAGTAAAAGGAAGGAATCTTTTCTCTGTGTGAGCGCACAGATTTTCCCTATTTTGAGCTTAATGAATGCCGGGCGCCTGAAATATCTTTGAAGCTTGAAAGTGGTACAGGTTGCCTAAAGAAAAGTTGGGGGTTTTTTTTAGAGCTTTTAAAACAATTTTATACTGCTTTCTGCTGATTTGGCTGTCTTGAATCTCAGCTGGCGTAGAGCAGAGTGGGGTGACAGCGAAGCCGTGTCTCCCGGGGTTCCCGCGATCGCAGGCATGCAAGGGGGGCTGAGCCCTGCCCGGGGACAGGGACCCGAGCTGAGGCTCCGCTGGAGCGGGGATTGGTCTTGGAGGGAGATGGCGATGTTTGTTTGGGTTTCTCACTTTCCCTGGGATGATGGAGAGCCCAGGGCAAATCCTGGTGTCATACGGGCTGTGTTAAAAAACGTTGAGTGGGTTTGGGAAGCAACAAAGTACTTCTAAGATAAAGAGGAAAGAAAGTGATGAAACAACAGCAAAAAACAGACCAAAATATTTATCAATACACATGGCACAGCTTCTCTGAAGCGCCCGCGTTTGTTTATTTAAGTAGCAGTGCTGGAATGCCGCTTTTGTCTCTTTACCCCTTTATTCCTGTTGTTAAATAAACAGTAAGGGCTTCCTTAATTAGGAAAACAGAAGTTTCAAAAAGAAGATGTTTCCTTGTCAAGGCATTCTCCTACACTTAGGAGATGGATGCCTTTTGGTAGATCTCTGATTTTTTTTTTTGGAAAAATTTTGTTCCAGCTGCAACTCCTGTATAATCTCCTGAGGAGCAGGATAGAGAGTTTAAAAACAAATCTCTGTAGTAACACAGGGAGAAACGCAACCTGATAACTCCTGACAGATTGATGGCTTCTTCCTTCATCTAAATCTTTATAGATTAACACGTCTGTTTTCTTTTCATGGCGTGTTTGCTAGCACTACATCATCAAACCTAATCTGTATGGGAAGTTATTTATCTGAGAGCTGTGGGGCATTTATACCATTCACTTGTCACCAAGAATAATGGAGAGGACAGGTAAGATAATTCCAGCTGTATTAAGGGTTGAGAGACAACTGTATGTGTTTTCATAATGGGACACTCAGAGTGAAGGATCTGAAATGTTTTGTAGCGTATTTGCTGAAAACAGACATTTTAAATGGTCGTCTTTTTCTTTTGCTCCTCTGTTTCACTGTTAAATGAGCGCACCTGGGGTTGCTCTGGGAAAAGGAGACATTAATAGCCACTTCGGGGTAACCCAAGGACTTGGAGAGAAAGATGTGAGGGTGCCTGAGGGTCTCCTGTTCACAGTGGTTTTCTTCAAGAAATCCCAAATTGTGGGTTCCCAGTTCCCCCTCCCTTGTAAACAGAAAACAGCCCTGAGCATGGAGAGGCATCTTTGGGCACAATCAGCACTGGGGAGTGATGCAGCATTTCCAGTAGCAAAGGTGGGTGATAACTGACCAGGGGCGTATTTCCAGCCCTGTCAAAGTGGCTGGTCTCCAAAGCCCTGTCCTGGTCCTTATCCTGTGGCAGCCCCTTTGCAGGCCAGACTCTGTTAGAAAACTGCTATTTTGTATTCAGGCACCAAAGGAGCCTTTCCTGTCGTCCTGCTGCTTTGCCAGATGTTCTCCATTTTCTTCCTGTGCACTGATTTTTCCTTTCTAAGCATCACTGTAGCGCCTTCACTGCCTTTCATCTCACTGATTTCACAGCACTCCCACCAGCATCAAGAGCACTTTGAATTCTGGTCTTGTCCTCCAGAGCTCTCACAATCACTTCCAGCTTACTGTCACCCACAAATTATATCAGTGTCTTCTCTGCTCCAACCCAGAGTGTAAGAAGGAGCAGGGGCACACTGAGGGTCTCCACTTCATCTGGCCTGTCAAGGCTATGCCAAGAACAGCTCTTGGGCTGGTGATGTACCTTATATGATAATTTTATTTAGGTTATGCTTTCCAAGTTTAACTTGTAGGCGTGTTCAAGGACTCGTGTCCAAACCTTGCTCTCTGTGACACGCTGTGTCTCACACGGCCTTGTCAATGGTCCTTTGCCCTCCATGCATTCTCTCCCCTCCCACCCCACCCCATGCTCTCCTCTCCCCTTACCAAATCCTCCTGAAGTTTAACTTTATTTTTTTATTATTTATTCTTGAGAAATTTATTAACTTACACTAGCTCTGTCTCCTGGGCCACCATCTAATCTTCTAGGCGATGACAACTTGATTGGTGAATAATAGATTCCAGTCTCTTTCCAGCTGCTGAAGGCAGCTGTAACTTCTAAATGCATTCCTGAGGATGGAACCAAGCTCGTCCTTCTCCAGGGATTTGTCTTTAATCAGCCCAGTTGCCTTTTCAATATTGAAAACTTTTCATTGTAATATGTAAAAAAACCCCAAAACAATAAAAGCCACCCCAACAACCTAGAAATGAGCCATTTACCTTGTATTAGTGTGTAGATTAGGGGCCCAATGTTTTGGGTGCTGCAGAAATCCTGTAAGTGGTATTTCCTGCTCTGGAAAATTTTAATATTAAGCAGGCAAAGTAGGCAACTGAAAGGGCTGAAAACAGACACACAAGGGGATTAACTGAATTGCTGAGACATAGATCAGTGTCATGATGGAGATTAAAAGTCAGTCTCTCTGAAATCCAGAACTGAAGTTTGCCATTGCTCTGATGACATTTTTTGGGTAGACTGGGGAAAATACAGAAAAATTAAACCGGTCCCTTGAAAACATTCCAAATAGAAAAATAACATGAAATGTGATTTTATTGTTTCAAAAATGGTGATTTTACAAATTCACTGAAATCCCAATAAGATCTCTCAGAACAGATTTTTCTGTTATTCTGTATTTATACTTTCAATGCAGAAAGTGGCTACTGATACACTTGTCTCATAATGTTACAAAAAAAATGCTTGGAGAAAGCTGAATTTCATCTTCCTCCATTACTGTGGATATAAGCAAAAAGTGGTTATGAATCACTTTTCTGTGATAGAAAGAATTTATTTGTCCATTTATTTTACTTGAGTGTCTGCTGGAATTGAAGTTCTTGATTAATGGCCTACAGGAGGTAGCGCTGGAGAAATTGGCTTTTGCAACTGCAGGGAAACTCTGTGGAGCTGGGGGGGTTGTGTGTAACAGGGACCCCAACCAGGGCTGGGGGTACAAACTGAGCAAATGCTCCTGGGCAGGACATCCTGTGGAGACAAGTGTCACTCGCTGCTGAGCAAAAGCAGCTCCTACCCTGGATGGATGTGGAAATGTGTCAGCTAAAGTTGTTTAACAACATGGTTGTCAGAAATAATCATTATAGTACTTCTGCTAGACATATAAACAGATCCAGTTTATGTGGAGGTCTTCACTACCATCATTTCACAGAAACTCCTCTCTCTAACAAAATAATGGAGCTAGTACAGTCCAAAGTTTTAGATAAAAATTAAATAGAGGCCAGGAGAACCTGGCAGGGGACATTGCACTGATTTTTGAGCAGGCTCACCCTGGACTGCCATGCCCTACCCCCAGCACTCTCTTGCACTTGGCTGCTACTGTTTTATTTTACCTCCTTTCTCATTTTTTTCCTTGCACAGCTTATCCTTTACCATTCAGGGTATAAATTCTCCCTTCTGCTGTTTCCTGACCTGCCCCTTACACTCATGGGCACAAAATGCGACAATGCCAGACAGGCACCTCCCTCCCATCCACATTCCTTTCTGCCTACGGAGCCGGGGTAGTCCTTTAAATAGCACCGTTTTCCTGCCTGAGTGGGTTTTCTGACATTAGCAGCCTTTGCAAGAGTGCTGCAATACTTTATAAATCATACATCATCCGACTGTTTGTCGTACACAGATTCCAACACCCTCATTTGTCGTCCTGTCGGTGGCTCTTCCCCAGCCTGTGCCAGGCACGTTGCTCATGGGACCGAGGCCAGGAAGGGATTTGTTCCCACTTACTGCCTCGATCTTTCTCTTTCCCCTCTTAACAGTTTCAGCATTACCAGTGTTACAAGGTGGTAAAAACGAAGTCTTACCTGTGTGGCAGATTCTACTGAAATAGATGAATATATTTTTGTGCAGAAAAAGTTGTTCAAATAAGCAAAACGTTTGTGTGGCTCTTGCAGAAGCACAGAATCTGACAGAATCATTTGAAATCCATGGGTTTATGTGAAAGTGGGTTGCTACTCACACGGGTGCTTCCCAGCTGTGCCCAGATCAAGACCACTGTGACCCACCTGCTGGAAGATGAGGCTCCCCCTCAGCATGGAGCAGGTTCCTCAGCCCTGTGCTCCAGCCCATGGCTCGCTGCAGCCGGAGGTGAGGGCTGACCCAGAAAGCAGGGATGTAGTGGTGGAAAATTTGCATAACGTGCAAAAAGATGCTGAAATTTCTCCTCTGCAGCCTGAGCTTGGTACTGCACCTGCAATTCGGTGGCCAAGGCACCCTCCTGAGCTCCTGGAGGACACGACTTGGGACCCTGGGTGAGAGAGGGGCAAGGGTGGGCTGTCCAGGGGGGATGTCCACAGAAGCGTTTCTGGGTCTAAATACTCCTTTCTCAGGCTGCCATCCTGCAGTAAAGTGTTTCTCTGCAGCAACTCTTTCTGTGGAAAAATGGTATTCACTTGAAAAACCAATTTGCCACTGAAAAAATGCCTTGACCTTACAAAATTCATTAATTCTGGAAGTTTGCTGGAAGTTGTTCCCTAAGTCCTGGGCCAGCTGAGTCTGTTGGGATTCTTCCTTTGACCTGAGTGGGAGTTCAAGCAAATCTTCTGTCACAAAAATAACTAGAATCAATACTCAGACTTCATCTTAGAGAATGGGAAGCATGATCATGTGGTAACTGCAATTTTCACTCCTGATCTACTTTTTACATCATCAGAACTGATGAAGCATTTTATGGGAGAAAAGAGAAAAACCAACAAATCAGAGAGTATTCCCCTAGGCTGATGAGTGCATGTGGTGTGATAAACTGCTGTTATTAACCTCAGCTGGGGGTAAAAAATGGCTTCAGAGAAGAAAAAAAGGCCCTGAAAACAACCCCCAACCTCTTGGAAAAATTTCTTGAGCATGAAAGCAAAATAATGGCACTTGTTCCATGAAGCTTTGTGTGTAATGGTTCAAAACACTGCCAGGCACTGAGTGAGGTTTTGGGTGCAAATACTTTTCTATATTAAAAATACCACAACACACCAAAGTATTAAAATGAAGTTATTTGCAGTAAGTAACAAGTTACTCGTTTGCATGTCTCTGTTGGTAGAGGAGTGGTGACAGTGGCTGGAGAGAAACTGCAGCAAGGCTGTCCAGGAGAGGTGCTTATGGGATGCTGCCATGGCTGGGTATATATAATAAATTCAATCTTAAATCGATCTACAGTATCAATAATGAAGCACTTCTTAATGGAATTTCGACTGGTCAAGTATCAAGGCAGATTGCACAGCCTGGAGAGAAAGGAAAGGAACAACTTCTCTCATTGCGTAAGTTCATTGCAGATCATGAATAAATCATTCTCTCTCGTTGGCAACTGTTACATTCTGCTCTAAGATTTCTGAAGTAACTCCCTTCTAATTTAACTTGTACCTGAAGTTTCAAAGAGCCTCATCCTCTAAAGAAAAGGCACCTAATTTAGGTGCTGCTCTTAACTTTTAATATAAGAGCAGAATAATAGAATAATAAGAGTCTAGAACTGTGGAATCATTTTGGTTTGAAAGGACCTTTAAGATTCTCAAGTCCAAGTGTTAACTGTTAGGGCCCCTTCATTTTGTCTGTGCACAGACTGGATGGAGGTTTGTGCCAGTGTCTGAGATCTCTCATTCACCTTCCCAGCTGAGATCCAATTGCATTTCAAGGCCATGGGAAAATGACTTTTGCTGCTCCTTCCATTTCATATTCATTCATCATTTCCATATGGTAACTACATAGAGTTGTGCCATGTGTTATTCAGTGCAGCCACACAAAAAGCTGCTAAAGTTAAAAATCGATTTTTTTCTTCTCAGAACCAGAAACTAGAGCTGTTTCTTGTCACGCTTCAAGAGAGTGAAAAGTAGCACTGGCTCAAACCTGTGGGCTGTAGTTTTCCCATTCCTCATATGTCCTTGAGATTTCTGAAAGTTTTCTTGCTCATATTGGATTGCAAGTGTGAGTTTTGAAGATTTTCTTGGGAAAACAAACCAAAAAAAAGGTAGTTGATGTAGAGCCAATTACTCTTAATGTGAGGTCATGAGCATGTTTCAGTAAGTTGATTCTTTTTTTGGTTTAGCAGCTGCCAGCCTGGGTGTCAGGAGCTGTGTGACACTGGGGCTACATGGCGGAAGTCTGGCCTGGATTTGGCATTCCCCTGCCATATCTTGGAGTCACGCAGAACTGACTGCCAGATTCCAGCACTATGGACGGTGCTCTGTCTGGCTGAGGGCTGTGCTGGCTGCTGGGTGATGCTGAAGGACTCGAGCTCAGGCAGTGAACACCCAGACGTTCATTGATGTGTCTCTGCTGTCCTCACCAATGAGCAGGTGTCTTCTTGAGTGGTGTGTGCTCCTCCTGCTTAGAAAGTGATTGTGATTGAAAGCGTTTGTGACCTCTAAACATGACAGTTTGGGAAATTTTTCTTCAGTTAAGGAGTTTGTTTTTTCCCCAGCTACTAGACTGTCTGCCAGCTGAGCCTGATCCTGGATCCCCCTCAGTGATTCTTCTGAAGAGGCAAAACCAGGAGCAGAGTTTGGGTATGTGTGGAACAGTGTTGTCACCACCCATGAGTGGTGTTTCCAGCTCTCCATCACAATGGTCTGGGGTTCATCTGTTGTGTTCTTCTCATTCTCAGGATATCTGCAGGAGAAGTTCTCCATCCAGCTTCTCCTTCAGTAGGAAAGTTTATCTAAGCAGGTTTCTGTGTGGCTTGATCACTGGGATGCTTTGGAGACCTATAGTAATTTAAACTGTGTCTTTTCAGAGCTGGCACTAAATCTATGAAAATAAATAATTTCAGAAAGCCCATTTTTTTTCATTCCAGGACAAACAAGTGCCCAACTTCCAGCAGTCCCTGGTGTGTGATGGGATCAAACAGCCAGAGGGAAGTTCTCTTTTGCACTGCAGCAGCGGCAGAGTTCACAGATTGCTGAAGAAGGATCTGCCCAGCATGGGTCACCAGCCCATGCTGAGGGGATGGTGGCCACTCAGATGATGCTGGTGTCACTGTAAGTCTGATGGCCTTGGTGCTGGGCACTTTCCAGGAAGGAGTCTGATCCAAAACTAGGTTGGAGGTAAGCCCAGGCATGGCTGCAGAGGGGACCAGCTGCAGCAGTGTATTTTCCCATCTCAATAAAATTTGTAGGCTGACTGGGAGTTTTAAAGTAGAGGCAACAGGAACAAAGGTAGGGAGTAGTGACAACAAAACGTGGGTAGTGTGATTGTCATGAGTTTCCAACACAGCCAACTTCTCCCTGCACCATCCTTCTCTGGGATTCCAATCCTGCATGTACAGCTGAGATTGCTGCTGGAGAGGAGGAGAAGGAGGAGGAAGATGAGGGATTGGATTGGCAGTGCTGGGTTAACAGTTGGACTCCATTTCTTAAAGGTCTTTTCCAGCCTAAACCAATTCTATGATTCTCTGGCTGTCCCATGCCTGGAGCACTGTCTGGCAGCACCAGGCACTCACTTTCCAAACCAGAAGGTTTCTCACTCCACCATGTGGGAGTTCAGCTCTCCCAGAGTACTCACTGGTGGCAACTTCTCCTCTGAATGCCCTGGTGGGTTTTGGGGCTGGCACCACATGAGAACAGGCTGGATTACACTCACTGATAAGCACTGCTGTGGGACCCAGTGTGGTGACAAGTGCTCTGCAAAACACAGAGAAGCAAAGGCAGAAAATGTAGAGGTAAAAAAAGAATTTACATTTTTTACTTGGATGAATAAAATAAACATGGGAACATTTCCCAGGAGAAGAACTTCTTGTGGTGATGTAAAGTGGCAGAGAGTTGCCTGTGTGGTATTTGCAGAAACATGTCACTCTCTCCATGAGCTCACCTGCTCTGATGCAGACTGCTTGGGCCCCCCAGGCAGTGAAGTGCTTAACCTTTCCCTAACATTTTAGGGTCAAGAAAGATCAAACAGGAGGAAACAGGTTTCAGTTGCTTGATTGGTTTTTTGCTGGTATCTCAACCACAAATATAACATTATTGAGTCTACTGAAAAAGCAATTTATGATGTTTCTACTTAACCATTCCAGCCAGCTTTGCTGTGCAGGATGGCTCTTTATGGTGTCTGTGTTGCCGAGGCAACACAGTGTGGATGGGATGGAGATCTGGTCCTTACATTCCAGGCTGAACTCCTGTGCTGGAGGACTCAACGCTCAGACCTGCCTCCCTGTGTTCTACCTTTCATTTTGTTGTGGCTTCATTGTGGTAATTTAATACAGGTAATGATGAGAATAATCACTTGGGGAAGGTTAAACTTGATGAACTGGGGAATGGTCATGACTTTTCATATTGATTTGATGAGTGTGTTCCAGATACTTACTAGTAAGAAACTTGCAGATTCCATGCATTTTAATCCAAAGCACATTTCTGTCCCTCACAGCAGTTCTTTAATTAGTGGTATTCACCCTGGGGTCAGAACGTGGAGAGAAAATCATCAGTCAAACCCTGGGTTCAGACAGGTGATGGGGATGGGTGTGAGCAAAGTCTAAGAGCAGAAGCAAGGGGGGAGAAGGGGGATGAGGGAGATGAGAATTCAAGGCTAAATCAGTATTATTCTTTTGTCACCTCCTTTTCCAGATAATGAGAAAGATCCCAGAAAATGCTGAGGTGCCACAGGCTGCTGAAGGTGCTGATAAATTTGCTCCATTCTTTGAGGCACAAACATAGGGAAGTTGTTGGGTTTGATATCCTTTGGTACTCACTTACACTAGAACTGATGGGACCAGCTTGTGAGAAATGCAGTTCACATGTGGGATCAGAGGTGGGAAGAGCAGGAATTGTCCCAGTGAGGATTCTGTTGTAGCCATTAATGTGTGCTCACTGCTGGTAGGGAGAGAGAGACAACTCTGCTACGGTCTGATGATCTCCAAAAGCAATAAAAGATGTTGTTAACATGTGAAAGGTAATGCTTTCCTATAGGCATTCCTGATCTGTTTAATCAGGCAGATACTATAAAGGCAGGAGTTACTGGGAAATGCATCCGTAGGCTCACGGTGCCACCGTAGAAATTTACTGTGAGTTGTATATTGTCCCTAGTTAAACTCTGTAACTTGGTGAAGTGAAGCTGAACTATAGAGGAAAGAGGATTTTATGGTCAGAAGAAATGGGATTGGTCCCTGACCTCTTCTTGACTACGCCAATTCCATGTGGAATTTGGATTAGTTCTTTAAACTCTAATTTGAAAAGGTGGGATAGTAATTCTGACTTTAATATGATGCTGTAAATTGTAATTAATTTCTATTTCAAAAGCATTTTTGCATCTTCAGAGGGCTCTTCCTTAAAATTCCTTGCTCATTTGTATTGCATAAGCAATGCAGAGAATAATACCAAATGTTATTTATTGATGCATTTTAATATAAAAAAATGTAAATTCACTTTAATTTTGTGATATTTTTAATTTGTTTCTCTCAAACCTTTAGACAGATGTTTTTGATTATAAAAGCTAAAGGCCTAGATTTCTCTAGCCTCACTAGAATTAGTAAATTTATCTGTACCTGGGTGCCAAATAAGTGCTGTGACAGATGTAGGAATTCAGCCAGTAAGTCCCCAGCACTTTTGAAAATCAGATTATGTGGGATACACTAAGTTAGATAGTAAACAACCAGCAGTGCTGGGGAAGGCAGCACCTCGTGGTGCTGACAGCAGCAACATCTTTCCTCGTGGGGCTCCATGTTCTTCCCACTGGGGCTCCACATTCCTCCTGATGGGATTGTGCATTCACATCCTGCATCCCATGGGCTGTAGCACCGGGCCCATCCATGTTGCAGCACTTATCAGCACATGATGTGCCTGACTCGGGGTGAGCAGATAGTGAAATGTGGAGTCATTAGATGGGCAGTAAAGTAAAACTTAACATCCTGCTATGGGTAATTAAGAAGCAGAAAAGGTTAAGTGTACTTAACACCTTTACTTAACTGATTCTTTCTTATCCATTGAAGAATGCCTCTTATCCAATTGTTACCTGAACTGCTTGGAAGTAAAGGGGAGATGGCAGAATCCATCAGTCTCTATCCATCTATCCATGGGAGTGCAGGTGGCTCCGTAGTTCTGGTGCCCACTGGGAACATGACACCTTGTCCAGCAGGCACAAGTGGAGGTGTAAGGCAGTCCAGCCCTTCCAAGAGATACACCTGTCCATTCATCCTGAGAGAAGTCAGATGTATTCAGCATAAAATGGGATCTAGGAGGGACAAAAGACTCATCCCTGATTTTTGACAGGTCTTCTTACCCCACCTGAGTGCAGCACTGCAGCCTGGGCAGTGAGTGAAGGCAGTATTATGGATTCCACCCTGGGGGACAGAGGTGAGCCCAGCCCAGAGGGAAGAAGCTGTTACAGTGAAAAGTTCTCAGGACAGGAAAAGAATAGATTTTTATGGAGTACCACTCAGATAAAGGGATGCAAAGAGTTTCAAGATGCACTCTTCATCTTCTACCTCCTTTTTGGAAGGCCCATGCTGTCAGTTATGTGACATCCTGCTTTATTTGTTTATTCACGAAAAGAAAAGAAGTTCATGGCCTGATGTGCAAATGATCTAACACAAAAGATTCCCTCCTCTAGTAATGCTGGCTTGAAAGCCACATTAGAATCCCATATCATCACTTGTGGCATGGGAATATGGCAGGAATTAACTCCCATCCAATCTTGCTTTATATCTAGGAAATCCAAATGACTGCAGCTGGCATAGAAAAACTCACCACGTGATTCAGTGCATGAGTCCCTAAACCCCTTTGTCACACCTGGAAAGGCAATGAGGCCCTGCCATGGGATGGGAATGCAGAAGCTTATGCCATGCCATGGACCCTGAGGATTTGCAGTTAATTACTGACCCCTCGTTTACATTATATTGCACTGCCCTTGTCTGTAACTTGTGAATGATGTCTTTGTTAGACCAAGTAACAAGAGATGAAATAAAATGAAGTCCATAGGTGAGGACTGCCCAAGCTCAGATTCCTGCAGACACAGACACACTTCTGGATAATGAAAACTGCCCAGAAGTGCCTGGCCATGGCTGATAACGTGGGCTGACCGTGGAGGGCAGGGCTCGGCGAGTTAACCTGCGCTGCTGTCAGGAGGGTCAAGTGTCTGAGTTAAAGACTATGGGTTTGGACAATTTTTATTGCCTTTGACATTCACTTCTGGTCTATCAATTCTCAGGAACAAAAAACGTGCTTTGGCTCTAAAAGTCTCTGTGTTTGGAGGTTTTTCTATTTGCCAAAAGACCTGAGGTCCAACTGAAATGAGCTAAAATTGAATCATATTAATGCTGAGGGGTTAAAATCAAAGAGAGGTTGTTTGTAACTGAGAAATATGAAGGAAAGAACTTGAAAGCCTGAGCAGATACTCAGATAAAGACCCTGTTTGCTGTGCCAGTGCAAGGTGACCCTTTCCACGGTGTATTTTCACAAGCACACAGCGCACTGGGGCATAAGCAAGTCACACACAAATTCCTGCCCAAATTAAACTGAGCCAACCCGATGACCTCTGCGTGCCCAGTGTTGCTGCTGTACCTGGGGATGCTGTGGGGGCCTGGACCCAGGTTTTTGCTGGAATATGATTTCTAATGCTTCTAACTAAGCAGCACAGAGCAGATTGCTCTTTGAGAGAAAGAACAAACAGCTCCAGGAACTCTGTTCTACCAGCTCAGGCTGTGCCCTGGGATATTGCAAAGCCACAGGGCTTTTGGCTGGAGACCAGTGGGGCTGTGTAAGGTCAGGCTGAAGGTCTGTCCCACAGTGGCCTGACTTGGAAAAGGGGCATTAAGGCACATCCAAGGGAGAGGCTGAGGATAAAGCGGTTCTTACTCAACTTCCACACCCCATATTGACCCCACTGGCACAATTTTTGCCAGAATTCTGCCTAATTATGTTCTGAACACACTCACACTTTGTGTCTTTTCAAAGCATTCTGTGGCAATGAGTTCCAAAATTGACTACATCTAATTCCTTTTGTTTGTTTTAGAACTGCTAAGGTAATTTATTGTTATGTTCCTTCCTCTTGTGGTACATGAAGGATTTGTTTTTTCCTATTCACCTTTACTCTGCCATTCTTAATTTTACAAACTTCATCATTCCTTCCCCACTCTACACACAAAACGATGATATACAGCTCACATTGCTTTAGCATGTGATAAGC
The DNA here is from genome assembly GCA_035583235.1 of Hafferia zeledoni. NCBI lineage: Eukaryota > Metazoa > Chordata > Aves > Passeriformes > Thamnophilidae > Hafferia > Hafferia zeledoni. The sequence goes on along the minus strand of JAWWEV010000029.1, from coordinate 18,015,710 downwards.
CATCAAATGTTAAAATAAGAAAAACATCCCCACAAGCTATAGCATCAAAAAAATCCCTAGTTGAAAAATGCTGGAGATTTGCACTGACTCCAGCTATTTTGGCCAAACAGCTCAGCCTCTGGGCAGATTTACACCTGCAATTACAGAAATAGATCTCCCTGTGTACAGGCTGTTTGGAAAAATAAAAAGCAACCCTTGATCTCCCCAGCAGCCAGGCTGTGCCTTTGTTGAGGTGCTGGGCTTGGATGTCCTTTGCCACAGACACGGACAGCTGCTACAGGAAGAAATGAGCAGCACTAACCATGATTAATATGAAATAACTAATTGGAGCAAGCCTCTGGAGAGTGAGGTAAGGATTAGAGATAAGAGAAGCACAAATCTTTCTGTTTGTTCTTTTTAAATGAAAGACTTCTAGAGATGAAATTCCTCCCTATTGGTATTCCAGGTGGGGACTTTCCTCCTGCATGTTTTTCTCAGACAATGTAAAGGGTGACCTTTCAAGTCACTTAATGGATTTGCCAAATACCTAAATATTAATTGTTTCTTATAATGAAACATTAGTTCTGCCCCATTTTTCCTTATGGGAAGAGGATGTTTCAGCCTGTTTGCTGCCAGCTGTTCCAGCAATGTGCCCCTGGGCAGCACAGCTGGGCTGTGCTTGTGACACCCCAGCATTCAGGAGCTGCCATACTCCCAGGAAAAGGAATCAACATGAGTGTTTTCTTTGAAAATGATGATTATGGACACCTGAGTGTGTGTTTGTCTGTTCAGATTAGATTCAGAGAGGCAGGAAACTGCTTGGCCACCTGCAAGAGACTTTTAGCTTTAATTTTTTTCCCTATTTCAGTGCAAAACCAGACTTTTCTGTGTCTGGAAAAGAACAGGCTCAAAAAAGTTTTATTTTCTGTTGGGGAGGATGGCTGAGCCTGTGGTGAGAGGCCTATGCTCCCATACCTTGTGCCAGCTGGGCAGGACAGACCTGGGCAGAGTGCTGGGTCTCCCTGAGTCTCCTGGGTTTGATCAATACTTTTATCCAGTGGCTGGGAGAAAAATTCGAGTTGAAAATGTAGTTGAAACAGCTTTATTCTCACAAGTGTTCCCACTATAATAAATCAGCCTTTTGAGGCAGGAATAAATGACCTGCAATGCCTCTGCTGCTACTGTAAGTTCCCCAGAGGGGAGGCTGGTTTGTGTGTGCTGTCCCCAGATCCAGCTCTGGTCCCTGAGGCTCTGGTCCCTTGGCCCCTGCCCAGGGGTCTGCAGATAAGCTGCTGTGGGGCAAATCAATAAACCAACAGAAGGTATTTAAATGTGATTTATCTGTAATTTTCCTTTTTTATTTATTTTTTTTAATAACCATGGTAGTATGTTGTCCATCCAGCAGCACACAGCACAAGCAATGGGCAGCATTCCCCCTTGGAAGCCAATGTTTTTAGGTGCAATAAAAATTAAAAAAATGCACTCAAAATGCCCAGGTTCAGAGCGTTTTGGCCAGTTTCCCAAACAAAAGGACCTGGTTGTTTCTTAATTATAGATGGGGAGAGAAGCAGATTTTTCAGCCCACTGCAAATGTGAGAATCCCGGTGTAGGAATGCAGAAGTGGTTTTGGAGGAGCATGGTTCAGCAGGTCCTGGATTTTGGGGTCCTGTGGCAGCTCTGTGCTCCCTTGTGAGCCAGAAAAGCTGGGAAGAGCTGGAAGCATCCTGCTTTGGATGCAGCACTTTGATTAATCCTTCCATCCCTGCCAGGGCTGGTCTCAGGACTATCCTGTCATGGGTGTGATACAGGCACATGAACACACCACAAGTGCACTGTAAATGCAGATGATTTTCTACAGCCTGGAGCAAATGGATTTTGACAGAAAACAGAAATTTGTTGCAGGGTCCAGACAGTCATACCCTGAATTACAGCTTGTGCCAAATGTGAAATGCAGAAATGCCCCGATGCTCATTGGCAGTGCTGGTGCCCCCCAGCTCCCACTGTGAGGAATATTCAGGGATTGCTGAAGCACTTCAGCTTCAGAGGATAAAATGGTTGAGCAGCCCTGATCACAGAGAACATCTCTAGTTACCAACCAGAGAAAAATACTTTAAATAAAAATGTATGTTTACTCCAAAGGGAAAGAAGCCCAGGTGGTGGGGGAGTGAGAGCTATTCTTTACTTTTTTCTGAAAAATAAAATGGCCCATTTGTACATTGATTTATCAAGCTTATCCCAACCGTCTTCCAGCTAGGATTCACAATCCTTGCTTTTTGTTTCTCTACATGCTCCAGCACACAGATGTGGCTTTCAGAGTGGAAATCAATACATCTGCAGGACGCCTCCGGTGCTAGCAGAGTCCACGGCTACTTTGATTAAACTCTACTAAAGCATAATTATCTGGAACGCCTTGTCATTTCCTTGGCACTGCTCACACAGCTTTCCAACCAGGAAGCATTTTATCAGGACGTTAGAGCCCCACACAACACATGCTGGAGAGAGAAAATTACCATCCTCGGGACAAGGAAACATTTATGTAACACCCAGCTTCAGCAGCCAAGAGGAAAGCAGCCCTGTATTTGAAAGCTGCCCTTAGTTCTGGGGTTAGACCCAGCTAATTCTGGATGTTCCTGCCAGAGAGCATGATTATGGGCTTGCTGGTGGTTCTGCACAGCCCTGTGCAGGTGATGGCAAGGCAGGGACTTGAACTGCTACAACATCCTGGTTCTGCTAAGAGATCTTCTGGGATGTGCATGGAGAGCTGCCCCAGCCTCTGCTGGGGATGCTATGGTCCTGTTTCAAGGCTGAGCACCCCACCTCAGCCCGTCCCAGGTTCCTGGGTGCAGCAGGTGCTGCTGCCCTGGGTACCCTGTGCCTGCTCTGCCCTGTCTCACCCATTCACTCAATATGGTCATAGTAAGAAAACAATTGTCAATTGACATTATCCTCTGGAAATCCAGGCTCAGGTTTGCTCCAACATGGAACAGAAGGAGAACTGTCATGTTAACATTTCAGCTGACTCCAGCCTCCCCCTTTTCTCTTCTTTTCCAAGGCTGTGTGTAAAATCCGCCTCTTCTCCCCTGTGCTGGCAGATGAAGCTGCTGCACAACACTTCTCTGGTATGTGCAAACCCTTGCGCTTCTCCGAGGGCTTGAGTCACCCAACGGCAGTGTAAAATCCGCGGCAGCGGGTGAGTCAGGATGGTTGCCGTGGGCTTCAAAGGAGGTGGTTCAGTCCTACAGGGCTGTGCCAGATCAAAATCGTTATTTTGAAAGATTTCTATCTCTGCAGAGTGGGATGATGCTGGCTGGGTGCCAACAGCCTCATTTCAGCCCTGTCTTTCCTTTTTGGATGATAGGTATGATCAGAGCTCAAGACGTGACTTGTTCTGTGACAAAGGGATGAAGGATGATTAGTGGATACAGGAGGGAAAATTCCCGTACAAGCAAATTTCCACGGTTATAGAGCACAGTGAGCATAGTTTCTGCTGTGCTACTCCAGACCACTCATACCTGGGTGTAACATCATGTCCTCTGCTCTCAAATGCAGCAAGGAAAGGGCTTTCAGAGACAGACCTGTGGGTGCCCTCCTCGGCCCGATCCCAGCAGTGGTGCCACATGCTCAGCTGGGTGGCTGGGGAGTCTCACAGAGCGAGGCCAGGTACTCCCCTGGGAGTGGCACCAGCTCCCATGTCCATGTTGTGTGTTCCAGTAAGTGATTCTCCAGAGACCAGGTTTTGTTTGTTTGCTTGTTTTCCTGAATGAACAACTCAACCAGGACAACCACCTGAGGAATACCTGAAAGTCCTGGTGTCACCTGGGGCCACTTGGGAGAAAGGGAAAATTGCTACCAGCATCCTCCAGGGGCTCTCAATGCCTCATGGAAGCTGAGATGGAAGGATATGACAGTCAACTCCAAATCACTCGGTTTCCAAGCAATGAAGATATTCTTAGGCTCCCTTGTATTTCCAGTTAAAGAGGGGAAAAATAAGAGAGCTTGTCCCTTGGACTAGCCATGAGCCAGCTCAGGTCTGGTGCAGATAACCTGCAGCAGCTTCCAGCAGAGAGTGAGGCTCAGGACCAGGGCAGGGAAGGCAGGAGCTGTAGTTCCCCAGCCCGGGCACTTGGGGATGTGCTTCAACCCACATTCCAGCTCTCTCGGGGGAACCTGCAGTGTTTTTTCAGAATTTTGGGATATCATATTCCTCTACTCTTATTCTGTGAGGCTTTAAAGCCATTCTGCACTATAGCTCAGTACATCTACTGAAGCTTCTGGAGCCTGGACTTCCTCGCATATGATTCATGAGAAATCTTAATGGTGAGCCACTACAGCCTGCTTGGGGTTTATGCTTTATTGAAAAGGGATATAAACAGTTTATAATCAGCAAAATGAACTAATGGCCTTTTGCAGCTGTATCTTACTGCACAATGTGCACAGGAGACTCTTTCCTGGCGAGGTTTACTCATTCCTTGTGGACACCCACTGAGTCTTCAAAAACCTTAGTGTCCTGGGCAGAGAGGAGAGTACAGCCAGTAGCACAACTCAGTGCTCACTTCAGGATGTTGGAAGAAAATTTGAGGTACTGATTTTGCCCTTGTGGGTTTTTCCAGACCAACACTGACAGAAATAATAAGTAATTAATATATAATGCAATAGTGGCTTGCTCGGTACTGGCTTTTGCAACCTGCAATGCACTGATAGTCAATGTGGTGACAGCAGCTCACAGAGTTGGAGGTTTACTTGAGTAACTTCTCTTTCTTTCTGATCACACAAGCAATTGTACATGGACAATTTGGCCAACATAGATATATTGTCTACCATGGGCACTATGACCCAGGGCCAAGTGTCTTCTCCTAGGTCAGATTAAACATTCCACTTCTTTTCCTGCCCAGGTCAGTCCATGTGTGGCATCTTTGTGTCCCTGCAGCTGCAGAGAGCAGAGCCAGCCAGGAAAGCTCAGGGTGTGCTCTGCATCCTGGTTCTCCCACTGCAGCCCTGTCACTGGCCTTCAGTTGTGTTTGTAAGCATCTCTCATGGTTGGTTTTTTAAAGTTGTTCCTCACACAAGTGCTTGTGAAGTTGTTTTCCTTGTACCAGGAGCTGTGTCTGTATACGAATGCTGGAATTGTACCCAAATAAGGCTGTCTCTAACTCCTCTGTTATGAAACATGCCATAAAAACAGCAAACAGGGAAGGCTGTGGGGTCTGTACTGTGGGCATATCCCCTCCAGCTGCAGCCGTGCTGGAGTAGTTCCCTGCCCATGCCCAGCTGTAAATTATTGCTCAATCTGCAGAGCTGTGGGTCATCAGTCTCTAATCTCTGTCGGCAAGTAGGAACCTGCTAAGCCAAGAGCTACCCTTTAAATGGCCTGAGGCAAGAAAGGTTTGTTTATTTGCTCCCCTGACTATTTCCAGTGTCTGGGTAGTTCTGTGAGTAGATTTGGACAAGCAACCAAAGTGAGCAGGTCGAGTGCACTGGGGCTGCTCATCTCCTCAGCTGGTGTTAGCCCAGCTATAGAGAAAGCTGGTCTGTGTGCTGGGTGATTCTTGTAAATGTAGAACAGCCAAAGAGAAACACCAGGGATCTGAGGACAAACTCTTCAGAGAACACTAGTAGAGGTATGTGGAGCCAGCCAAGATAAAAGCTCTGTAAGAACTGCTTATGGAAAGGGAGAATTTAATCTGGTGTGTGATGCTGGAAAGTACAATTGTCCAGTTCAATAATCCATAAGTTTTGTTTTTGAGGATATATGTATGTTGGAGGAGATAACTCAGCAAGATCTGAGGAGGAGCTGTAGTTACCAAGGGAGCCATTGCAGGGTCTCTGTGTTGATCCCCGGGGTGAGGGCCACCCCATTGTTCAGCTGAGGTGGGAGAGCAGGTCTTCTGCGTGTCACCCTGCAGTGTGGGTGACCAGAGGCTGGTGGGGATGCTGATGGTAATGCTCAATGGCATTGCCAGCAGCCTGGTCCTGCTGTACCCTCGGGAACCCTCCTCTCCAGCACAACCGAAACCCACTGAAAGTGGTTCCTGCCTTTGTTCAGAATGTGCATTTTAGAAACTGTTTCTTGTCCTTCCCTTGATCTCAGCGCTCGGCCAAACATCATTTTAGGGAACATCAGGTTGTGTTTGGGATATTCAGTGCTTTAGTACTTTTCTTCTTGACCTTTTCTCGACCCTTTTCTCTTGGGTGGGAGTTACGGGGGAGCAATTGCCATTCCCTTTTCCTCAATTTCTTTATCTATAAACACAGTAAATGGCAGCAAGCTCTGGTAATTCTCGTTAAAAGCCCTTGAGTACTGAAGTGAGCCCCTGGATAACAGATTGAAAAGACAACAATTAGGGGAGAAGAGAGAGGAACAAAGGGGATGTAAACAAGTCCCTGCTTCAAGAGCCAGAGCAGCCAGTGAAAGCTCAGGCACAGCGAGCATTGATGCAAGAGGCTGGAGGGTTTTGAAAGTTTTTGAAACGTAAGCTTAATAACCATTAGAAATCATCTTTAGCCACAAGCCAGCTTTCTCCATTCTCAGTGTTATTTTTTGGCATTGGAGCTTGGCCCAGATCTTTCATTTAGAGCAAGACAAACTCTCCTAATACTTGTTTATAACTTGGGAGAGAAGTACTTTGTGGTGGTTTTATTTGTGAGACATTATGGGTTTGGTCTATGTGCTTTCAAATGCAGTTCTTTGCTCATTATAGACAGCCAGGGACGATTGTAGCAATGAAAATGTTCACAGCAACTAATCCCGATGTCCTTCCAGTTATGGTGAACTTTCCCATGGCCAAGTAAAAATCTTTGAAGTAGAACTGAGAAGTGTTTTACAACTCCATGCACTGGGGAAAGCTCTCTGTAGCTGAAGCTACAGAATTATTTTAAACAGAAATGCAGATGTTTATTAGGACGATGCCCCTATATCTACTGACACCTGTGCGTGTCCCTGGGTCTGATGATGCCGATGGGGAGGGAATCCTGGGGGTGTCCCTGAGCAGCAGCTGTTCTCAGTGGCCCAGTACCCTGAGTGTTGTGCTTGCCCTGTTTCAAATACTGGGCATCCTTCTGCTCCCTTAGATAGTTAATATCCATATACTATTAACAAATTTTGGTTAAATATGGTGCTTGTCAGCAAAAGGTGGAAAGGGTGTGGGGATCCACATGGCTTATCCACTCTTCCTCTCAGAGTTTGTAAAGCTCTACTTGTGCTGCTGAAGCTCAACATACAGGTATTGCAAAATAATTCAGTGGGTCTGGAAGCAAAGAGAAACCATTTCTGTTCCTAGAGACCCTTTTCTCTGGCAGTGTTTAGTTCATGAGCTCTGACCACTGGGCCAAACCCGGAGCAGGAAGTGATGGAACCTGGTGAATTATGGCAAAAATACTTTTTCAGATCTAAAATTCCACACACTTGGAAATTTCTTTTTTGCCACTTATTTTGAAAGATGTTTTGGGCATTTAAATGGCTTATGTGGGCAGTTTTCCAGAGGGTGGAGAACAAGCAGTGCCACAATTTGTCATGTGTGGTTCTGGATATAGACTTTGTAAACCCAGCATTTTGCTCAGAAGGATAGAGAGACTGGGCACTCTGGTGAACATCAAGTTGGACATGAGCCTGCAGTGTGCTCTGGTTAACCAGTTTGTTGTGTCATCCAGCTGAGAGCAGAGACAGAGCTGAGTCCATTGGAAATCCTTTTATGCAAGGACTGTGCTTTTGTATTGATTTTGTAAAGCACCAGTTAATATATGAATAATAGGTGGGTGTTTATTCTTAAAAGGGCCAGGCTGTTCTGCCAGGAAAACCAGGATTCATAACAGCCTTGAGATATTTTTCTCATTTTGCTCACACTATAAATGATACTTGAATTAATATTCATGTTGGAATAAAATCAGAGGGGGCCTTAGTAGTAAACCAGTAAACAATGCAAGGAAAAGTGGCTTTTTATGATTGCATAAAGATGCAAAATGACAAGGGGATTGGGAGCTTGTTTTCTTCTGTCACATCTCCCAAGAAACCAGAGCGAGTGTTCTGTGCTTGTGTTTTATTTTGCCTTTGCCCAGGGACATTAATTATCCTCAAAGAGCGCACTGGGTGACAGAGCTGTGCGTTCCCATGCGGAACACGGGACACTTGCAGTGTAATGAAACCAATCACAGGCAAAGCCAGTTATGAAGTGATCAAAGGACAAGTTCAGCTGTGTGAGTGCCTCACCACGTGCCAGAGCATGGCTGGCCATTTGACATGTGGGACTAACAGAGCATGGGCTGTGTGAGGCTGCAGTGTTGGATAATTCATTTACTGAAATGGGGAGTATTCACTGAACTGTCTGGGGACAGCTGGTGCTGCAGTATAATGGTCTGGCCTTCTATTCCACATGTTTGATGCCTTCCCCTCTCTTTTCCCCCTGAATTAGCAATGTCACTCTAGCAAGCATAGGTTCTTTGTGCAGGAAGTGTGGCTGTTTTATTTGAGCAACGTGGAGAATCCATGGGAAGTTACTCCAACATCAGCTACAAACTAAGTTGATGTGTGCCACCCTTCCCATTCCACTGTATGAAAAAACAGGGATATTCCCAGATTAATTGCAATTGAGCTCTGCTTGTGCAGACCAAACAGCTCTGAGCAGCTCTGCATTTGTTGTTGAAGCAATAATCCTTAACAAGGAAGGCATTTTACAGCAATTAATGCAAACTGAATGAGGATTATTCTTCCAACTGGTCAGTAACTATTCGGAAGTACTACTTCAAAGGTCATTATCACTATTAGGAACCTGGGGTTTGTGTTTGTTTATTGTATTACCTGTCCTTGGCTTTTAATGACCAGTGCAGCAGTTGTTGTTGCAGTCTGTTTATCCCATTTTCTTCAAGGAGCTATGATGCACTTACAGAATCCCAGACTGGTTTAAGTTGGAAGGAGTCTTACAGACCATCCCATTCCAACCCCCTGCCATGGGCAGGGCCATCTGCCACTAGACCGGGTTGCTCCAAAGCCCCTTCCAACCTGGCCTTGAACACTTGCAAGGTTGGGGCAGCCACAGCTGCTCTGGGCAACCTGTTATCCCTCCTTGCTCTAACACCTGACAACGTTCTGGATGTGCAGTAAGTCAGCAACTGGCCCATGGCTGTCTGTTCTTTCAGCTGCTCAGAGGAGAAATTAGCTAATGAATTCCAGTATTATTGTTTGTGTTCTGAGACTGTACCAAAGGAAGCAAGGAGAGGAGACAAAAAATGTAATGGAGCAGGTTTGTCCTGCAGGAGATTATCCTGCTTATCCTCTACACTTTTTTGGTTTACTGAAGATGACCATATGTATTTTTAGATTGGGAAAGATGACCTGGAGGATTGGGAAAAATAGACAGTCCCCTGTTTTACCATCTCTACTTTGTTCACCCTTAAGGACCCTTTTATGACAGGGGACTGGGATAGGAACAATTTCCAGCGTGCTATCTGTGCACAGTTTTGTGGGTATTTGGGTTATTTTGCTTATTCATAAAGTTGAGGACCACCCAAACCCTGCCTTTTGCTTCAGCCTTGAGTGCCTTGTTCTTCCCTCCACTTGGGAGCCAATGAACACATCCCCAGGGAAAAAAGTGAAAATAAAAATGGTAGTGTGGATGAATCCCTCATACAGCTACTAAAAGATCTGGTTGCTGCATTTTAACTTGGTTTAAAAAAAAAAAAAAAAGGTAAGAAGAAAGTGGTGGACACTGAAGGAGTTTCAGTCATATGGCCATGCAAGAAACCTACTGAGCCCTTGAGGAGGGGAAGCAAATGGAGATGCTGCTACTTGTGCTATGCACTAATAGACACTCGACTTGGGGCAAAGGTAGGAAAGAGTCATTTCTGCTCCATAGAAACCTGATTATGGGTTTCATGAGTACACTAAGCAGGCTCAGCCAAAAGCCACACTTGCCATTAATTCCAGCTCATAAACTCCACTGTTGCAAAAGTCTGTGCTGGAGACACACAGCGAAGAAACAAAACTACTTTGGGGTTTTCAAGAAAAGTAGCAATGGCAAGAAAAGCAGAAAACAGCTGTGACTGCCAGGAAATGATAAAGCATCAACATCAAGATGCATCACAGCACAAAAGTCAGTTACTCCATAATTTTTTGGCACATGCAGTGAGTGGCTGAATAGCTGGAGAGGTGCCACTCCAACACTGTTTGTGTGAGTAGCTGTCAGCAGTTCAGTGAACATCAATCTACTCATTTATTATAATTTGAAATGCTTGGCACACTCGTGGGCACTGCTGAAGCAGCAGCTATTCAACACTGTGCTTTTGGGCAAGGGAGTGCCAGGTTGTATGGAAGACCAGGGCATCCCGGAGCAGGTGCATCACCTGTGGTACTGCTGCCATGGGAGCACTGGGAGCCTGAGCCCATTTGACCTCTGCAACACCAGTTGGGTCTTCAGCTGCACAGAGATGGGGGGACCTGCAGGTTAGTGTATAAGAGAGAGAGATTTCCCACTGGCTTTAATGTAGAACATCTGTGCTACAAAAGTTCCTGAGCTTTAGGGATGTTAGTGATCATCTCTGCTGCAATATCTTGATGAATCAGCACAAGTGGGATTAGCCCATGTTCTATAAGGTCTGTAGTGTGTTGGGCTGCTCTCCATAACCTGGATCTTGGCTCCCAGGTCTTGGCTTCCAGACCTGGAATCGGGAGCTCTGCACCTCGGGGATGATGCAGACAGACTTCTGCAGCACATGAATTTAAGCTTCCAAACAAAACTGTGCTATAATTTACAGTGAGAGTGACTCCAAAATCCAAGTGCCTCATTCCCACCTTCAGTGGATGTGGTCTCTGGCAATTGACTTTAGTTGTAACTCTTTTGCTTGGCTGTGGCAGAATATTCTCAGCGTTACCAGGTGGGCAGGAAGGGCCTTTCCTGCTGCTCTTTAGCACCTTGGTGTAATATTATTGTACTGAAACACTGTAAAGAAAGGGTTACCTCAGGGAGAGAATCCCTGGGTTTGGGTGGAGGAAGTCAAAGCCAATATTTCCTTCAAGGCAGATGTCGCTTTAACTGCATTGAAATTTACTTAATTTGCATCTTATGGGATTTCCAGTTTTGGAATTAATTCCCCAGAGTGCGTTCTCATTGTCAGAAACTGGGATGGAATTAAAATACTGACAGGAGAACTGGTAGGGGAAAAAAACCCCACTGACTACTGAAAAACTGACTGCCAGTCCTGCCAGAGATGTCTAGTCCGCTCAGAGTTAATATTTTTTTCACCTTATTTTCTTGGAAATATGACTGTTATTTTTTCCCCCCGGTTTCATGAAACCAATTTGCATCTAAGACGTATTTTCTGGGACCTCGGCAGTGATAGGACTCGCATTGCCTCTCCAAACAGAGCACCATATGCTTCCTTCTGTGTGTGTTTGCTGCCTCCAAAACCCTCCCAGATAATCACCCTGGCTGAGTACATGACAAAGTACTAGAAAGGCGTTAGCACACAAATGCTGACACTCCTACAAAAGGGGAGAAGTGATAAATGCTTTACTGTGTAAAGAAAAAGATAAGGATGTATTTTGGGAACCAAGCTGACGCTTGCAATACCTGGGAGTATTTTTATCTTGCGATCAGGAATGTAAGGAAAGGTAGATAGAGACTATCATTAAATCTGCATTGGTTTATTTAAAAAACAAACACTGTATCTGACTTTCAAAGTGTCTCTTATCAGAGATGCAAAGGAATTGCAGTGGAGTTTTCAAATGCATCCGAAGATGAGATGCCTTATTTGCTTTCACACATAGTTAGCAAGAGTACATCTCAGAACAAACCTGCGGGTTTTACTTTAGAAGTGGGTATTTTTGTTTTTCAGTCAAGCAAATAATACGAATTTCAGAGAATAGGCATTATTCAGCATGCTGGAAAACCCCCACCACATCCGAGAAATGGCTTTGTAAGTTGTTTGTGGGGTTTTTGTTGTTGTTGGGTTTTTTGGTTTTTTTTTTTTGGGGGGGGGGGGGTGTTGGTTTTTTTTTTTTAATTATTATTTTTTTATTTATTTTATTTTTAAGAAAACTTTCCTTGGTTCGTTTGTCCCCGTTAAG